>CM028348.1:6751561-7351561 GCA_016618105.1 Dendrobium huoshanense | reverse complement strand
ACTTTGAATTTAGTTGTAGCTTTTGGTGACCTACTGAGTTTTTTAGCTCATTATATGTTATTAAATATTTTTAGTTCATGGTAGAAAATCATGTGTGTGACATTAATCATATAAGGATTTCTCATATTTTGTTTCATTCTATTTGAGTAATTCTTTTGTACTCAGGAAAAAAATATTTATAATACTGTGTAGATCCTGAGTTGCGTATATAACTTTTGGGAAATGAATACATGTGTATACATTGATGTTTAATCGATAGTTTGATTTATGCTGTTATTTAGAATTATAAAAGAAATTAGATAGCTCTAGTTGTATAAATTAAAAGTTAAAAGAATAATTCATCCAAATTAAATGATGGGATATTACGAGTGTTCTCAATCCTAGCGCCATAACGCTCACATGTACAACATCGAAGCACTATAGTTCAACCAACAATTCAATAATTCATATTTTTCATTTAAAATGCTTATCATATATTTGGATTGTTACGTAAACATTCACATATGCCGCCACACGAACATCGTTGACCACTAATCATCCACTACAACAATCAAGTCATCCAATGGTCGGATTGTCCAAACAAATAATTGATTATATGTAGGTGCAATATATTGCATTTGTTATTAATGTAAAATAGGAATATTTTACAATAATTATGAATAAGTACCAAATAATCCTCCTTAAAATCTATTAATAAACTTTAATTCTATTTTTTTTGTTTATATATAATAAATATTTATTTTGTTTTTAAATTAGTTATTTCCGAGTACAATGGGATAACATTGGGTGCCCAAGGAAAGCAGAGATTCTCAGAGATCTAATGTGAGGCGAGGTGGTTATTTTGTAGAGAAATAAATGCCCTCAGATTTGTACTAAGATTAGTGCGATTTATTACAACATATATATAAGCACTAATTTAACTGCAAATGCAATGACATTCAAGTCAATTGCGATGCAAATTACATTATGATATCCTTACACAATTTTTTAATTAAGAATCAAAGGTTCATAATAATAATTGATCCATTTTGACTTATGTGTATATAAGTTTAAACAAAGTTGAATAATTATTGAATGATTATGATATTTACACATATCAATCATCAACATGCAAACATTTTATCTTGCGCATGCGCGCGCGCTCACATACACATATATATATCAATTTGACCACTATTCACTCCTCATGGTTCTATAGGTGAGCTCGAGTTAGCGTCGAATTGACCTCTTTTGCGGTCAATAGATTGGGTGTCAATTTTGGATTATTGAATCGGGTTGGAGTTCAACTCCATAAAAATTCCTAGCGGATTATATGAAAGAACCAATTTATTAAATGGGCTAAAAATCTTAATATTAACTTCAAAAATTCCGGATCAAATCCAACACAACAGAAAAAAAAATTAAATCACATCTTGTTAGCATGAACAGACTTAAAATGAATGTGAATATCTTTTTAGAGTCATAATAACTCAAAAATTAATTCTGGAAAAAAATATAATTCAATAACATTTCATAATAAAATAATATTATTAAATAATTATTGCTGTTAATATTCACCGAATTTCAAATTAGCACAACTACTATTTTTTTTTTAAATAATCTGAAATTGACCCGAATTAAATTAGAATCGGGATCCTGATGCATATAGATACAAATGGTCCAATGGGAGCAAGAATTTCCAGGAAGATTTGGAACATTTCGTTTCTGAACAGAAGAATCCTTTTCGAGTAGTGCAAGTAGTGTTCAATCGATGATGTATTAATCAATATTCGATTGAGGCTATCAACAAAGAAGATTTGTCTAAGCCACTTCATTTCTTTTTGTCCAAGTCACTTCCCTTTTTCTTTGTGAGTATCAAAAATATCCCCATTCATAGGTCCGAGATCCACATATATGAATTGAAAGGTCCGAATGATCAACTATGCAATCAGTTGTTAGAATCCATAGGTGTTCAAATCGTTCATTTGAAGAAATTGAAACCCTTCTTATTGGATGATATATATATATATATATATATATATATAATGTAGATCATTACATATAAACCAAGTGGCTTAGTCCGGACCCTGATAGCATGGCGCTCGTTGTGATCTGTGGGCAGCCTTGCAGTGGTAAGTCGACGGTTGCGCGCTGGCTAGTTTGCGCTCTCGAGGTCGTGGAGCCGAAACCCAAAGTACGAATCATTGATGAATCCTCCTTCCATCTCGGCCGCAATCAGAGCTATGCAGGTAAATCCTCTCTGCCTCCGTTGCTCCTCGTTTTTTTGAAGTAACTATGATCATAAACCCTAGAAGGGGCTGTTTGCTTGCAAGATATAGCGGCTTTGCCAACCATTTTTTTTTAGCAACATAAGTACCAATACTCTTCAAATCCCAACCCCGTTATTCTCCTGTTCTAAACTTAATCCCGGAATTAGTAAATACTGGGAAGTAAGATTTGCACCATTTCTCTTTCATTTAAAAAACTAAAATTTGAAATATTGGCATCCAGTTTAATAGGATTTAACCACATTTAACATGCCCAACAGTTTTTAGAATTTAAAGGCTACATGATTTTACTATAATTGGATTTACAAGATAGAGAAGATGGAGGGTTACACTGAAAAGATGTTTAACCCAACAAAATGACTTTTTGCCACTATATAATTTAGGTATGTGAGGGAAAACTTTTATTTGATGACCATGGTTGTGGTGAATTGCTGGAAAAGTGCTATCATTGAAGGCCTTTCACGGGTGATTATTTTGGTTCTACAATTATATGATTAGTTAAAACGTTTTGTAGCAAACATGATTATGGACTTTTAATGTAATAAAATAAACTTGGAAGTACTTTGCATGGAATTATAGTACCTATTTCAGTTCTGTTTATTTATTTATTTTTATTTTAAATCATGGATAGAAGCGGAATGAAATTCGCATTTTACCACCATTTTCTGTAGTGGTAATATGTTGAAGTTCAATAGGTTAATGTGGCATGGAAGATGATTATGAAAAACCAAGTGTGAAATATATAGTAGATATTCATTAGGGGCGTAGATTTATGAAATTGTTTTCATCTAACTTGTTTTCCTGAAGTTTGAATTCATAATTAGGTAGTTCAGTTTTGTTTTTATGAAATATAGTATGGAAATGATTTTTGTGCACTATTTGCAGTAGAAACATCAGCTCTAAGAGAATATTTAAATGAAACTATCATTAATTCAATAAAAAAAAAAGATAAATGAAAGTCCAGGGATCCAACTTTGCAATTAAAAAAATCAAGCAAGCTTTACTCATTTCAAGCATACTTAGATATTTTGACTTGTTTAATTTTTTGAGTTTGATATGATTTATATTTTGATGATGCCAAAAGTCATGCAGTAACCTTTTTGAAGAGTTCATTGATTTAACCAGTACAACGACTAAAATTTAGAGGAGCCCATGAATTTGTCTGATTATGAAATATTAACACGATGAGAGGCACGAGGCCACAAGCAACTAGTTCTTTTGGTTTCAATATGTATTTAATTAAACTGGAATTGAACTTGGCTCAAATCTATTCAATTTAATCTCAAACCATGCCAAGTATGGTTGTAAAATGACTTGATACAATCTCTATTCAAGCCAACCACGACTCATTAACTTCAATTTGAGCCAAAAATTGATTCAATTTTGATTGATATTCAAACTCTAAAGACAATTGCGTGGTCAAACATTTATACATTGGTGAAATTATATATATAAATACTTAAATACACACACACACACAAATCAAAATCTAAATACATACAATGTGTATATGCATTTTGTTTGTGCATGCATATACATTTGGATTCAAACTCAACATAGCTTGATCAGATACATGCTCGATTTACAGCAAATTTAATTTGGGCAATAATGATGAAAACATTTACATCAAGGAAAGATGCAAATGTTACTTAAAAAATATTAAATGAGACATTTGAAAAAGAAATTATTTGGAACAATATAGTGATATATATTAGATATATTATAGATTGATAAAAAAAAGTGAAGTGGTGTTAGCTTTGATAAAATATATAAATGTAGGGTTTTGGGTCTGATACTTACTAAGATTTGGAGAGATATTGGAGATATTGTATTGATTTGATGAACAATTATTTTCAATAGAACTTTGAAGATTAATCTAAGGCAAAATGATCGGAGAAGAAGCATTTTGCTACTAATATTTAAGAACAGAAGTAATGCTCAGGATTAAACTAACTATATAGGAATCAAACTTATGTAGTGAAGCTACGTGAGGGTGTAATGGAATATAGGATTGGAAAAATTACATTAAGAACTAATTTGATTTCATGCCATGAAGATCTACTATGTAAGCGATTTTTGTGTTAAAATATCTATGGGAGAATCACATAAAACAAGTGATTTTTATATTAATTTTATTCATCTTGAGAAGAAATGATCGAATATTTTTGTAATTAATTTGATATGCTTTATGATTGAAATGTGTGCCAAACATATATATATATATATATATATATATATATATATATATATATATATATATATATATATATATAATCAATAACTAGTGTTTATAATAATTGTAAACGGATCCCAAAGTTTTTAATTATCATAACTCCACACTTTACATCAAGGATCAATATTTAGTCTATATCTTTTAATTTTGGTGATGGAGATGCTTATAAATGATATTTAAAGCGATGTTCCGTGGTGCGTGCTTTTTAACACACACCATTAGAAACTTTATGGATTCTTTGGATTAAAAAAAATAGTACATTCATGAGAGGGGGTCATGTGAATGAGGGTAGGTAGGGGGGTAAAGAGAATCGAGTAAACGAGGGGGAATTAATTAATTAGAATTTTTAGAAGGACTTTGTGGAAGTGATTAATTTCAAAATTTGAACAAATATTATAGATGCAATTAAATAATTTAATTTTAAGAGAGCATTTGGAGGAAAAGAGATTGGGGAGGAACCTATTATGACAGTTGCATAGTAAGGAGGGATGTTGACTTTGAGAACAAACTAGAAAATAGGTTGGGGGCAGTGTAATGTTTGATAAATTAATTTTTTGACATGTCTGGGTTTGATTTATCATTCAGAAATTCATTTTGGGGTAACTATGAGCTATGGAAGGTCTTGAGAAGGGTATGTATCCATTATGGCGATCGATATATCTTAAGAACGAGAAACCATAAGCATATTGCTGAGAACTTTGTTGATTCCATGAAATCGATCTTCATCACAACACTGATAATCTTTTGTGTCAATGATGATTCTTGGTATGAAGCTGCGTTCTTGTGCAAAGTAACGTAGAGAGATACATCAAAAGATTTTTGGAGGCCTTGAAAAAGTGGAGGCAATTAGGTGCATAACTTAAGAGGGAGAAGCATGCTTAGCATCAATTTCATTCCAATAATTGTAACATGCAATTATGTGACTCTTGAACTTTTATTTATAATAGAAGATCCTATGCGATTAGACTAAATCATTACTTAAGTTAACATATGATATTATTGCCCATGATAATTAAAAGAAGACAAATTGAGATTAACCATAAACTATGAAAAGGAACATTGTGATGATGACATTAAAAGTACCATGACAATCCCTTCTGTCCTGCGTCATTTAGCCTTAGAATGTAAATTCTGATTAGGATATAGGAAAAAGGTTTTTTTTTGGCAATGTCATGACCTCCTTCCTATTGGTGGTGGTTATAGCCTTAACCTGTTGGGGTCGGACTCTTTCCTTTTTTTCATGAATTCATATTTAGGTTTACATGGAGTCTAGTGTACCTGTCCTAATTGCCTTGTTGTTTTCCACTTGTTTTTTTAATTATTTGGGTTTTAATGTATTTTTATACATGTATCTTTGTGAAGATATGACGGCTGAGAAGAATTTGAGGGGGATTCTTAGATCTGAAGTTGATAGATCCTTGTCAAAAGACAATATTATCATCGTGGACTCCTTGAATAACATTAAGGTGGGCGTTGACCTTGCATTTGTTGATTCAGTTTTCATATGATAAAACTATTTTCAAATAAAGCTATGCTTTAATGAATGGTCTTTTGATTATCTTAATAGTTCTTAGTATATTGACATTTGAAGCATAGTTACTCTTAAGCCTATTTGGGATTTATCTTTTTTATGCCTTTTTTCAGTAGTATTATTTTTGGAATGCACACTGCAGAACTATTGAAATACTAAAGCATTCTTTGTTTTGATAAGAATGAAGTTTTACAAAATAAAATGAAATAATTAAAAAACAGGGGATCGTTCTTATGGGTCTCCACTATTAGTATTTTACTTGTCCTATATACCCCTAATTTATGATCTACTTGCGTTGTACATTGATTGCCAGGATGCAAAAAAAAAAAAAAAACATTGATGCCAGTATGCTTCTTTATTTATATGAGCTGTAAGATGTAATTTATAATTTTTTTAAAAATGTATGCTTAATTTAAACCACTAAAGTAGGTGTATATAATGTAATTTTAGGCCCAAGGTTTTTCAGAGTTAAAAAGAAAAAAAATGTTTAAAATATATTATATTTTACTTTCAGAAAAGGCAAATTGAACCGTCTTTTTTATAAATTAAATATAAATTTAATAAGGCAAATTGAACCGTTGATCTGTCAAATAATGAGTTTTTGCATTGATCATAATTAGTTAATTACACTGATGAGCATAGGGTCTGAAAAAATTCATACCAGTGAAAAACTTCCAAGGTTTTGATTATAAAATTGTTTATTTTTAGTTTTTTTTCATAGAATAAAATTTACATTTTAATTTATATAATATTGTTTATTTATTCAACCATTCAAACGTAAAGAGCCTCTGGAGGAGTTTTGTTTACTTTCCGTTCCAATTTAACACATTTTAAAACTATTAATTTTACATTGATCTTTTTTTTTTTTTTTTTTTTTTTCTAATAACACATTTTAAATTTTGTTTTAATTAGAAACACATCTCTAGTTATGCTAGTAACACAATGTTAAAATGAAAAGTCATTTTCTCCTTCATATTCAATTTAACTTGTGTTATTTTAAAGCCATTATAAACTGTAGGCTGTTTTCTTTCCTCACCTCCTTTCCCTTTGGAAATTGAAAACCTTTGGAACTGCCGTCAAGTCTCAAGCAGTCATTTTTTTTGTTTCCCATAATTCTGTTGGTTCTGTTGCCATTTTATCCATGAAAACTGAAAGACCACAAATGAAAGTTAACTTGTATCCTCTTTTTGTTATTCCTTTCACTGGAAATTTGAAGGTTTAGAAAGAATCAAATAACACATTACCCTTTAACTGCTCTCTCTCGCTACCACTTTCTACCTTTTTTTTTAATCAATTTTTGCTGTTATCAAGAACCATTGAAACTTACCAGAAATTGAAACACTTTGCATCTCCTCCGACTTTCTTCTCGCTTCTAATAGTGAAATTGTTGGTAGATCAAATGTTCTGTTTCTATCTAGGTATTATATTTAAGGAACACCACTAATCTATGCTGCTTGGTGATACCACTTGATAAGTTTATCTATAGGCCTTTGTTAGATGATCTTGAGCGTTAAAATATTATATTTTTGCGATTCCTATGATCAATCTTTATTTTAAAACGTTTTATGTTTCCTATGTAATTTATGACTGTTAACCATCATTTGTGCCTGACATTGAGTTTCATAATTTAATTCACTACAAATGTCTTTTTCCTATGACCTCTCGTAAGATTACATTTTTTTATGAACTGTGGGGAATACAAGTTTTAATTTGCTCTAATAACTAAATTGTAATGTTTAATGTGTTCTTTTGGTAAGATTGTATCTTTGACAATATGTTTTAAGTGTCGGAGGGAGAAATTGAGTAATGTGCTAACAACAAGATGAGTTTATTGTAGTGGATTCTTTAATTTTCCTGCTTTACGTTGTTCCTTCTCACCCCTTTCTTTCCCTTTGCTTTTTCACCTTCATTTTGTTGTTGCTCATCCATTTTTACCACTCACGTTATCATCCTTCCGTTAGTTTTTGTTTTTTGATTTAGAATGTATCATTTTTTCTTAGACTGTATGACCTTTTTATAGTTGACCACGATGAAAACCAACCGTAATAGTTGGAATGTTCCGTCATTTCAATTTATATCTAAAATATTCTGCTGTATTAGGTACTGTATAATTATTTTTCTTTTCGCTTGCAATATAAAGTTTTTTCTTTGTAGGTTCTTTAATCTTGTTATAGGTGAACAAGCATGGAAGATAGAGCTTAGGAGTTAGGATTGAAAAGTTAAAACTAATATATTGGTACTTTGTTTTTCGAGAGAGAGAAAAACTTAGTGTATAATGTATATTTCGGAGCTGACTCTCGATCCCATGACCTCTTTATTGCGCTTGTCTTCTATATGTGAAATTAAATTCCCCTTCATCCTTGGCTTCTTTGCATGATTTTAGTGCACAGATGTGGGGCCTTGCTTAGTGTATTTTTTGCGTTTGATTACTATGCCTGCCTTTAAACTTTCATAATCTTTGGGATCTGTACTATAGGAGATGTGGTATTTTGGCAATTGGAATATCCGAAACAGTCAGATTTTAGACCTACGAAATTATATGCATATAATTATTATGCAAGCCGTGTAATTAGTAGAGTTTGGCTTAATATAAATTTTGATTTCTTCAAACTAGTGTTTTTATTTGATGCTGAGTTCTTTGAGTGTGGTGTTAGTGCGATTACCACTTTATAAGAGAAGTAATTTCTTTGAACTATCCTAATGCTCAAATTTATAAGTTTGGTGATCTCTTATCCCATTTCTTCATTTACATAATTCATATTTGGCTTCATTGTGTGGTTTATTTTAGTCAAAACAATTACATTTGGATTTCTTGTCAATGTGGCTAAAAAATAAATCATGACTCTAAATGAATATTTTAAAATTAATTTTTAATAGAAATTAATATGTAATACTTATTTAAAAAATGAAATAAATTCTATTTAAAAAAAGAAGTTAAAAAATCACTTGCTTGAAAGAGAAAGAGAACAAAAAGATGTAAGGAACACAGAGAGGCCATCCGACCACCTAAGACTTCCATGTTACAAGATATCACCTACGGAAGGATGGGGATTCGTCTGATCACCCAAAATATATTTTATAAAAGTTTATTTTTAATAAAAAGCTTCTCTACTACATTTTTCCCTCCCCTTTTCCTCCTGTTTTGTCTTCCCCAGTTTGGTTCTTTCCTGTACAAATGACAACCCGAGACCCTCCTTTCCAAAACAATTCCCCTATCCTTCTTTGTTCATTATCTTGCTTGCTCACTCATAAACACCTTGACAATGCATAAAACATGAGGGGGGAGACTTTGAGTTCCTTGCATATACACACATTTTTTGCTGCAATGAGGAAGTTCCACTGTCATCTAAGTGCTTCTAGCAACACAAATACTTGGTTTTCTTGATGCGATTTGGGACACATTTTTGGCTGTGTCATCCCATACAGCCTAAATACATGCCTTTTTTGGCGTGACAAGAATGCTTGATATATTTAAGTGCTCATCTCCTTATTGTAACATTGAAGCATTGGCTAATTCACCCGAAAAATTGACAAAAAGTGGGAATGTTTTGACATGAAAAATGGCGAGGCTTGGATGGTTGGAAGGGATTTCTAAAAGGTGTCATCCTTTTCACTCTTAAATGATGTGAGTGAGGCCCCTTCGTTCTAATGAAAATTCTCAGAGAGACAAAGAAGAAAGAGTGATGCCTAACAGGGGACCTCATAGCTAAGTAAACTAGCTGCGTTTTATATCTTTAAGTCGGTGATGGTAGCTCCTGCTAATAATAACCTCAATGCCATGTAGGTGGATTAAGCACAATAGCCCTAACTATAATGCTTAAATCATTCTTTTTGGGTGGAGCTTGCTAAAGCTCTAAGACAAGCTAAGAAGTAAACAATCTCCTCAAGCATTTGTAAACTCCTATAAGTTGTGAACAGAGTAATTACCATAAGAAAGCCCAAAAGCAAGCATTGATGAAACTTTGCATAGCCAAAAATAGATAACCTACCTTCGAGCTTATAATTTAGGGAGCCGATCTCATAGTTCCTTTTCTATAGTATTTTTATTAAGTGTAGTAATCCACTGATTAAGCCTGCATAATGAATATTGGGAAATGACATCAGTTGGTTAGAAAATTTATAAACCTTATAGTAAAGCCTGATTGCTGAGCATCAAAGCATGACATCTAGGAACTGAACCTAGAAATTTATCATCAGAGTGTCATTTAAAAAAAGAAGAATAAAGTGAACACATGCATTCAAATATCTAATGATCTTGATATGTTGATCTAAAAAGCCAAAATAGAGAAGTGTTTTGCTAGTTAAGCCAAATAAGCATTATAATGCCACCTAAATTGTTGCTAAGGATTTGTTGCAGGCAATTATCTTAAACTAAAGTACATGATTTGGAAAGTCCAAAAGAAATTGGTTTTAAGAAAATTATAATAATCTTCATAGTCAAGTATTCACATAGTCGTTAATTCTAAAAACTTGTAAATGGTTTAGCGGACACATCTTCAGTCCCAAGGTGTCAATCTTCTTTGGGGGCAGTGGGGCACTAAGACTAAGAACAACCAATTTAGTTCCCACTTCATGGTAAGAAAGAAGCAAGTGATAAAGAAAATAGAGGAGCTACCAATACCTTTATATCAACTCATGTTCAAACCCAAATATAATGTTGAGTTTAGGCCAAGGGTTAAAAGACAAGATAGATACTAGATAGGATGCAACACAATATAATTTTTTTTTAAAAATAATCTACCTTTATGTTGACATCTTTTTTGTGCTGCATCCTATTTGTGTTCAATTGAGCCTCATTGAACTCAAATCGACTCAAATTAGATACAAATTGGGTCCAATTAAACTAAATTAAACCCAAACTAAATCAAATCGACTCAAGTCGATCCAAATCGAGCTTGATTCAAACTTAATTTGAGCCTAATTGACTCAATTGGAGCTCAAACCAGCTTCCAAAATCAAGTAATTGTGATGAATGGTCACGATTGCCCTCAAATTTTAAACCTGTGCCATTGTCCTCCTGTCCAATCGCAATATTTTCTCGATTGCAAGCAGATTTGGGAGGCTATAGCATGGATCGAGCAGCGGGGTCCTTGTTTTGTGCATAGAGGAAGCCGAGTGAGGAAGAGGGCTTTTTTTTTTTGCTTTATGCGTGTCTAGGCGGAGAGAGTGAGAGGGAGACGAGTGCTGTGCATGCGTTTGAAGGAGGTTGAGCGGCTATGGGTGCTCTTGCGTGCTCCTGGGACTGATCTAACAACCAATTGACTGGTTGGGAGTGCGTCTGGGTCGGTCGAGTGAGAGAACGAGCGTCTGGACCTTTGTGTGCGTACGACCTAGGACAAATTCAGGAGTTTCTGACTCTCCGTTGATTTCTGGAGCCAAAGCCGAGCACAAAAGGTGAAGAAGCTTCCTCTTACAGGCGACTCTTAAAGCCGAGCAACAGCTTGTGTGTTTTTGGAGCTGAAATCGAGACGCCGAAGCCTCTCGTGCACGTGACCTGGATCGATTGAGTGGGGAGTTCATCAGCTGGGCGTGTGTGCGGCTTTTCATCCTTCAAATGACTATATCAAGAGCTTATGGGATGCTTCTCTCTTTCTCTAAAATAAAAAGATGGGTAATAAGAGGACAGTGAAGGCATTTGGAGGTCAGTTGCCTGCTATAGGAGCTTCTTCCTCCTCAAATATCGTCTCTGGCGAGCTCGTAATGGCGTAGGCAGCACTCGAAGCAATTTGGATAGTAGCCCATTCCATTTCAGTGGCCTTTATCTCTTCATGGTAGAGGTGCTAGGATTTTTTTTATCTTCCATTGCATTAGTTTTTTTAAAAGCAAAATGTGCTTTAGTGGTGGTGTGATTGGAAGCAACGAAGGTTCAACAGAGCCTTATGTAGAAGCCAATAAGTCCTTTTTGAATCATGCTACAAAGTTAGGAAAAACTTTTAAAGGTAGAGGAAATGTTTCATTCAAATGCAATTATTTTGGTGTACCTACAAAATATCATATTCTAGGGAGAAAACACATCTACTTAAAATTGGTGGTCATATAATTAAAATGTGTCATAAGATTACTACTTCACAGTTGATAGAGTTGATCAGACATGTTGATGAAGCTGAATGAAGGATCAAAAGGGCACTTCCTAAAGATATATCGTTGTCCTCTACTCATGGTTAATCCCACGCTGCTTCCTCCTCCATTAGAGTTGATCATGTTGGTTCATTTAGGAGTGAAGGATATGAATCTAAGAAAAGAGGAGTTGTTGGTAGATCTTTAGAGAAGACATTTAATATACATATGCGAGAGCAACTTGTGAAATTACAAGGATGTTTTTTTTTTTTAAATGGACTTCCTTTAAACATTGCAAGGAATTCTTATTATAAGAACGCATTTACTTTTGCATGAAATAACAGTCTTGCAGGTTATATTCCACCTAGATACAATGCAATAAGATCAAACTATAAATTGTGAAGGACAATAAATATTTTATTTTCACTTTGATTAAAGAGGTGATAATGATGATTGGGCCATCAAATGTTGTGCATGTTATCACTAATAATGCACCTATGTAGAGCTGCAGGATTGTTGGTGGAGAAAATATATCCTCATATCTTCAGGACTTCATGTGTTCTATGATGCACGGACATGGCTACGGCGACACGGACACGGGACATGACTTTTTATTTGAAAATATAGGACACGGGTACGGCGCAGACGCGACATTACATTTTTTTATATAGTGTATAGATATTAATGTAACATCATATTAGAAATGACAAACAATAATAAATGAATGACATGATAACTTGTCTAGCTTATAATATAAAATGTTTAGTACAAAATATATAGTTAAAAAACAAAAATATAAACAAATAACCATTTACTACAACATCAAGCATTCAAGCTTCAACTACTAGGATTAGCTTCAGAGGTTTGTTTTTAGCCTTCAATATCATCATCATTGAATATCATTGCTTCTAACTTTGGTTCATTAAGAGAAAGATTTGCAATAATTCATTGGATATCATATAATGAAAGTTGGTTCTTCTTTGTATCTATTTACTTCTCTAATTCGCTAATTAGCTCCCATAATATTTCTTTAACCTCAAAGTATGTATATATTTACTTCTATACTTCTCTAGTTTTCTCTCATAATAGGTCATTGGATATCATATATTAATCTTATATCTTTTATATTCTAATTATTTTCTATAACAGTCTAACTTTTCACCTATTTTAACAAATCCCATCAACTAGAATTACAATAAGGCATGCACATAAAGATCTACCAGACATAATCAAAATTCTTTTTATTCTATGTCACTAAAAATGGCAAACACATGTAGGCATAAATGTTTTCAATAATCATTACTGCCTCTAAAAAAAAAAAAAATTCATTCTCTAATTTGAGGATTAACTTAAAAAAAATTCTAAATATAAAGTTGGATCAATTATATCTAATATCATTGATTGAGCTATCTATTAGCATATCCATTGATGACTTATCAATAAAAAAATTTCTTATGAAAATATTTTAGTTCTTTGAGTTTCATTAGATTATTCATCCTCATAGGACCATATGCATATCATTTTTATATAGTTTGTCTGTTTTTGATTTTTTTATCTTCTCATCTTCTAGAAATTGATTATTGTGTCTTTATTAATATCCATTGGAACACATGCTATAATTTTAAAATTTTCATTACTTGCCTTATGTTAGATTAGGCATTAGTTTGATTTTTGTGATTTACCTAGTTTGTATGAAGATTTTTACAAAAAAGAATTGTTAATCATGACAATTATATACATATTTTTGATGCATATAGTAGATACGTGGAATTTATTTTAGGTGATAAGTAATGGTATGTCTTAATTCTCAAAGTTTTTCACATGAACCTTTACTCAATTAAGCGCTAGAAAGGTGGGGCCAATAAAATCTTACTACACATTCGGATGAATGCTTATATATAATAAATTTTGGGAAGTATTGGTGTTGGTCCAATCTTTGATGTATTTGATTTAGCTTACTTTATGAACCTGCTATTATAAATCTTGGATTTTTCTCTTTTTCAATTTCCTATTTGAGAATACATCTATCACTTTGCCAAATAATTTTACTTGTTCTTGAAACCATACCATGTCATGAATGATGTTCATTACTAATGATTAATTCTTAAGTTAATATGTGCATTCACATGGCAAACCTTTATATGAGGATTAATGGATTATATTGCAGGAAGTGAAACAATTATTCCTTTATTTTCTTACAAAATATCAAATGCATGACTCATTATAACTGTATTTTTTTCAAGACATGTAGATTGGCGTGGAACCCCTCTCCCATCCCACAACTATGCCTTTATTTTCTATGCACGAAACCGGCTTCCTTATTGTCTCTACTTTCTATCCATGATGTTACCCCTCACGACTGTTAGGGTACCGACTTTGTTGCAACCTCAGTGCTGTGTCCAATAGCCATAGCATGGCTTTCAGTTCCAACGAGGAATTGTGTATTCTATGCGACTAATTATTATTGCAGGTTTTGAATTTCCCTATGATCAATAGTGTTGGAGGTGTCAGATTTAAGCCATTGGAGGATTTAAAGCAATTGAATTAGCCTAGGAAATCATATGTATGTAATTATATCAGGCATGTAATCTTTAGTATTTGGTTTGATAAAATTTCAGATTTCCTTAAACTTGTGTGCTTATTTGATGTTGAGTTTTACGAGTGCGGTGCAACTGCGATTACTAAATTTTAGGGAAGTCAACTCTTTGTACCATTATGAGGTCTGAATTTTTGTGTTTGTTGATCTCTTACCTTATTCTCTTTCGCCTACATGTCAGTATGATTGATTTTAGTCAAAAATGTGATGATGATTTTCTTGTTATGGTGTGAAAAATGAGCAGTTTTGTTTTTTAATTTAAAAAAATATTGAGTATCTATTTTCGATGATCATTTGTTTATCATTTGGGATAAATTTTATATAATTTCTGGCTTTCATCAAAGAAATCGATTGATTGCTTTATCGATAGTTTTTACATTACTTATTCTAAAATTTGATTGCTTAAGTTTCACTTATTGCAACATTTAATTGTACTTGAAATCTTAGACCTTAAGATGTTCAGCATCACGAATGTTTTTTTTTTTTCATGCTTAATCTTAGCAACACGATGATGTACTAAGTTTAATATGATATGGTTTTGAGAGAGCATAATTTACTTTTTGAATATGCTAACCTGAACAATCCTTTTCGCATTGATTTAGATCTGAAAACCTGTTGTATTTTGTGTCCTTCTAGTTGTTGTACTTTGATTCTTTTGTATGGGTGTTTTACTATTGATGCGTAGTTGTACCTCTTTGTCAAATGGCATCTGTAATAAAAGTTTTCTGCTTTATTCATAAAATTTTTGGCAAAAATTAGTTTCGAGTCTGTTGACTTATTATTGACTAATGGTTTTTGTATCACTTGTCTCCATGATGAAAAACTATCCGCAACCATTGGAGGTTTGTCTTCAGTCATGCTTAGACTTTAAATGATACCCTCATACAGTAGCATACTGTTAGCAGAAGTACAATGATATTCATGGCCTTAATATTGTTAATTCTGTGGTCTCTCTATATGTTTTTACAATATCTTTCGTTTTGCCCAATGTGCAGGGTTATAGATATGAGCTGTGGTGCCTTGCTAGAGCCGCTGGAATACGATACTGTGTGGTAATTAGCCATGCAATCTCTTTCTATGAAATATTATATGTGCTTTTACAAGAATTTCATATGCCTAGGTAATGTGCTTTAGGCTTCGTTTGGGACGCATCGTGAATTTGCTCTGCTGAGAGATGACAAAATCTCTGCCGCTTCAAAGCTGCCTTCACCGATTTTTGGAGAAATAGAAATTCGCTCCTACGCTCATTCCTTGTTTTCATCGGGCTACAGGAGAATAGGTTACCTGCCTTGAGCTTACTGCTTAAAGCGGCTTTCTAGTACAAAAATTAAAATTTTTATACTAAAAAGTCGCTTTAAGAAGCAGGAAGAAAGCTGTCCCAAACAAAGTCTTAATTAGATGCATTTGTATTATGAGGGATACCATAAGCATAAACAAATTAATATACCTAATAAATATTATTAGTGATATTCATTATTGAGATTACTTGGTTCCAACTCGTCATTGATAAATCTACATGCACGCATGGCTAATGATAGTTTAGGATGTCCTCCCTGACCTATATACCACACTGAATGCATACTTCAATTCTCGATCCAGAAACCTTTAGTAAAGCGATACCCACATTTAATTAATGGCAATTAATTAATTGATTAAAGTGATATTTTCTTAATCATATAATTAGAAATTCACAACAAATTAATAAAAAAAAAAGAAATTCATGCCTTAGCAGGTTATCCCTTATTTTATTATTCTTCATGAATTCCTCAGAATTAAAATAATTAGTGAAAATCACTAAAGTTGGTTCTTTTTTTTTTTTTTGAATAGTAAAAAAATAAAGATTTGCTATAAAAAAGAGGCATGCTTCCTATTGCTCAGGATAGAGGTCACAAGTTTTAGTTTGGACAGTGACTTTCCTTGAACTAAATATTCTCTAGTTCCTTTCAGAGAATTTGATTTGCAAATGTCCTTGTGTTCTATTATCAATTAATAAAATATTTACGACAATTTTGTATTATTTAAAAAAAAAAGTTTGATAATATTATTATGAGAGAGAAGTATAAGGTTTTTATGTTAAGAACAAGAAACTTTTTACTATTATATGAAATAGTGGGGAATATGACTAAGAAGATATTATTTTGAGACAACATGCATTGAATCTAAAAATATTCATATCACATCCAACTATATTAAGAATATTGAATGAAAAATAGAACAAGGAAGTAGAGATAAGATACAAAGTATTCTAGAGAAGCCTTATAATTTCAGTAAAATGGGCTTGACTATTTAGAATTGAGTTTTAGAGATAAATTGAGTTAAAATTGCATAAATTGAGCTCACCCCTGACCCTCTATTTATAGATCGGGCTTGGAGTTTTAGTGTTATAAAATTGGTTACATAAATGACTATATAAAAAAATAGGAGAGAATATAGTAATTGTATTGCTTGATCAGCAGGTTTGATTATATGAAGTCATATGCCGATCTTTGAAGAAGTGGTTGACTTGATAATCATATGGTCAATTATTTGATTAATAGTTTATCTTGATAAGTTGTTGACCTCCGGATGAAACCCGAAAGAGCAAAAGAGAGAAGAAGCCAAAAAAACAAAATCCTGCGTACAAACCTCATGCCCGGCGGATCCACGATTTCTGTCGGAATCCCTGCCAAAATTCTGCCGAGGAACTGTAGATTCGGCGCCGTTCACGTCTATCTCCGCGATTCCTGCAGGGATCCCGCTCGATCATACCTAAAGCCCGTCGTTAAATACCGGCTCAAAGAGAGCATTCGGCTGCTCTTCTCCCTGCTCGTCTCTCCCCCGTTCGCAAATCCCTCATAGCCCGATCTCCCTCCTTCCATGACACTTCCACTGCTCGGCTCTCTCCCATCCACGAATCCCTACCTGACGTTCAAGCATCCCGTCGATCTCCTCTCGACTCCAGCTTCTGCTCCGACTCCAACCTCACGACCGAACTCCACTGTGCCGCCATTCTCTCTGTGCCGACCTGCTCTTACCCGCCGAACTCCAAGAGAGAGAGAGAGAGAGAGAGAGAGAGAGAGAGAGAGAGAGAGAGAGAGAGAGAGAGAGAGAGAGAGAGAGAGAGCTTTCACTCTTACCTGCCCTAGCCGAAGCTCCCATCTACGTCCGAACTCCTCCCGCCGGACTGACCTCCCGATTCTTTTCCCCCTTTGTGTCCGATTGGAAGCCAAGATAGGAGCTCTTGTTGTGAAGGTGGCTTTCTCCCTTCAGCACGCTTAATCGGCCAAATCCCGCAAAGCCTCCAAACCGAGAGGAGGAAGGGATTTTTGCATTTTTTTTATTATTTTATTTCATTTCTATTAATAATTATTAATTATGATTAGTAATACTAATTATAATTAATCATTATTATTATCTTTTTATATATTTATAATTAATTATTAGTTATAATTAATTAATTATTATTAATTAACTATTAATTATAATTTATTATTAATTAGTTATAATTATCAATTATAACTAATTATTGATTAATTATAATTATAATAAGGTAATCTTAATTAATTAATTATTAATTATAATTATTTAAATAATTATGAGTAATTATTTATAATTAATTAATTATTAATTAATTAATTATAATTAGTTAATTAATTGTTTATAATTAATTATAATTAAAATAAATAATTATAGTTATCTGATCTTGCCTCTCTCCTCGATCGACGTGCCAATGCCGTCGACCCCGCCAAGGTATAACTCTCTAACCCTAAAACTTCGAGAACTCGTTTCAACGCATTCGTCGAGACAAAACGACCACCTATACACACTTTTCTTAGCGTGGTGGGAGGACGTGCGTCCCGACGTTTGCGACGAAGCGGGTAATCACCCAAATTCCTTCTTCGAAGTTCGTATCGCCTTGGAAACCCCGTCTATGCACGCTTTTCTTAGCGTGGTGGGAAGGGATCCCGGTGCGATGCACACGACGAAGCGGGGATACCCATAAGTACCTGCTTGCGGGGAAATAACTGCCTTGCTTACAAAATATTTTCAAAAATAAAAAATATATTTTTTTTTTACAAAAAAAAATACCCATGCACGCTTTTTTTAGCGTGGTGGGGGATCGAAAAATTACACGGCCGCGGTGTCCTCGAAAGAGGGCATCTACCATGCACACTTTTCTTAGCATGGTGGGAAAGACCCAGTTTTTCGTAGTTTTCCCTAAACGGGGGAGACGCCGGAAGGCTGTCGAAATTTCGGGTGAACGCAATGCTACACTCTGACTTGATTGCACTCGAATGACATGTAAGAACGACGAAGGACTTGTACTTGGACTTTGGACAAGAGCTAAATGACTTAATTGAACTCAAAAAAAAAATGTGTTGAACTAAAGTCAAGCTTGGATCAATTATGGACTTGACTTAAAATAAGAAATTGATTGGAACATTAAGCCGACAAGGCTTGGACTTGAAAAAGATATAAGAGAACTTGAACTTGCAATGTGAACTTTGACATTGAACTCAAGCTTGTGGACATAAACTTGAACTTGAACTCATCTTGGACTCTACAAGATCACAGGGGACTTTGATTTGGGACTTGAGATTGAACAATTTGAGCAATGACTTGAGCTTGCTAGTTGAACATTTGGACACAAAATGATTAAATGAAATAAGTTCATACTTGAATTTGATTGGAATACTAAGTATGACATAAAGGACTTACATTGAAACTACGAAGACTTGAACATGAATTTGGATCTAAAATGAGCAAGGCTCCAAATAAATTTGAACATGAAAGGGGTTTGGCATGAAGCCTTGGCCCAAATTTTGAATTACAACAAGGCTTGGATGTGGATCTTATATTGACTCAAAGGGGCCATAATTTGAATCATTTGAACTCAAACTTGGAGCAAAGCTTGAACTAGAAAAACTCAAGTTAGAGTTTGGATTTGATTTTGATGACGACATAAAGAATTTCAAATGAACCTTATAAGATCTAACTTGTATAGATTACAAGTGGTAAGCTCCAATTTAAATGCAAATGAAGATGTATGAGAGACTTATGATTCCTACATCCATTCCAACCAATGTACTTGCAATCAAAATGTGAAGCTCTCAAATGAATGTGGAAGAACCTTCATGCTAATTAGAGTGCAAATATCACTAAATAATAATTACCTATAAGTGAAGAGTGATTGCAAGCAATGCTTGAGGATGAATAAATTCTCTAGCTCTCATTCCTAAGCGATGACCATGTAACAAGGATCAAATAGAGAGATGCAATAATATCTTCATGCTTACAAAGTCTTCAATGAGTATTCGTCATTCCAATGAAGATTTCAAACTCATCGCGCACATTAAACTATCTTTGAAGGAAAAGAATTTGCAAGGGTAATCTATTTGCAAGTGATAAGAAGATGGTGAGAAAGACAACTTGATTACAAAGCCATGATACGAAGACAAAGATCTGCAATACATACATTCTCTTTACAAATGCGGATGTATGTATAATATGCCACTTATGGGTAGGTATAGAAAGACTTCAATAAATGCAGTATCCTGAAGTCAATTTCAGTCTGAGATGGAAGACATCTACCTACCTACATGCAGCAGTAGCGGATGTACTGAAAAGATCAAAGACCACAACAAAATGCATGAAGACTACGACAAGTGCAAGCTCATACGATCCAAGGCAGGAGATTAGTTAGTGCACTATGACCCGCCTACAAAAATCAACAAATAGTGCACGACAGTCTACCTGTACGAAGCAGCGAACGACTCTATTCAGAAGCTGCTACGCCACACCACCGAATCTGCAACATTCGTATAAGCAGACAGAAGGCGTCTACAATTATTTCAAAGTACCCCTGCACGTACACTATAAATTGTATATACATAGGTACACTAAAAGGGGTAAAAATAATTATAAAACCCGCATGGGCCCCGGCGAGCGTGTTATTGGTACACACGTGACGTCTAGGGATGCTGCGCGGGTTGACAAGTGAATTTAGGTTCGAAACCGATCCTTCTATACGGGTCAATAGAAGTCGACAGGGTTCGAACCATTAAGCAAATGTAAGGTTGTGGCGACTGGTATATTTGCTTTAAAACATTCATATTAGGCCATCAAGGCCTACAACAATATGAATTCACTAATAAAGGCTCAAAGCCTACAAAACCCGATCCTCTGTCGACAGCCCGACAGAGTTGACAAAGTTCAATCCATAAAAAGAAATGATCCCCGAACACCCCGATGATGGCTGTGTTGAATGCAGATCTCAACCGGAGGGGTTCCCCAAATATTTTCAAATATCTTCCAAAAGTCCACACAAAGTCCATAGCTCCACCCAAAATACTCATAAAATTCCAAAAACCCAAAACTCCACAAAAAATCCAAAAATCCAACAAATCCCAAAATTCTAAAATATTTAAAATATGAAATCCAACCATCCACACTTAAAGCAAATTTCATCCACCCTCCGCAACAGTCTGCCGGGTTGGACAAATTCAAATGAACTCTAGCTCACAAAGAGCCAAATGCCTAGTCGAAAATATCACTAGGATCCATTCTTAAACAATCTCTTGCCAGTAAGGACGTGGTACGTGTCCTCTAACCGGCAGTTTCGCCGCCAAATGGCACTGCAGGTAAACAGTTATGACCCGGGGCCCTCTGAACCGAGTGGTTTTGCCGCCAAATGGCACCACAGATAGCGATTATGGCCAGAGCCAATACGCTCCTTAATGACGTTAAATCCTTGAGATATGAATCAATAGGATATGATCGATAGGGCACAAAGCCCTCTGTTAGCTAAGGTGGATTCAAATTTGTCCCCTTAGACAAACATTCAACCCCGGTCTACAAGGTTCCCTTGGACGAAGCAACCCATGGCTGCCGACAAGGATCTTTCTGTCAGGTTGGGTCGACTACCTCCTCTGACTAAGTAGACCAGGGACCACGATGGCCCGGGAAGACGGAACCATGGGATCTTGATCGGGTCTATCATCCATTCCCCCACCATCCGCTTTAAGTGCACGATGGCGAAATTTCTATTTTTAAATATCAAATTTCAACTCTTCAAATCTTCCAATACTCCGAATTCTCAAATTATCCAGACTTTCCAAATACCCAAATTTAAACCCAATTTCCAAACCTATTGCTGCTACTATATGCCAGATAACACGTATTCTATACGTATCTGATTGACGACTAGTCTTAATCGAAAGTTCTCTCTCATTATCGGGAGGGGTAATTAACTATAGGGGCTTGCGCCTATAGGAAACCAAAACTCAGATCATAAAGTCCTCACAAAAAGAGGGCGGAATCTCTGGGTAGTGTCTTATCTACAAACCCATCTGCCTTCCAAAATTTACCCCGGAACTTAGTCCGTTAAAACTCTCTCGCCGAATAAGAAAAGCGAGCGGAGGCCGGGGCCGAATTTTTGGAGCCCACATAAGTCTTCACTCCTTGAGTAGTTGCCAAGGCCGACTTTATAGATAATAGTTAACAGGGCCAATTGTTAGGCTTTATTTGCCTACTATGACAAATTCATTGATCATAGTCACTTGTTTAAGGCGAGTTCTATGTTAAGCCAGTGGGTATGAAAGTAAGTGAGTTAATTTGACTTGGACTGCCTTTTTTATCTTAAACTATATTGTCTTACCTTGAACTAGGGTTTTTGGATATTTGGATGCATATTTAGTTCCCTGATTCTCATATCTTTGAAGGTTTACTGCAAAAAGGATAAGAGAGTAAAACAAATATTCTTCATTAATTTATCATCAACTCTTAATAAATGATTTTTTACTGTTGCATGTTAGTCAATCAATTTGATGTTAAATTCGGACATTGTCCATTTGTCCACGCCAGATAATATTTATCCAATAAAAGAGATGTCATGGCCGCTTCTTATTCAAATGATTGCTTCTTTTGATTCCTTCTTCCTTTGATTGAGTTTGAGTTTAGCGAAGCTTCATCCTTGTAGCGAGGCAGTCGAGAGGAAGTTGTTACAGCTTAGGGGTGCATGAAGGCGTGATTTGTTCGGGGCTTTAGCTTAGGATTTATGTAAAAAAATGTATAAATAGGGTGAGGCGAGGCTCGTCTCAAGGCAGGCCTTAGCTAAGCTGAGGCACATGCCTCATAAAAAAAAAGCTTGAGGCGTAAGTTTGGAGGCATTTTTCATTAGAATTGGGCTGAGGCGGGTCTCAAGACAAGCCTCATGCTGCCCAATTTTAAACAATGAGAAGAAGTTAGATCTATAATGGTATTCACTGAAGAAATCTAGGTCTTGTGTTGGTATAAGGAGATGACTTCTCCCAAAATTATATAGTTGCATAGTCGCACTTATAGCGCTCTCAAAGGAATCACTAATTTGATTTTTTTTACCAAAGATTGAAATGTAGAATAAATTTTATTTAATCTAAGATAATAAATTGCCCCGCATTAGATAGCTTTTTAGTTTAATAAATTTCAAATTTTATCATGTGTTTTCAAGTTGGATGAGTGATTTCTTTGAGAGGTGTGGAAGGTTAGCTACCTAATTTCATGGGAACTTATTCCTTGGATTGAAATGGGACCTATATTACTTTTACTTTTGCCAACTCTTACCTTTCTCTCTTTTCTCATTAGCTTGTTGGAGTTCTTGATTATATTCAAATTTTATACAACTAACATTTTAATTGCGGTGAAGAAATTTTAATTCTCTACTCTTTTGTGCAGTTCGAATTTCTTTTTGATTTTTTGGGGTTTATTTGATCATTGCATTATGGTTTGTGTCTTGTTTTTTCTAGTCTGCATATAAAAAAGTAAGTTTGTGTGTTTACCATCTTTTGATATGCTAATCTTAAATTCTCTAGTAACATGGTATTATTTTCCTTGCACTTTTAAAATATACATTTAAAACTAGTGTTATATATATTTGCCAAAAAAATTTTTGAAACCAGCTTGCAATTATTACAACTTTTTAATATTTTAATCAAAGTCTATTTTTTATTTAATTACTCCAATGTTTGAAGTGAGTAGTGTTCTTAATTTTTACAATACTTCACAATTTCAAGATCATATGCAGTTGCAAAATCGAATAGCTTCTCATGATAGTTTTGTATCTTTCGTTTCATATCTGTCATGAATCATTTGTATCGTATTAGTCGGACATATAGTGATAGGAAACACTTTTAGATCTCAAGTATTTATACCAATCTTCGAAAAATAGCAAGAATTCTCCACAATAATCCACACAAAACCATGAAAACAGTAGATAATTTGTATTATTTGATGAAATAGAAATGAAAAATAGCAAGATACAGTTGATCCTCAATTCAAGAGGAGGATCGATCTCTCCCAAATTCTCTAGAGGACGCTAGTGATGAGGACATCGGAGATCAACGGCTACGATTTTTTTTAGTTATTTATTTATATATTTTTGTACTAGTTTATTTTATATTGTTGTTTTTCCATTTATACCCTTATGGGTGGTCATGTAGTGTTGTAGCCCGAAGGGCATTTTAGTCTTTGTTATTTTTTTTTTTTCATGAGGCCTATTTATAGGCTAGCTTTCTTGTATTAAGAGATGATGATTATTGATAATGAAAAGTTTCATGTTTTTGTTGATCTCTTAGTGAGTTCATGAGAGGAGAAGCCCGAGGAGGGTAATTTGCAATACCCGCCAATCTTTGGAAGAGTCCGAGGTTCGCGGTTCTTACGATCTCTTTGTGAGTTCGTTAGTTATCTTCTATTTTACTCGTATTTTTGTTGTTTATCTCCTTCCTCCCCTCCTCATCCACCCAAAGTTCCCCTAGCTCCATTGCCGCCGCCCCTTGGAGTCCACCCGCCGGCCACCCTCACGGCTCCGGCCGGCCACTTTGCCGGCAACCTCCCCAACCGTCCACTCCTCCCTCCCGCATGCTCCAAATTTGAAATTTGAATTTCGAATTTCGAATTCTTTCCTAATTTAGAAATCCAATTTAGGAAAGTTTTATTTGATAAATTCCAATTTCAAATTAAAGTAAGTTGGAGTTCTCATAACTTACCTCCACGTCATCACCCACCTTGTTCTTCAAATTTCGAAAATTCAAATTTGAATGAGCTCCAAAATTTCCATAATTGCCAAAGTCCAAATAAGGAAAGAATTGGATTGAATCCAATTCAAATTTCATGGCATGAGGAGTTACTAATTCTCATCCTAGGTGGCATCCTCCTAATCGGAAATTGATTTGTTCACACTAATCTCCCTCCTCTCCTCTCTACATGCCGACGGCCTCATCAAGGGGGAAATCCATTTAATGCTAGTTTAATGCCATCAATGCCTTGATCCAAAATTCAAATTTCAAAATAACTCCCTTAATTTCATTCATAATCTGAAATTAATTTCAGATTATGAAATGAAACTCCCATCCCCCTCTCTTGAAACCGCCGGCCTCCTCCCCTCTTGGCTCCCCTCCATTAATTCCCCATTCAAAGCATTAATGCCTATGACTTGAAATTCAAAATTCAAGTCTTTCCCTCCCAATTTAATCAAAATTGAAATTAAATGTCAGTTTTTGATTAATCTCCCTTTAATTCCTTCTAAATCCACTACTCCTAAGTAAGGAATTAATTCAAACGCTTCCCCTCCTTGCTGGCCGAAATTCTCCACAGCTGTTGGCTGATTTTTCCTTCCCAAATCACTTCCAAAACTCCAGGAAAACTGCTGCCCAACATCTCCATTTGCTGTTTGGAAATTCCTGCAGCAGCTCACCGACGTCCAGCCATCCCGGGAGCGATAATTGCTGTCCAGATCTCAGGGACAGCCCTTCTTCCTGTCTAGAAGTTTCCTTGAGCACAATAGGTTGCTATCTTGTTGACCACAGCAAACTAGGGTGCTGTCCAGCCGTCCAGAACCAGTCCTAGCTGTTGTCCTGAGGAGATCTAGTGTCGTCCAGCCGCCCGAAGAGACACCCATTGCTGCTGAGTGGTTCCAGAAGTTTGAAGGCTGCTACCCCTTCATTCCCGCAATCGTCATAGCTTCATAACTCCTTTTTTTTTGGGTAAACTCTTCACTCACTCTCTATCTTCTGAGTTTACTCTACTCGTGGTTATAATTTGATTCACAAAGCGCATGTTTTATCGCCTCCGCTAAACCTAATATTTGACTGAGTTGTGAGAGAGGCCCTTCATAATACTAATCTTATTGTTAGCATTGGAATTTCTCATTGAAACCACTCATGTATGCAAAGTAAGACGTAGTTGACTATTTAATGATCTCAACCTCTGGCATGTGTTTAGACCAAAGCTATTTTATCACCTTATCATTTTTATTTTGTTGTTTATCATCAAGAGAAAGCTTATAATTATTGTGCTCTAAAATTTAAGCGTGCAAACTTCCTTAATTTAATCATCCATGCTAATACTTTTCACATCAGCTAGAGCCCAAAAGAAACCTGAACCTAAGAGATCTCAAATTTCAGCCAAATTCAAGATGCCATAACCATATGAAAACAAACTATTTAATTAATACAATTCAAAAGGAAATCTCTAAACAGTCCCTACATTCAATTTCCCTCCTAAATTTCCTCAAAAATTCTTCCTAATATGCTCTAGAGGATCCGGTGGTTCGGTCGGCAGCATAGAGAAGTGGAATATGTCCGCCTCTATTTCTAAGGGCTGGTCTCGTATGGACCGGCTGGATCGGTCTAGTGGACATGTCTAACAATATTCCCCTTTCCAAAGTGCCACCTTGTCCTCAAGGTGGAACGAAGGAAACTGCTGGTGAAGTACTTGATCAATAACACTAAATTGAAAAATGGATTGATACTGGGTTGAATGATCCCTGCTTCCAGCATCTCCCTAATCAATCTTTCGATTTCATCCTTCTGGATTTGAGGATGACGATACAGATTAACACTGCGAGGTGTAATTACTTCCTTTAAGATGATAGCATGCTCGTGTTCCCGTGGAGGAGGCAACTCCTGAGGAAGCTAGGAAACCTCACTGAACTGCTGAATCATTGGCTATACTGAAAGAGGAACATTCCCGCCCTCCTTCCATCTGATCCCTTCCATCCTTTGTAGTTCCATAAGATAACCTTCTCCCACCTCCTATAGGCTCCTCACCTTGGGTTTAAGTGATATCATGGCTTTGGTGAGCCCTGCGTCTCCTCTGATCACTACCCTTCTCCCTTCCGCCATCAGCTCCATCGTCAATGCTCCCCAGTTGACCATGGTGTCCCCCAAGGTCTGCAGCCACTTCATCCCCATAATGACGTCAGTACTCCCCAACTCCAATGGGAGAAAATCCTCCTTCACCTGAACCCTCTGTATAGTTAGCACTACTCCCCTATATATCCCCTGACCCCTCTCCACCTTCTCTATACTCATCATCACTCTGTATCCACGAATGTCACCCCCAATTGGTCCACGTCCTGGTTGGAGATGAAATTATTGGTGACCCCACTGTCAACCAATACCACCACCTCCCTGTATGTTATTTTCCCCTTCATCTTCATGGTATGATTCAGAGTGAATCCCAACACTGAATTCAGGGAGACCTCCATCATGTCCAGATGCAGCTAATTTTCCATCTCTCTCTCTCTCTCTCTCTCTCTCTCTCTCTCTCTCTCTCTCTCTCTCTGTCTGTCTCTGTCTCTCTCTCCCCACCCCCCATACTCTCTCACCTCCCTCATTTTTCTCGCCCTCACAGACGATGAGAACCTGAATAATTCGATCCCTACACTTGTGCCATGGAGTATACTTCTCATAACATCTGAAGCATTGTCTCTTCACCCTCTTCTCCTACATCTCCCTCTCCGTTAGTCTTTTGAAGTTCCCCCCACTTCGTCCTCCTGTTGGATTCTGCCTGGGAGTCTTATTAATGTTGCTTGATGCAGGCTTCTTGGGTGCTAGAAGAGTGGTCATCATCTTGTAAGAGCCTCCTGAGCTACTACTCCTGGCTCCCCTATCTAGATTCCTCTGATTTTCAACTAGCTGTGCCAACTTCATGACCTCCCCCAAGTCACGAGGCATCAAAACTTTCAGTGCCGCTCTGATCTCTGCCTTCAGCCCCTTCATGAAGTTCCCATCCAATACAGTATCTGATAATCACTCCACCCTACTGGCCAGGTGTCCAAACCGCTCAAGGTAGTCTGCTACTGATCCCTCATACACCAGAGCAAATAGCTGCTCATAGAAATCTCAAATCTCCTAATTGGTCGGTTTGAAAACGTTCTATTATGCAATCCTTGAATTCTCCATAACTCCTGATGAATCTCCTATGGTCTCTCCACTAGTACCATGACAACGCCTTCCTCTCCAAACATAAGTGTGCTGCTGTCAGCTTCTACTCCATTAGCCCATTGACGGCGAATTACCTTTTCACCTTATAAATCCCACCCATATGCATCATCCCCTTTGAATATGTGCATATTCAGCTTTCTCACATTCTGATATCCCCCGTTCCCCCTTATTCATCCATAGCTTCCCCTCTCCCAAGTGCTTGGCCCTCCCCACGTCTCCCGGTCTTCCCTTGCCCTGTCATAACCCAAACCCCCATTCTAATTTCCCTCTCCTTCCTTCAAATTCAGCACCTCGGCGGCCATAATATCCCTCCCGATGTTCCCAATTAGCACCCTTTTGCTCTCCCCCCCCACCCCCCCTTCACCCAGACCTTTCCCCATACTTACCTCCTCTATCCTCCCTATGGAAAGTTACCATATAAGGTTTTCTTCTTTCTCCCTCCACGATCTCCACCTCATCTTCCACACGAATTTCAGAATTCGTGTTCTTCCCTTCTAACCGTTTTGCCACTGAAGCCGCTGTTTGGTTTTTGATTTCTGACATTTTCTTCATCATGTCCTGGAGATCGGCTACTTGTCCTTCCATGGAGAAAATCCTGTCCTCCACCGTTGTCTTGATTTGGTTCATATACCCTTCAATTCTTTCTTCCAGCGCATCCACTTTCTTGGCCGCCATCTCTATTCGGATTTTTGTAGATTCAAAAAATCTGGATTTGGATCACAAAAACAGCAACTTCCTCCTTCACCAACCAAAATTCAACTGCTGAAATTCGCCAAAATCAGCCCACCAACGGTCCCAAGACTTGCTCTAATACCAATTTGATTAGAAACACTAGTCAATATCAAGTATTTCCTACCAATCTTCGGGAAATAGCAAGAATTATCCACAATAATCCACACAAACCACGAAAACAGTAGATAATTTGTATTATTTGATGAAATAGAAATGGATAGCAAGATGCAGTTGACCCTCAATTCGAGAGGAGGATCGATCTCTACCAAATTCTCTAGACGCCGCTAGAGCCCAAAGGAAACCTAAACTTAAGAGATCTCAAATTTCAGCCAAATTCAAGATATCCTAAGCCTAGGAAAACAAACTATTTAATGCATACAATTCAAAAGGAAATATCTAAACAGCCCCTACATTCAATTTCCCTCCTAAACTTCCTCAAAAATCCTTCCTAATATGCTCTAGGGGATCCGGCGGTTGGGTCGGCAGCACAGAGAGGCAGAAAACGTCCGCCTCTGTTTCCACGAGCCGGTCCCGTATGGACCGGCTCGACTGGTCCAGTGGACCGGTCTAACATATAGTTGAGCATGTTCTTTATTTAGTCATGTATTTGTATAAAAGGGCTGGAATAGAATGAACTTGTATGAAAGTAAAAGAAAGCCAATCTGTTATTCAAAGTTTCCCACATACACACGTCAATAGGGTTCTGTGGAATCTAAAAAGCCTCGAAAGCCTATCTTTCCTAAATCTTTTTCCTCGTCTTTTAAAGCGTACAAAATGATAGCAATAGGTATGAGCTCCCAAGATGGTTTTCTGTTGTTGTCATTTAATTCCATTGCTTCAGTTGAGGGTGTACTTGTCTGTACGCATGCATTACTTCATTAATTTTATTGGCAAGTGCAGTTAATTTACTAATTGGTATTTGCTCCAAACTAAAGGTGGTGGTATGCTGACTTAACACTTTCACTCTTCAGCTTTATTGTGATACTGGAGAGAACTACTGTAAGGAATGGAACAATAAGCGTGGGGAAAATGAAGAATCTTCATATGATCCTAAAATGTGAGTACTATATTTAATTTAAAGATACTTAAAGTTCTTTATACATGCTTTTCTGTGTTATAAAAATCTTATTAGGTTAAATTACAACTAGAACCCTAAAGTTTTTGTAAACTCTCACTTGTCTATTATTTTAGATATGGTTAAAAAAAGTTTTCATAGAACGCATTGGTTCACTCAATCCTTTTATTCTTCACTAAATTTAAAACTCACTTCATGGAACATGTAGATCTAAAGTTTTCGACAAGTCCATTTATTTCATGGTGTGCATGTGTGCATCACAATAAAGTTTATTGTGTGAACTTGGAGTTGCAGACAAACAAATCTTTTGAGTCCAAAAATGTCGGTGAATCATACCTAGCTATATTGAGAATCTTGAGTGAAAAAGAGAACATAAAATAGAGGGAGAAAGAAGTATGTTAGAGTTAGAAGTTCTGGAATTTCCATAAAATATTCTTGATAGTGAAAAATTGCGTAAATTGATCTCACCCATTGATTCTCTATTTATAGTTTTTGGTTGGGGCTTGATCGTTATGTAGTTATTTGCAAAGTAGTTGAGTTATTAATCAATAGTTTGACTTGAGAAATCACTGCTTCTTGAACAGCCGTCAGAGCTGACTTCATAAATTGATATGGTCGCTTGCTTGAGGTGAGTTCTCTTATAGGTTAGTGAGTAGGAGACCAAGTAGATCAAATTAACTTGGCTTGATTTAGCTTGAACTGGGTATTTTGAATATTTGGATATACATTTAGTTCTTTGATTCTCTTTTATCTTTGGAGATTTACTACCAAAAGAATAAAAGAATATAAAAATATTCCTCATTAATTAATCATTAATCCTTCATAATTGCTTATTTTAATATTAGATATTAGTCTATCAATTTGATGTTGACATCCAACATTATTCTTTTGTTTAGGCCAGCTGAGACATAGGATCATTGCTTCTTGTTCAAATGCTTGCTTTTTCATTTCTTTCTTTCTTCAATTGATTTTGAGTTCAGCGAACCCTCATCCATTTAAAGAATGGTTGTTCTAAAGGATAAGATTAATATCTCAAATCAAAGATATTATTGCTAGCTTATTTGGCATACAAAGGAAGGAAGGAATTTTTCTAAAAGAAGAAGAAAACGAAGGTTGAAGAGACAAAGGCCAAAGGCAAAATTCAAGAACTTCAAAATTCAAGAACTTGGTACTTTGTCGAAAGCTATGACCGGCCAACATTCTTCTTCTCCTATTGCTGTGAGAAGGGATGTTGCCTTGCCAGCGACTGATCTCCCTCAAGCTAAAGTTGAACATGGGAGAGAATGTAAAAAAATATTTCTTTAATAAAAATTTCTATTAATGAATTTCAAAATTTTAAATTTACTTATCACATTTTAATCAATTATTTTCTCTATGAACGAGCTCTTATGTGAAACGTCTATTGCTGAACCTCTTACTCATCATGACTTTAAAGTAAAAGAATAGAATTTGTCCAAGTAGTTGATCTATTGGAGACAAATGTTACTTAGCTGCCCATGGAAATTGAGTAAATTGAAGTCGTTATGCTGTCTACTACAATAATTGAGGCTGAAGTCGCCCAACCTACTATTAAATTAGTGGTAGTTGAGATCGCTGAGGTGCTTGTTGAACAAGAAATACTTGAAGGGTTGAGTACTGAAGTCGGCCCAAAATTAATTGAAAAGATGACTTCTTCAACTCCATATTCAAGAAAGTTTTACTTGGATCCTGTTGAAAAGACTTCTTCAAGTTTTTTCTTCCAACCTTCCCTTTGGTCGAGTTGGCTACAGAGAATGGCTCTAAAACCCCTTTGAATTTAGTTAGTCTAGTGCCAGAAACTTTGAAGTAATTTGTTGGGCGAAACTGATAAGGAGAAGACATCTACTTCCAATTTGAGGGAGTGTTCTTGAGATATTCATAGTGCAACATCAGCTATGCCTAGGGAATTCATTGAAGTGACTTTTTAAAAAGTTGATGAATTGTTTGTTGAGGCTGGCTAGTTGAAGTCATTCATGAATGATGAATTCAAGAAAATGTAAACGTAACCCTAATCAAAAAATTTGACTTGATATACCCATTTACTGAGTAGTTGAGTAGCTGAGTTGTCAATCAATAGATTGCCTTGAGAAGTCTCCCTTCCTAAAGTTTTAAACGAATTAGTTTCCATTTACCAAAGGGACAAAAGAAGAAATTTTCTATATATGTCAATTTGTCCGAAGGCGTTGTGTATGGGCATGCTGTAATCAGCTTTATTGTGCGACCTTGAAGTTTTAGATCATCAAATACTTTTCCAGTTGGTCTAAATAGAGATGGGGGAATAAAGTCCATATTGATGTGTGGGGATGGAAGGGTGCGGGGATGTGGGCTTTGGTTGGTCTTGAGTCTTAAACAAACAAGTCCTCTAATTAGGAGAGAGACAAAAGAGGAGGGGGGACCCCAATTCATATGTGGGTTTTGTTGGTCTGGAGTTATCAACGTCAGGAACTTGCCTAGAAGTTTTTTGTCTCATGTCATCATATGGATCTCTGGGATCGAAAGCATTTTGAACATTTTTCTGTGAAGCTTTAAAGTGTACTTTACTTATTTTAATTTGATATATTCAAGATAAACAGGCTCAATTTACGTCATACCTTGAGAGATTTGAATCCATTCTTGTTTTGTGCTGTGTTCTTGTTGCTAAATTTAGGAGGATATAGCGTGCAATCTTTTTTGGAATAACTGAAAGGACTTTGCTTGCAGATTTGATGACCTTGTGAGCAGATTTGAGAGGCCCGACCGTCGGAACCGCTGGGATTGCCCTCTTTTTGAATTGGTTCCATCTAGGGGTAATGCATGCTTATTAAGTATATTTAACTTGAAGTCTTTTTATATCTGCTCACTCAAGTCATTGTTATGCCTGTCTAGCATTCGGCCTTATTTGTAATAAAATTGATCGATCTCTTATGACGCTAATGGAGCTTATGCTTTCATATCTTTATTCTCGGGTAAAACATTACTTATCAATGTTTTATGTATGTTCAATCTTTTTGAAGAATTTCCCTACAAAGTTTGCAGTTATCCTTAATATTGTGCTTTTAGATGTTATTGCAACTGTCGTTGCTGCTGTAACTAAAGCTTTCGATTGAGCTTTATTGTTAAATAAAGCTCTACATGAAACCGTAATTTCATTATTGGCTAATAGATGTAGGCGGTACTCATTAGTACTTTTCATGGTGGACTTTGGAAGAGTAATCTAAGGAAGATTACAACAACAACATCAAGCCTTTATCCCACTACGTGGGAGGAATCCAAGGAAGATTAAAAAAAATGACTAACTGCTTTGAGTTATTGTATTGTTCCGGAAATGTTATCATTTTTCTTAGATGAATCTCAGACTTTTTTTTAATAAGTTTAATATTGATGTTGACATGTATTTAAGCCCCTACATATATTATTAACTTTGATCAAATTCAGCCAAAGTGCCTAGCTGACCCGGACATGGTTCTCCCCCAAAATCAGTTTCTTAAAGAATGTTATTCTGTTTCCTTGCTTGTTTTGCAGAAGGAATTGAGCAATCATCTCCAGTTATTGCAGATGCTGTCTCGTACCTGACTAGAAAGGTGGACTCAAGAACAAGAGATATTAGAGTTCTTCAGCCTACTATTGCAACACAGAATGTAAGTATTGTTAGTGAACATGTGAAGCGTTTTTCATATCATGTTTTTAGGAAATTATCAATTTCCGTTTGAAATGTTATAGGATACATGCTAAGTATTTATGAATGCACATGCATGTAGGTCCCAAGGATGGGATTAATATTGTGAATATTCTTCAATAAGGCTAGGCAATCCTATGATCAAGCTACCTTATTGCCCAAATATAACCATTCAAGATCAATTTTTGTGATGCTTGCCAAATCTTCCCCAGTTATAATCATATGAATTTTTAATCACTGATATATTCAGATGTAATCAAGTACATTTCATATACATTATCATCAAATTTACATACTTCAATCATTATGATAATCATTATTTTAATCCAAATTATTTTTGGTTGACTTATTCTTCATTTATCCTTATTGAGTGCTATATTAAGTGTTAAATTTATTTGCATAACTTTTGTCCAAGGTGCCTTCTGTCTACATCTTATTCTTCTTAATTCTATTTTGTTATTTTTATTTGTCATCTTAGTGGTGCATCTCCTTACCTTTGTTGGATAATGCTCAAACCACCCATATTTATTTTCAATTGCCTTTGTTCAATAAATGTTACTCTAATTTCTCTTGAATATAATCATTTATCAATCTATCCTGTCTCATATTCTAGCATAATGTTTTGATTAAAAAGTAATTTGGTCTTAACTTAAGACATTCTGGATCATGAAAGTTTTTAAGTCAATATAATAAAAGTTAAGCTAAGAAAATAAATAGGAGAAGTAAATATTTAGTTCAAGTGAAGTGTATTAAGGATGAAGATAAAGAAAAAGCTATTATTAGAAGAGGATATTCAACAAAGATGGATGAGATATTTTGGTAAGTTTTTCAATGAAGATTGTGAGACTACGATTAACTTTAATGATCTTAGCATCCTAAATGAAAATAAAATTTTTTAATTTTTTATCGTATTAGTAAAATTGAAATTAGAGAAGCTTTAAAGAAAATAAATGTGAAAAAAATTGTTGGACCTGATGATATTCCAATAGAGGTGTGAAAATACTTAAAGAGATGAAGGAATTTCTTGGCTTAGGTAACTTTTCAATGTTATTTTAAAGACTAAAAGGATGACAAATGAGTGAGGAGTGTGTTGATTCCTATTTTTAAGAGTAAATGTGATGAACAAAAGTATGCGAATTATAGAGGAATTAAGTTATTGTATCATACTTTAAAAATATGGGAGAGAGTTATGGAGCATAGGTTACGACGTGATACTAATGTTTTTAAAATCAATTTGGGTTCATGCCGGGTAGGTCTACTATGAAAGCTATATATTTATTGAGAGGTTTGATGTAGAAGTATAGAGAAAATAAAGAAAATTTACATATGATATTTATTAATTTGGAGAAAGCTTATGATAAAGTTCCAAGAGAAATGCTCTGGAGAGTTCTAGAAAGAAAAATGGTTAATAATGCTTCCATTCAAATCATTATGTATGCAGGAGCTATTACTTGTGTTCAAATATAAGGTGGTTTGACCAAGTATTTTCCTATTTCAGTTGGATTACATCAAGGATCAGCTTTAAGCCCATATCTTTTGGCTTTAATCATGGATGTTCTTACTAGGCATTTGCAAGAGGATGTATCCTGGTGTATGCTTTTTGCTGATGATATTCTTCTAGTTGATAAGACTAGAGAGGGAGTTGAAGGTAAATTTGAATTATGGAGGTCAACATTAGAATCTAAAAGTTTTTGTTTGAGTAGATCTAAAACTGAATACATGGTGTGTAATTTTAGTAGTAATAGATCTAGTGGGAGGAATTTGATATTGAGCAATCAAGTTATTAATAAGAGTACATCTTTTAGATATCTCGGATCTATCGTTCAATGTAATGGTGAAATAGATGAAGATATTATTAGTAGAATTCAAGTTGGATGGTTGAATTGGAGGAATACATTAGGCTTGTTGTGTGATAGGAAAGTACCCCTTAAACTTAAGGGAAAATTCTATAAGATGGTGGTGAGACCTGCAATGCTTTATGTGCAGAATGTTGGCCATTAAAAGAGAAGCTGATAGGAAATACTTGAGTTCGCAAGCAACCCTAAGGTAATACTTGAGTTCGCAAGCAAACCTAACCCAAATCGGCACACAAATAGCGCAAAAACAGCGGAAATAGGGAAGAACTTGTAGGAAAACACTAGCGACGATTGTATTCCACTAGTAAGCAATCAAAACCAAAGCCCGATACAATGTTCTTCAATTCGAGAGGAAGAACAACTCTCCTACAATCTCCGGCAACGCCGAGAGCCCAAGCAAGAAAACCTAGAACCCAAAGTAATTTCAAAATGCAAGATAAAAACCCCTCTCCTCATAACTCCCTATTTAATACACGCTAATTCAAATTAAAAGCAAAAGGACTTCTCTACCCTTCATTCTCCCTCCAAAAACATTTAATTTCAATTTGAAATCAATTGGACCCCACCCCGGTTCCCCCTTTCCCTTCCGCCTTCTTCCGTCGGGCATAAGCCCGGACCGGCTGGGCCCGTCCAGGATGAGCCGGTCCAGGCTGGACCGGCATAACATTACCCCCCTCCCAAAGTACCACCTTGTCCTCAAGGTGGAAGGCAGGGAACTGTATTGCAATCCTCTCCAATGGCTCCCATGTGGCCTCATAATCTGGGAGGCCGTTCCACCTGATCTTCACTTCCTTTTCCTCCTTTTCATTGATGCGCACTCCTTCTACCGCTAGAGGCTCCAGTGTCACTTCCATGTCTTCCCTCAATGTGCTGGGCAGCTCTGGGCTTACTGCATGTTCCCCCACCACTTTCCTCAACTGTGATACATGAAAAACGGGGTGTATTCTGGCTGTTGAAGGAAGCCTCAACCTGTATGCTACCTCCCCGATTTTCTCCTCCACTTCGAAAGGGCTGAAATATCTTGCTGTCAGCTTCTCATTTCTCCTCTGGGATATAGTCCTCTGCCTGTATGGTCGGATCTTCAAGTAGACCTTGTCTCCCACTCCAAATTGTATATCCCTCCTTTTACTGTCCGCCTGTTTCTTCATAATCTGTTGGGCTCTGAGAAGATGCCTCTTGAGCTCGTCCAACACTTGATCTCTTTCCTTCAGATGCTGATCCACTGCAGATACTGGAGTACTCCTATGGCTATAATGTACCAGGTGTGGGGGGTCTCTTCCATATAACACCTTAAAAGGTGTCATCTTGGTAGCCGAGTGAGAGGAGGTGTTGTACCAATATTCTGCCCAGGCCAGCCATTTGGCCCACTGCTTCGGTGTCTTAGACACAAAGCATCTCAAGTATGTCTCCAGGCTTCTATTCACCACCTCCGTCTGCCCATCAGTCTGTGGGTGATATGCTGTGCTCCTCTTCAATACTGTGCCCTGCATCCTAAATAACTCCCTCCAAAAATGGCTCAGGAACACCTTGTCCCTATCCGACACAATAGACTCTGGTACCCCATGCAGGCGGACTATCTCCCTCACAAATGCTGCTGCTACAGACACCGCTGTGTACGGGTGTCTTAAGGGAATGAAATGAGCATATTTGCTCAGCCTGTCGACCACTACAAATATAACAGTATATCCCTCTGATTTTGGAAGCCCATCAATGAAATCCATAGTGATCTCCTCCCAAACCTTCTCTGGTAAGGCCAGGGGCTGTAGTAATCCCCCTGGTGCCATCGTCATGTACTTGTTCCTCTGGCAGGTATCACACTTAGCCACCATTTCTTCTATGTCTTTCCTCATCCCCTTCCAGTACAATTCCGCAGCTAACCGGCTATAGGTTTTCTGCACTCCTGAATGCCCTCCTATGACACTCCCATGAAATTCCTGTAGCAGTTGGGAATATGAATGGAAGACCTAGGGATCACACTCCTTCCCTGATAGTACAGTCTTTCTCCCACCACTGAGTAGCCTGGGTGGCTGTTTTCATCTGATAGCACCTCTTCTTTGATTGTCCTTAGCTCCTCGTTCTGGATGCTTTCCTCTTTGATGGCTCCCCAATCAATCAGAACCGGTACTGATACAGCAATTCTCTGGAGCTCCCCCATACAGCGTGATAAGGCATCCGCTGCCTTATTTTCTAATCCTGGCCGATAGTGGATCTCAAAATCATATCCGAGCAGCTTGGACAACCACCTCTGATGCTCTTCTGTGACCATCCTCTGCTCTAGCAAGTATTTCAGGCTCCTTTGATCAGTCCTGACAATAAAGTGTCTGCCCAATAAATAAGGTCTCCACTTTTGGATGGCCAGCACAATCGCCATCAGCTCTCTCTCATAGACCGACTTCAGCCTAGCCCGGGACGACAGTATCTGACTGAAGTAAGCTATGGCTCTATGGTTCTGCATCAACACTGCCCCCAATCCATAGCCTGAAGCATCTGTCTCCAACACAAACACCTGATTGAAGTCTGGCAGAGCAAGTACGGGCACCGTCGTCATGGCCTTCTTCAGCTTCTCAAAAGCCTCAGAAGCTGCTTTCCCCCATAAAAAATTATCCTTCTTCAGCAGCTCTGTCAGCGGTCCTGCTATGGTGCTGTATCCTCTCACGAACCCCCTGTAGTAGCCAGTCAGTCCCAAAAACCCTTTGAGCCCCTTCAAGGTCTTGGGTTGAGGCCAGGCTAACATTGCCTCTATTTTGGACTGATCCGCAGCCACTCCCTCCTGAGATATCACATGCCCCAGGTACTCCACTTGTGCCTGAGCGAAGTCACACTTCTTGAAATTGGCCTTCAGCTGATGCTCCCTCAGCACCCCCAACACCACTCTCAGGTGCTCTAGGTGTTCCTTCTCAGTCCTGCTATAGATGAGAATGTCATCAAAAAATACCAACGCAAACCTGCGAAGGTGTGGCTTGAAGATCTGGTTCATCAATGCCTGGAATGTGGCTGGTGCGTTGGTGAGGCCAAAAGGCATCACCAGGAACTCGTAGTGGCCCTCATGAGTCCTGAAGGCTGTCTTCTGCACATCTTCCTTCCTCATCCTGATCTGATGATAGCCTGACTTTAGATCAATCTTGGTGAATAAAACGGCTCCATGTAGCTCATCCATCAACTCGTCAATCACAGGGATGGGAAATTTGTCAGGCACTGTCTCCTTGTTGAGGGCTCTGTAATCCACACAGAACCTCCAACTCCCATCCTTTTTTTTTACCAGCAGAACTGGGCTAGAGAAAGGACTCACACTGGGCTGAATGATCCCTCCTTCTAGCATTTCTCCCACCAGCTTCTCAATCTCATCTTTCTGCATCTGAGGGTATCTGTAAGGTCTCACACTGATAGGGGATACCCCCTCTTTCAGGATAATCTGGTGCTCCCGTTCTCTGTCAGGTGGTAGTCCCACCGGAGGTTGGAACACATCCTCAAATTCCTTCAGGAAGGGCTGAACTGACACAGGAATGTGTTTGTCTTCCTCCTCCTGACGATCTTCCAAGCTCTGCAACTCCACAAGGAACCCTCCTCCTTCCTCATGGATCATCTTCACCATCGACCTGAGAGACACTCCAGCTCTGGATAATCCTGGTTCCCCTTTCAGCTTCACCCTCTTTCCATCTACCATCAGTTCCATCACCATGGTCCCCCAGTTTACCTTGGTTTCACCCAAGGTCTGTAGCCACTTCATGCCCAGAATGACGTCTGTGCTACCCAACCTCAGGGGTAGGAAGTCCTCCACCACCCTAATCTCCTGTAGTCTCATCTCCACCCCCTTGCAGATCCCAGTGCTGGACTCAATCTTCCCTGTCCCCATCATCACTTCATAACTGCCTGTCTCAGTAGGCTCCATTCCCAGCTCCTCCGCTACCTGAGCGGATATGAAATTGTGGGTGGCTCCACTGTCGATCAACACTACTACCTCCCTCCCAAGGATTTTCCCTTTCACCTTCATCGTATGGCTAGGAGTGAATCCCATCACAGAATTTAGGGATACCTCGGCTACCTCCAACTGGGGATCAATCTGCTCCTCATCAGAAGCATCACCCTCCTCAGGCGCCTCGTCTATATAGACGGTGAGAGCCCGAAGAGCGCGATCCTTGCACCGGTGCCCTGGAACAAACTTCTCCTCACATCTGAAACAAAGGCCCTTGGCCCTCTTCTCCTGCATCTCCTCCTCGGTCAATCTCTTGAAACTCCCAGCTGATCTGGTCACCCCGCTCTTCTCCTTCCCACTTTCTTTAAGGACACTAGGGGTTGGCCCTTTTGGAGCCAAGTAAGTGGTAGTTGTCCTGGTAGGACCCACTGCGTGGTTGTTCCGCCAACTTCGGGCGTTGGTCTTCTGGTTCTCCACCAGTTGAGCCAACTCCATGGCCTCCCTCAGGTCCCTTGGTCTCATTACCTTCACTGCATCTCTAATTTCTGGCTTAAGGCCCTTCATAAAGTTTCCCCCCAGAGTACTGTTTGATAATCCCTCCATGTCACCCACCAGACTTTCAAATCTCTTCCGGTACTCTTCCACTGTTCCCTCTTGAGTGAGGGCGTAGAACTGTTCTGATATCTCCCATGGGCTGCCCCCCTGAATCTCTCCCTGATAGCCTCCTTGAAGTCCCTCCAAGTCCTCACCGGATCCCACTTATCCATGTATTTGAACCATGCAAAAGCCGCCCCTTCCAAGCACATGCTAGCCGCCATCAATCTCTCCTCCTCCATCAGGCCATTCACCGCAAAATACCTCTCCACCTTGTGGATCCATTCATCCACATTTCCCTCTTCGAACACGGGCATTTTCAGCTTTCTGGCTCTCGTGTCCACCCCGTATGCCCTATTCCCCCCATGGCCTCCTCGGTCCCATGCAATGGGGTCTTCCCAAGTTCCCCTCTCTCCATATCGGGGCTCATCATCCCTCCTCGGCCGCCGATAGCCATCTTCCCCTCGCGCTCCGCCATGGTGATTCGGGATCCCCCATGGCCGGTCCACTGGATCGGCCCGTCGGCGACGCCAATCATCCTCTCTTTCTTCCCAGAAGTCTCTCCTTCTTTCATGCTCTTCTCGCCTGATGGACTCCCGAGGTGGCATCCTCCCACTGCTGTTAAACAGTTCCACCTCCTCTTCCTCGTATGGATTCACCTTCTCCTTTCCTCTGCTCCCACTCCCTTCTCCTCTTTCCTCCCCCGGCACCGCCCTTGCTTGCCCTTCTAACAGTTTCTTCATCATCTCCTCCAATACCACGAATTTCCCTTTCACATTCTCGCTCAATGTGGCCATCTTCTCATCCAGATCCGCCTTAAGTTGCCCCATCTCGGTCTCCAAGACTTCTACTCGCTTAGATGCCATGGGAAATGACGAGATGCCTCCGGATCCTCCAAAAATCAGCAAAAATCTGCAGCGAAAATCGGAGAAAAACCACCCTCCACCGCCCGGATCTTGCTCTGATACCAATTTGATAGGAAATACTTGAGGTCGCAAGTAACCCTAAGGTAATACTTGAGTTCGCAAGCAAACCTAACCCAAATCGGCACACAAATAGCGCAAAAACAGCGGAAATAGGGAAGAACTTGTAGGAAAACACTAGCGACGATTGTATTCCACTAGTAAACAATCAAAACCAAAGCCCGATACAATGTTCTTCAATTCGAGAGGAAGAACAACTCTCCTACAATCTCCGGCAACGCCGAGAGCCCAAGCAAGAAAACCTAGAACCCAAAGTAATTTCAAAATGCAAGATAAAAACCCCTCTCCTCATAACTCCCTATTTAATACACGCTAATTCAAATTAAAAGCAAAAGGACTTCTCTACCCTTCATTCTCCCTTAAAAAACATTTAATTTCAATTTGAAATCAATTGGACCCCACCCCGGTTCCCCCTCTCCCTTCCGCCTTCTTCCGTCGGGCATAAGCTCGGACCGGCTGGGCCGGTCCAGGATGAGCCGGTCCAGGCTGGACCGGCATAACAGAAGCATAATACTAAGTTAAGTGTTGCAGAGATGAGGATGCTCAGGTGGATGAGTGGCTTTACCCTTAGAGACAATATACGAAATGAACATATACATGAAAAGGTTGGAGTAGCTCCAGTGACATTAGAGAAAGTCGTCTTAGATGGTTTGGTCACATAAAAATTCAGCCTTCTGATGACCCAATTAGAGTAGATGTATTAGATTTGATCTATGTTAAGAAAGGTAGAGGTAGACCTAAAAAGATTTGGTTAGAAAATATTAAAAATGATATTTTTTATTAGATTTAAATGAGAATTTGACTCTTAACTGGACACAATGGAGAAAAATGATTCATGTAGCCGACCCCACATGGTTGGATAAAGGCTTGATGTTGTTGTTTTTAACTTTTTATTGTACAATATGAAAAAATGTTGCACTTTTCTCACCACAATGACTTCCATGTCTAAATACTATGCCAAATTGGTTACTACATGGTTCGCTTTTGCAGTTTATGGCATACTGAGAGCAGCATGAACTGGATATGCTGATTCAGCCGTGAAAAGTTTTTCTTTAAACGTATATTGAGGACATGAAATATTTTTACGGACTTGACCATAAAACTTTCTTTATTAGATTTAAATGAGAATTTATCTTTTAACGGGACACAATAGAGAAAAATAATTCATGTAGCCGACCCACGTAGTAGGACAAAGGCTTGATGTTGTTGTTGACCATAAAACTTTTTGATATTTTGCTTACTAGTGAAAAAAAAAATCAATAGTATGCTAGCAATTAGGAAGCCACATTAAATGCATGATGGGACTCCCGTATGCACTAAGCAGTCACGCAGAGTCATACAAATTACATTTACCTATATTAATATTTATGACTGAAAAAGTTATGTCAACCGAAATTTTCCAGGTACGAGCCACAGAGGCAAATTCGCTATATGAGTTGGACAAAGCAACACAGGTACCTCTATGTAGAATTGGGGCATATATATCTGTTTATGAATGCCTTAGAACTGACAATTTGATAATCTGCTTTTTGACATACCTTAGGAGGTAATCAATGCCATAGTAGAAGCGCAGTCTCAAGTTCTTGGAGGAAGCTTAAATAATGTTTCAATTGGTCAACACTATCCAACTATATCCTTTTCAAACTATTGGTAGTTTATTCTTGTTAATACAAAGTTTACAACTTCTGTAGATTGCAATCTATTATTTGAAAGATTCCTTTTGAAAATATGTTTAATAGTTAATTTGATAAGATCTGCATGAATAGCTCCTTGATCACTTTCCTGCACTGTAGCACACTTACATCAATCACAATAAGAACTGCACAAAGATGAAGTAACACGTCTTCAAATCTGATAATTCAACCAAATAATAGTAGACATTCACAACAAGCTTCATCCACCTATCCAAAGTCCAAACATCCAGTGTTGAAAACATAGGGTCAGTAATTAGCCCTAGAAAGAGTTTTAAAGCCATCACTCTTCACTATCACCACCATTTATGTACTATTCTATCGCAAATGAATGAAATTGTCCACCAAAATTAGGGGTGTAAGTGAGCTGAGATGGCTTGCGAGCCGAACTTATCGAGCTCACGAGTCGAGCTCGAGCTCGAACTTGAGTTTGTTTAGTAAACGAGCTCGAGTTCGAGCTTGATGAGGCTCAGCTCGTCAACCTGCGAGCCGGCTAGGATAATTTTTGGATTTTTAAAATTTAAATAATAATAATTATTATTAAATGTAAATCTTATATGTCAAATGTCAAAGGAAAATGCATTAAATTTTAATGTTAAAATTTATTAAATTTTCGGCTCATTCTCAATTGCTGTCAAGGGTCAAATGTCAAAGCATTAAATGCTAATGCTTTATATTAGAGAATCTGCTAGGAAGAGCTCGTTTATCCAAGGGAAAAAGCAACGCTGGATTCCAACCGTTGGCCACTTGGCTTCGACCACGTGGACACCTTTTATTATCCAAGGGAAAAAGCAACGGACCATGCGGACAATTTCTTGTTGGCCGAAAAACTGGGCGGGAAATTCCAAATGGCGGGCGGGAAACCGAAATCGAGCGGCTCGAAGAGCTTGTTTTTGTGCCGCGAGCTTGAGCTCGACTTTTGATCTCGATTCGAGTTCGAGCTAGATATTTGACTCTTGAGTCGAGCTCGAACACCCCCTGACTCGAGCTCGACTCGATTCGTTTACACCCTTAACCAAAAATGATAATATGATAGGGATGGAGGGGGTGAAGTATAATGTCAGAAGTAGAGAAGAGGAACGAGCAGGTGAGATAAAAAATAAAAGTTGAAGAAGCAGGGGAGTATTTCACAATAAGGTTAAAAATATATCTTTTATCTGTTCTTTTGTTGTTATCCTTGACTATGAAGCCCACGTCAATATAGAGAGACGAGTTGGATTACCTGAGCTAAAAAGCCTACGGCGCACATTTATAAAGTTAACTGGGCAAACCAGCTTGAGTGGCCGCCCTCCTCCTTCAGATGCAGAGAGTGCCAAGAGGATGTTTGTGGACTATTTGAACAGGGAAATTGGTACTTCATAATGTTATTTTCTTTCGTCATTATTATGGAAAAATTATTAGGTGCGGAGATTGGACGTAGAGACACGTCCGAAGATTTGACACGTGGAGTGCAATTTGGTTGCACTTTTTGTGCGCTTTATCTGCACTTTAGTTGTTCTTTGCCTGCTCTTTTGTTGCATTTCTTTTACTGAGCTTGCACTTTGGCTGCGCTTTTGATACTCTTGACTTAAAGTTCTGCAGACACATTAAATATATAAAATAAAAAATAAAGTCTTTTATATTACTTCATAAAGTTATGCAGACACATTACAATTTTTTTTTTTATAGTAATTTTTTTCGTATAAAATTTCTTTGATAGTAGCAAAAAAAGTATTAGTAAAAAGTTATCTTAAATAAAGTCTAAGGTTGTGTTTGGGATAGTTTTTTCATTATATTAGAAAATAACTTTTTATTCAAAAATTTTTTGTATTTAAAAATTATATCAAATGAAGTTAAAATTGCATGAGCCATAACACTTTTTTAATTTTTTAATTTAATTTTATTCTTTTTAAGGTGAACACTTTTTTTAACATAAATATGGAGTATAAATAGGTTATTAAATTATTATTATAGCTTGTTTAGACGGTTTTTTTATTGCTTCATAAAAAATTGTTTTAAGCAGTAAAAAAAAATCGTCTCAAATGAAGCCTAAATGTGTCCTTATATATCTCTTAATAAGGCTGCTATTCTAACAATAAACAGACATACTCGTGATTATCAATGAATCAGTGAGAACAATTAGGCTCTGATTAAGAGGGATTAAGCTTCTCTTAGCTCCTTATAAGCGCTAAATTATCATAATGCTTTTTTTAAACCAAATTTTATGTTAAGCTATGATTTGCATCAGCCTCTTTAAATGTGAATTAGGCTATGCATTGAACAGGAAAAATAAAGGTTGATGGTTCAAAGGTTTAAAAGGTGTTGAAAATCGAATGAATTAATACATATTAGAACAACTTTTATATTATTTAAACAGCATAATAATAAAACAATCATGTGCCGAAAAAAAAAAAGAATATATATATATATATATCTTGAAATAGTGACTAACCTCTTCTTTTGTAGCTATAAAAGAAATCCAGATGTGTGAATGGGAAAATTATTAGATGCAGACACCGGACGTAGATATACGTCCGGACATTTACTTAAAGTTTGACATATGGAATGGACACGTTGGATTTATTTTTTACTTTATATATTTAATTTGTCCGTAGAATTTTAAGTTAAGCGAAACAAAAGCGTAGGTAAAGTGCAGTAAAAAAAACACAACAAAAGACCAATCAAAGCGCAACTAAAGTGGAACTAAAGCGCGGGTAAAATGCAATCAAAGCGCAGTAAAAAAAACGCAACAAAAGAGCAGTCAAAGTACACCTAAAGTACAACTAAAGTGCAAGTAAAATACATATAAAGCGCAATAAAACGTAACCAAAGTGCACTCAACATGTCAAATTTTAAGTGAATGCTACGTCCGGACATCATTTAGATCTTTTTTGGGTGTCCGGACGTAGCACCCAATTAGAGTTTGAGGAATTAGGCATTAAAGATAAAAAAATTAAATAATTTTATTCAGTTAAAATTCTTTTCTTCTATCTCATTTAGAAACGGGCAATAATTTGATGAAAATAGGAATCAGACGGCTATTCAAAATGAAAATCAGTTCATCCACCGGTGATTCATGCTTTATTTGGACAATTTTTTAAATGAATTCTAAAGCAATTTTTATAATTAAAATTTTTTGTATTAAAAATGTATTTTAGAAAGCAATAAAAAAGTTGTCACAAAAGAAGCCCCACTATGGAGGATCCCTTCCTGGTTGAATTAGTTGAACCGGTTGGCCTACACTAGTCGTGCTCGAGTCAAGGTTGTTCTAGTCAAGCTCAACTTTCAAATACCGAGCTCAAGCTCGAGCTCGACTAGACAGAGAAAAGCGAGCTCGTCAACCTGCTCATCGAGCGGTATTCGCCAGCATCCGTCGACTTCGCCAGCATCATCTTCCGTCGCAGATGTCGTCGTCCTTTGCGAGCGCCTTCGTCTTTCGCCATTGTTTTCATAAGAGTCCGTCATTGCCTTCGCCAGCTTTGTCGTCCGTCATCGTAAGGGTCTGTCCGCTGCCTTCGCCTCCGCCCAAACCCAGTTGCGATTTCAATTTTCCGCGTACGCAAATCCTTTTTCCCACCGGGCACACGTTCTGCGAGCTACTGGACGAGTTTGCGAGTTGAGCGGAATGGTGTTCAAGCTCGAAGTCGATAGGTGGTCGAGCCGGTTATCAAATTGAGCTCAAGCCAGCTCGCGAGTCAGATTGACTGATTGCACCCCTCGCCTAAACCGACATCATTCTCATTTCAAGATTACACATTTTACTGTAATCAGTGTAAATAACAAAAATTACATTGTAGTCATGCAGAGAAGCACAACTTCAGCATTGTAAACGTTCATTAATTGCTATTTTTAACACTCACTAATTTTCTGTCAAATGACAAAAGTAAAGGAAAAAATAAACCTTGTGATGCTCTTCAGAATCCGTGCAGGTCCTTCCCCTCGCGAAATAAACGTTTCTTATTTAGCACGTAAAGTCTCGTAGGCCCTCTTACTCTAGTACACATGCATGATACGTATAAAAAAATATATTTACATGTTTCATTCTCTCTATCAGCTTAAGGAAATACATAGTTGAGGCTTGAGAGCTTCTTCAAGGCCGATGGAAGCTCAAGCCCTGACCTCAAATGTTCCTGCAGCCCCAGGGATCAGCAAATCTGTTTTAGCTCATGGAAGCAGAGCTTGTAGCTGTCGCTTAAAGATTATTTCTGGAGCTGGTATCGCTTCACATGCATAATACTGAGTTCTTATTTATTTTTATTGCAACTGTTCATATTCATATAAATTAGTAGTTAAATATGATTCTTCAGGTGTTCAAAACCAATCAGAACTTAATGATTCTTGAGAGTTTTTACAGTTACATACTTGCATCTACTCTGAATATATTACAAGAATACGAGAAGTACGTTATTATGTGCGGAGTGGATGGGAAGAATTGTCTTCGTGTTTGGACTGTGAGTGTACACATTGTATATATAAAGTTAAATATGTTTGAAAGGTTCTTCCCGCATAAAATAATTTCTCAAAGAATACACAGTAGTTTGTATTTTCTTATGAATGTGACACTGACTGAATCAGTTCTCATTATCATACATTAATTAATTCTGGATGAATTGAACAAAGTTGCACAGTCTGGAATACCTGTTTGTAACTGATGTGGATTTAAGGTTTATTTGAAAGAAAATAGTTGCAGAGATTCTTTACAATTCTGTAATTTTTTTATTTTTCAGCCTGGAGAAAGTTGGGGATGCGAAGCTCTACTAGAGCTTCTTCTTCTACTGGGGAGACATTGGTGGGTACCTGCACTCAAATAGCACCAAGTACAAATCTAATATCAAAAATGTAAGGCGATAAACTTTTTTGTCTGTTTTTTTTTTTTTTTTTTTAAATTTTATATACATTCTTGGAATAAAAAAATAACTCCTGAGTGAAAAAGCTATTTTCTTTTTATTGTAGGTGCAGTGGCTCACCACTTCTGTGGATAGCAGTCGGAATTGGTCTATCTGCATGGTTTTCAGTGGTCAAATGCCTATATTCTTTTTCAAAACTTTATTTTTTTTACACAACTCTCTTTGGCCTATTGGTTGAGAGCTTAGGCTTTCAACTAAGAGGTCCAGGATTCGAGTCTTTGTGTATGCGTTGTGTGTGTGAGTTTGCCTTAAATGGCCTAAATGTCAAAAAAAAAAAAAACTTTATTTTTTAATATTTGAATTATTTTTAATGATCTACTGCTAATTTTTTGTTTAATTATTTGGCAGATGGCAACAAAAGTTAAGGTGAGTTTGGCTTTTATTTGCTTGAATATAAGATAGTAGCTAAGGCCCTCTTCATTGTATGAACCAAGCTTTCTATTTTTCATAACAGATCTAAGAGCTTTCATATTCACAATAATCAAAATTTTGCTGAAGATATCGTTACCTACGCTACCAAAAAGTTAATGTTTTCACAGCAGTTTATAGCAGCGATTTTAAAATCACTACTTTAGATAAATATAGACAACAATTTTAACACTTGCTAAAAGCGCTGCTAAAGCCTCCAAAACACTCATAACATCGTTGTTAAAGCCTTTACAGCGAACACAAATACAACAGACTTGCAGCGGTTTCTAAACCGCTGCAAATAAATTAGTAGGTGTTTAAACTATTGAAGTAGGTCCTAAAAAATGTTGTGAAAGCCTGATTTTTTAGTAGTGCCTATTTTTTTCTAGAACAAAAAAATATAGCTCTGCCAACTTGTCATAAACTCATTTAAATGATCAAAACTAAATCTTGTAAATATATTTCAGAGATATGCAATCAATCAAGCATTCAAAGCAGTGATGGGTGAAGAAGCAGAATCAAATGGTCAGTTCAATACTTCAGCCTTTGCATCAGGATCACCACTTCCATCATTCACTGCAGCAACACCAACATCTCTTCCTTCCCAATCTTCTGAATCTTCTGATGATATTTATGCTGATGAACTAAATGTCAATATTCCACCTGCTGCTACTGTAATAACTGATAAAAAATGAAAAATAAACTGTTGAAGTAAAAAAATTGATGAAAGAGAGAGAAAGAGCAGAGAGATGATATTTCTGAATTAAAATAAGATTATGGATGCAGCAAATTTAGCATTTGATGCTGAAAGAATGAAGCAGTCAAATCTTCAGCTTTGTCTAGTTTGAATCATTGTAGTCTTTTATGGAAGAGAGAAAGCAAGATATTATAAGTATTTAGATCTTTTTTTTTTCCACTTTTGCATAATGCAACTGAAGATATAAATAAATTGTGTATATATATCAGCTCTGTTTGGTTTGACTGGATAGCTTTTACCCAGCTTTTTTCCACAAATTGCCTTAAAAAAAGTTTTTTTTTGTACAACAATATTAAAATTTGACACAAAGCAACTTTAACAAAATTGTGTCTGTAAAAGTAGAAAAGCATTAAAGCAAACCATCTTTTAATATTTTTTTTGTTAGAAAATAATTGATGCAATTGAAGACTAAAATTAAAGTGTAAAATTTAGTCAGAATTTTATTAAAAAAGTAGCTTGAAAAAAATATAAAACAAATTTATGGCTTTTTATTTTGCCAGTCTAAAATTTTCTTTACAGAGAGAGAGAGAGAGAGAGAGAGAGGAGTAATCTTTTGTACTTGCATTAGAGGAATTAAGGTTCTAATTCTCGACAATCAAATTATCTTCTTTACCTACCGTTGTTTAGCTTGGTTGGTGGGCAAGTACTGTTGGAACCTCCAAACCCGTGCTCGGTTCCCCTCGAACGGAAGAGCCTATTAAGTGGGGCCCAATCAAGTGCAGACCATGAGGTTTTTGAGGTGGGTGCCTCTTCTAGGTCAGTCGAGGATTAGTCATGCTGCCAAGCACCTTTTCGAGGGTGGCAGTATATATATATATATATATATATATATATATATATATATATATATATATATATATATATATATATATATATATATATATATATATATATATATATATATATATATATATATATATATATGTGGGCTCCGAAAATTCGGCCCCGGCCTCCGCATCGCTTTTCTTATTCGGCGAGGGAGTTTTAACGAACTAAGTTCCGGGGTAAATTTTGGAAGGCAGATGGGTTTGTAGATAAGACACTACCCAGAGATTTCGCCCTCATTTTGCGAGGACTTTATGATCTGAGTTCTGGTTTCCTATAGGCGCAAGCCCCTATAGTTAATTACCCCTCCCGATCACGAGAGAGAACTTTCGATTAAGGCTAGTCATCAATCAGATACGTATAGAATACGTGTTATCTGGCATGTAGTAGCAGCATGAATTTGGATTTGGAATTGGATTTGGATTTGAGAATTTGGAAGATTGAAAGATTTAGAGATTTGGAAATATTGGATATTTGGATATAGTTGATATTTAAAACAGAAATGGCACCATCTTGCACTTAAAGCGGATGGTGGGGGAATGGATGATGGGCCCGATCAAGATCCCATGGTTCCGTCATCCCGGGCCATCGTGGTCCCTGGTCTACCTAGTCAGAGGAGGTAGTCGACCCAACCTGACAGAAGGATCCTTGTCGGCAGCCATGGGTTGCTTCGTCCAAGGGGACCTTGTAGACCGGGGTTGAATGTTTGTCTAAGGGGACAAATTTGAATCCACCTTAGCTAACAGAGGGCTTTGTGCCCTATCAATCATACCCTATTGATTCATATCTCAAGGATTTAACGCCATTAAGGAGCGTATTGGCTCTAGCCATAACCGCTATCTGTGGTGCCATTTGGCGGCAAAACCACTCGGTTCAGAGGGCCCCGGGTCATAACCGTTTACCTGCAGTGCCATTTGGCGGCGAAACTGCCGGTTAGAGGACACGTACCACGTCCTTACTGGCAGCAGACTTTTTGAGAATGGATCCTAGTAATATTTTCGACTAGGCATTTCGCTCTTTGTGAGCTGAAGTTGATTTTAATTTGTCCACCTCGACAAACTGTTGCGGATGGTGGATGGATTTTGCTTTAAGTATGGATAGTTGGATTTCATATTTTAAATATTTTTGGGATTTTGGAATTTTGGGATATTTGGAATTTTTGTGGGGTTTTCTAGGATTTTGGGCTTTTTGATGGAATTTGAAAGCGTTTAGAATGGACTTTGGATAGTTTAGATTTTCTAGCATCTGAATGGAATTTGAAAGTATTTGGGAACCCCTCCGGTTGAGATAACCAATCAATACGGCCATCATCGGGGTGTTTGGGGGTCATTTCTTTTTATGGATTGAACCTTGTCAACTCTGTCGGGCTGTCGACAGAGGATCGGGTTTCGTAGGCTTTATGCCCTTTGATAGTGAATTCTTTTGATTTTAGGCATTGAAGGCCTAATATGAATGTATTTAGACAAATACACCGGTCGCTACAACCGTGTATTTTGTTAGGTAGTTCGAATCTTGTCGACTTCTATTGATCCGTATAGAAGGATCGGATTCGAACTTGAATTCACTTGTCAACCCGCGCAGCATCCCTAGACGTCACGTGTGTACCAATAACACGCTCGTCGGGGCCCATGCGGGTTTTATAATTATTTTTACCCCTTTTAGTGTACCTATGTGTATACAATTTATAGTGCACGTGCAGGGGTACTTGGAATAGACGCCTTCTGTCTGCTTGTACAGAGGTTGCAGATCCGGTGGCGTGGCGTAGCAGCTTTTGAATAAAATTGTTCGCTGCTTCGTACAGGTAGACTGTCGTGCACTATTTGTTGATTTTTGCAGTCGGGTCATAGTGCACTAACTAATCTCCTGCCTTGGTTCGTAGATGCTTATATTCGTTGTAGTTGTTTGGCTCATGTAATTCATCCGTCATTGTTATGAGTGGACAGGTAGATGTATTCCTTCATAGACTGAAATTGACTTCAGGATACTGCATTTACTGAAGTCTTTCTGCATCTACCCAAAGTGGCATTTGACACATATATTTTCTTTGTAGAGAGCTGATATGTGTTGCAGATCTTTTGTAGTGACTTGTAGGAGTTCGTATTGTTGCTTGTGAGTGAACCGACATTTCACTTCCATTTGAGATTTTAATGAATGACCTTCATTCATTCATTGACCTCTTTATTTGCAGGGGATACATGCCTTCTACGACGACCTCCTGGAAGTATTTTGTAGAAGATCCATTGCTTCTGCATCGAATCCACCCTTTCACCAATCTCGGGTGGTTTAATGGTTGCATTCTGGTTGAGAGATAGTTTCATTTGAAATCTTGATTATTCTTCAAGAAATCAAATTTCTTCATTATTCTTCCATTTGATGTTCATTTGAATGTATGTCATATATCATGGGTCTTTTATTGATCTTGAAGAGAACTCATGTGGTAGATTCACATGCTGATGTTTGTATGATGATCATTTGATATTTCACTGAAACTCTGTTATTAATTGTAGATACGTCATTGCATCTCCCGTTTCATTAAGCTATAGTTCCTTGTTTGACATCTTTGAGTATATCTCGATAATCACTCAAATTGAACTCTTTATGAATTAATTGAGTTCTGTGTCATCTTTGAGTTCAATGCAAGTTTGAGTCCACATCAGGTCCTTTGCATGCATCAAATGTTTGTGCCCATTTGAGAATTTAGGATTTCATATTTTTAAGAGCATGAAGACTCAATTCCTTGCAGTCCGCATCGAGTTCAAGTACTTATTCAGGATCTTCTAAAGTTCTTCTGAGTCCAGTTGCATGTTCAATTTCATCTGAACTTGAGGCAGATGCTTACAAGTTCACAATTTATGAAATCTTTGCAAGCTCATTTCATATTCATATTGACTTGAATTTAGTTCAATCTTTGATTTTTATTTCATTTGGATTTAATTCTTTTTAGAAATCACTGGAGTTTGTTCTGATTCATAAGTCCACAGTTCATTTGAGTTCAAGATGAGTTCTATCCATGTTCACAAGTCCTCTGCTCTTGTTTGAGTACAAGTTCTATGTCCTTGCTCAAATTGTTCAAGTCAAGTCCTTCGCATGAGTTCGAGTCCGAGTCCAAAATGAGTTCAATCAAGTTCTTGCTTGAGTTTAAGCCCAAGCTCATGTTCAAGTTTAAGTTCAAATTAAGTCATTGTTGCAAGTTCAAATAAGGATCCAAGTTCATGTTCATTTCTGTTCAAACCGGCACGAGTTCATAAGTCCCCTGTAGTTCACTTGAATTCGAGCCATCCTCTTGTTTCATTTGCATTCGAACTGATTAGATTGTTTGAGTTTGAATTAAGTCCGTTTAATACTCCAATCAATGTCCAAGTAAAGCTCCAAATTGTCTCAAGTACGATCTTGCATTTACCCGAAATTTCGGCAGCCTTCCGGCGTCTCCCCCGTTTAGGGGAAAACTACGGAAAACTGGGCCTCCCGCCACGCTAGAGAAAAGCGTGCACGGTAGGTGCCCTCAAAAGAGGACACCGCGGCCGTAATTTCTTTTATTCCCCACCACGCCAGAGAAAGGCGTGCATGGGTTGCGGGCACCGGTTTAAATTAAGCAATTTTATATTTTGCCCCGTCTCGTTGTGGGCGTCGCACCGGGTTTCCTTCCCACCACGCTAGAGAAAAGCGTGCATGAGTTGGTTTTCCGGTCCGTCGCTAACACCGAAAATAGGGTTTTGATTACCCGTCCCGTCGCAAGCATCGCAACGAATTTCCTTCTCACCACGCTAGAGAAAAGCGTGCATGAGTTGGTCGTTCGCCGCGTTGCAAGCGCCGGGATTGAGTTCTCGGAGTTTAGAGTTTAGGAGCTTATACCTTTGCAAGTGTCGTCGGGGTTGGCACACGGATCGAGGAGTCACTCGCCTACCTCGTCGTAGGTGTCGCGCCGGTTGCCCCTCCCACCACGCTAGAGAAAAGCGTGCATGGGCAGACCACCGACTCGACACGCAGGTCGAGGTAGGAGAGAGATTAAGTTCCAAAAATTATACCTTTGGCGGTCGTCGGCGCGGATCGGCGGCGGCTTGTGGATCGAGGGAGAGAGACATTGTTTATAACTAATTACCAATTATATATAATTAATTATATTTGACATATAATTAATTATATATAATTTATAATTAACTATAAATTAAATATATATGATTTATAATTAATTATAAAATAATTATAATTAATACATAATTAATTATATTTAATTCCAAAATTAATTATAAGTTCATTATATTTATTTTACAATTAATTTAAAAATAATAATAATTAATTATATTTAACCCATAATTAATTATAATTAATTTAAAATTAATCATAACTTAATTAAATTTAATTTATGATTATTCAAAAATTAATTATAATTAATTATATTTTGATATATAATTAATTATGCTAATTTAAATTAATTATAAATAAATCATTTTAATTTATAATTTATGATAAATTAAATATAATTAATTAAATTAATTAATTATATTTAAGTTAAAACTAATTATAAATCAAAAAATTAGATTAGGTTAAACCTAATCTTTATTAAACAGAGAGTTTAAGTCTCTTAAACTCTCTGTTTAAGAGATTTGGCCGAAGAAGCAAGCGGAGGGGAGAAGGCCACCTACACAGCCAGCGGTCTCCTGTTCGTGCTTCCGATCAAAACCGATCCGACAGGAAGAGGAGTTGGGTCGAGCACTTCGGGCAAGGAGTTGGATGAAGAGATTCGGCTCTCTCTCTCCCTCTCTCTGTGTGTGCGGATCGGAGGAAGGAGGCGACGGACGGGTAAGGCTCGGCTAGGAGAGGCTTCAGACGGAATGGAGGTAAGGAGCTCTCCTCTCTTTCTCTCTCTCTCTCTCTCTCTCTCTAAGCCGGCGGGAGATATGGGGTTCTGCGGCTACAGTAAGAGCTCGGTTAGAGGAGGCTTAGGGCAGAGGTGGTCGGCTGTGGTCGTGGAAACAGAGGGGAAGTCGAGAGCGAATGGAAGTAGCGAATGGGAGTGGTCGTTGAAGCAGAGATCTCGTCTCCTTCTTATAGGCGCAAACGGGAGTGGGATCGAGGTTATCGTCGCAGGATTCGCGCAGGATTTGTGCGAGGAGACGCGAATCAGCTCTGCCAGCGCCGAACAGCTGACATTTCAGCAGGTTTTGTGGGTTCGACAGTCCGAGGTGCTCAGCAGGATATCCGGGATTCGAGCAAGACTTCGACGATGTACGAGGTATGCGGTATTTCAGTGATTCGACGAGCTACGAGGTGAGCTGCTTTCTTTTTGTTCTTTACCCGTAGGTCAACAAATGCCCCCCAACAAATGTGGTACGCGTCTAGATCGAATCACGTTTGTTGTAAGCTGTTTGACTTTGTGGATCTCTAGATATTTATTCTAGATGTCACACAGAAGTTCTCATTTAGTGGATCTCCAAAGTTTTGCTTGGATGTCACACTAAGACTTTCTTTAAGTGGATCTCCAAAATTTTGTTTGGATGTCACACTAGGATGTTCATTTAATGGATCTCCAAAAATTTGTTTGGATGTCACATTAAAATTTTTCTTTAGTGGATCTCCAAAATTTGCTTGGATATCACACTAAAATTTTTTCTCCATAGATCTCTTGGATATATCAATAGATGATTGAGATGTCGATTTCTTTTGTCCTGTGCTTTGTGCTGCGGACATTGATGGATGATTGCCTGATTTTTCTTTACTGACTTGTCAGGTGATTTTTGTACCTTCGGCCCTATGCGTCTAGCTTTGGCGGGCTTGTTGAAGGTGTAGATGCCGGTGACCTAAACCCTTAGGTTTGTATTAGGTCGATGGAGAAAAGTCATCGGTCCAGAGCTTTGTGCATAACGGACTTGTTGATGACGGAATCCACTTAGTTCAGCCTTGAGCTTTGTGTGAACTTTGGGATAGTTTTCTTCGGTCCTTTGCTTTGTGCTTTGATGGACTTATTGAAGAAAAATTCCTTCGATCCTCGCTTTGTGCTTTACGGATTTGTTGAAGGATTTGCAGGTTTTGGATTCAGTTGATACTACCGAACGTAGGTAGTATCTTGATCCTTAACCACTTGAGAAGACTTTAACCTGAATCACTTGAGTTCATCAGATCGGGAGAGCTAGAATTTGATAGCTCTTTGTCCTCTGGTTGCTGAAATGGGGGTTCCTCTACTACGACCTTTCTTATGGCTTGTTGAGTAGATGGAGCTGCCAGCGATCCGGCCATATTTGGGCTTGTTGGATCCGACCTCTTACACCCATTCAGGTTTCAGACTTGAGCTATGGGAATTGCACTTCCCAATGCTGATTTTGCTGAAGTTGACAGATTTGGAGTCATCCTTTTTGGTTTTGGATTTTAGAGCCTACGAACATTAGGTGGTTGTTCGAGACTTATCCTTCAACTAGAACTTTGATTCTCCAGTCATTTAGGAGAATTTTGTAGACTACGATCACTTGAACTTGTCGAGTCAAATTTGCCTTCGTACTTCCTACAATCCCTACTGACGGGTTGACGAAGTGGGGGTTCCGCTACTACGGCCTTTCTTATGGCTTGTTGAGTAGACGGAGCTGCCAGCGATCCGGCCATATTTAGGCGTGTTGGATCCGACCTTTTACACCCATTCGAACCTTAAGCTTCAGGTTGTCGAAAGACTTCAAGCTTCTTCGGCTCAATTTTGTAGGAGTGTGTAGTTACAAAAGTCTCTTTCTTGACTTTTGAATTTTGGTTTGTTGTAGAAGGTGTTGTCTCTAACTCTTGAAAGACCACCTGCATATACTTTGAAAAAGAATTTGTAGTATTCTTTAGCACGAAAGAATATTTGAATTGATAATTTTAAATATTTATTCGGGGATCTCAGCATGCAGCGCGATGTCGACCCGAATAAATATTTAAAATGCCCCCTGTCTCGTAGGGACATTTTAGAATGAAATAAATTTGGAATATAAGATTTTAAATATTCATTTGGGGATTTCGGCGTACAGCACGATGTCGACCCAAATGAATATTTAAAATGCCCCCAGTCTAACGGGGGATTTTGAAATGCGTTCTTGCTATTCAAGAGAATTTCAAAATATAAATAAACATGCATTAATAAATATGCATATAAAATTTTAATTTTCACAAAATACATCAGATATGGAATTTTCATGCATGATACTTCTTTAAATGTCGGCCGTTGATAGGCGGCATAGGCCTCTGACCGTTCAGATCGATCAACTGATATGCTCCTCCTTGGTACACCTTCTCGATGACGAAGGGGCCTTCCCAATTGGATATGAATTTGCCACCAATTTTTTGGTGTGGGATGATTGGTCTTCTCAGCACCAGGACCAATTCCCCTTCTTGAAATGATCGAGGACGCACCATTCGATCAAAAGATTTTGTCATTCTTGCCCGGTAGATTTCCAGGTTTTGTTGAGCTTGTAACCTTAGTTCATCAAGTGCATCGAGCTCTTCCATCCTGAGACGGGCATTTTGTTCTTGAGTGAGATCATTCTGAACTGCTACCCGGAGTGACGGTAGTTCAATCTCCAATGGTAATACAGCTTCAACACCGAACACCAATGAATAAGGAGTGGCTTTGGTTGGGGTTTTGTAGGTTGTACGGTATGCCCATAGTGCCTCTGCCATCTTCGTATGCCACTCTCTTTTGTTTTTGTTGAGAATCTTCTTCAACAATTTCACCAGCGTCTTGTTGAAGGCTTCCGCCAATCCATTTGCCCTTGGATTGTATATGGATGAATATCGCCAATCGATTTTGTGCCGATCAACGAACTTGTAAATTTTTGTACTCTTAAATGCAGTACCGTTGTCTGAGATTATGCGGCGTGGCACACCAAATCTGTAGACGACATTGTGGGTAAAGAAATTGATCACATGCTCCGATGTGACCTCTCTGAATGGAGCTGCTTCTGCCCACTTGGAGAAGTAGTCTGTTGCTGCCAGAATAAAGCGGTGTCCCGCTGATGACGGCGGATCTATTGGCCCGATTATATCCGTTCCCCAACATTCAAATGGCCAAGATGCTATTGTTGGGTGCAAAGGATTTGGCGGCTGATGTATAACATCACCGTGAATTTGACATTCGTGGCACCTCTTTGCGTGGTCAATACAATCTCTGACCATTGTCGGCCAATAGTAACCCATTCTCTTGATTTTAGCGGCCATTTTGGGACCTGACTGATGTGCTCCACAAAGCCCTTCGTGGATTTCTGATACCACTTTATCAGCTTCCTTGGTCCCTAGGCACCTTAGCCACATTTGATCAAAAGCTCGCCTGTATAGCGTATCATTGACAAATGCGTATCGCAACGCCCTTTTACGAATTTGTGCGGCCATAGACTTTTCTGTCGGGAGTTTGTTTTCCTTGAAGTAGTCAATGAATGGCTGTCTCCAATCATTTTCGACTTCAATATCTAAACAATGCCACCACGATTCTGAAGCTTGACTAGCTTTATGTCTCTTGGCCACGTGATATTCTTCTGGATAATTCTCCATAACGATCTGATGGAGGGGTTGAGGGTCAACTGAAATTTTATCTTGTTGACTTGAATCTGGAATTCCTTCTGCCCTCGGGAATTGTAGTAGAGCGGGCTCCAAAATCCTACGAGTGTAAACTCCTATGAATATAGGCCTCTCCTCGTTGATGTTCGCCATTTCTTTGGCTAATTTGGCCAAACAATCTGCTTTAGCATTCTGTCCTCGAGGAACTCGAGCCATTTTGACATTTGGTACTTGCTTCAGAAGCTCGAGGGATCGCCGGTGATAGTGGGCTAATTCGACTTTACCAACCTTATAAATGCCGAGGACCTGATTTATCACGAGCTGAGAATCACCAAAGATTTGGAGATGTTGGATTCTGACATCGATCGCAATTTCCAATCCTGCTAATAGAGCTTCGTACTCGGCTTCGTTGTTGGTCCGAGGTTCAGTCAAACTGAATGAAAACCTCATTATGCCTCCCTCGGATGCTACGAAAATGAGGCCAATTCCGGCTCGGGCTCTTGCAATATTTGGAGGTCGGACATGTCTAATAGATGATGCCCCGTCAAAGTACATCTCCCAAAATGGTATCTTCTCATTTTCCTCGACCTGCATCATTTGCTCATCGGGCAAATCATCATTTAGTGGAGAATCAGCCGGGATTGGGTGTGCAGCAAGAAAATCTGCCAAGGCTTGTCCTTTCACCGCCTTCTGTGGCATGTATATGATTTCAAACTGCAATAACAATACTGCCCACCTGGCTAGACGACCTGTCAACGCTGGTCTTGTCATCAAGAACTTCAGCGGATCGATCTTTGATATCAGTGTGATTTTATGGGATAGCATATAGTGGCGGAGTTTCTGAACTGCGAAAATCAGCGCCAAACAATGCTTTTCAATTGGAGAATAACGGCTTTCTGCTCCAATCAACCTTCGACTGATGTAGTAGAGCGTATTTTCTTTGCCTTCTTCATTATTCTGGGCCAATAGTGCTCCGAGGGACTCTTCTAGTGCAGCTGTATACAGTATAAGAGGCTTCCCCGGAATTGGCGCTGCTAGAATGGGCGGATTCAATAGGTATTTCTTGATACTATCAAATGCTTCCTGGCATTCTGCATCCCATTTGAAACGGACATCTTTCTTCATTAGCTTTGAAAATGGCTGGCACCTACCCGATAGATTTGATATAAATCTCCGAATGAAAGCCAGTTGTCCTTGCAGCGAGCGAAGCTGTCGAAGGTTCCTTGGTGGTGGCATCTCTGTTATTGCCTTAATTTTATTGGGGTCGATCTCTATTCCTCGATGACGAACAACATACCCCAGGAATTTGCCAGAGGAAACCCCAAAAGCACATTTGAGAGGATTCATCTTCAGATCAAACTTTCTGATTCTCTCAAATACGATTCTGAGATCTTTTAAGTGATCATTTCGGCCAAGGCTTTTAACAACAAGGTCATCTACATAGCATTCGACCTTCTGATGTATCAAATCATCAAATATGTGAGTCATCGCTCGTTGGTAGGTGGCACCAGCGTTCTTCAGGCCAAAGGGCATGACTGTGTAGCAGAAAATTCCGATGAGCGTCCTGAACGACGTATGTTTTTCATCTTCTGGCGCCATCTTGATTTGATTGTATCCTGACGATCCGTCCATGAAGGAGAACATGTCATAGTTGGATGTATTATCCACCAGGAGTTCAGATACAGGAAGTGGAAAATCATCTTTTGGGCACGCCTTGTTGAGGTCCCTAAAGTCAATACAGACACGAATTTGCCCGTTCTTCTTCTTCACTGGGACGATATTGGCAATCCAATCGGCATACTTTTCTTCTCGGATGAAGCCTGCCTCAATAAGCTTTTTTGTTTCAGCAATCACCTGTTCTTCGATCTCCAATCTCATTCTTCTTGGAGCTTGTTTGACGGGTGTTACATCCGGTTTGATTGCTAATCTGTGAACCGCTACATCAGGGGATAAGCCGGTCATCTCAGCATATGTCCAGGCAAAGCAGTCCCTGAATTCACAGAGAAGTTCTTTTATTCCTTCTATTTGTTCCTCGGGTAGAAGAGAACTAATGAAGGTTGGGCGAGGATCCTCCTCAGTCCCCAAGTTGACTTCTTTTAGCTCATACATAGTGGCTGCCTGTCCACCATCTTCAAGCTCTTCTGGTGCAGGCTCGGCTTCTATGGGCTGTTCATCATAATCATCAGCCTCGTATGTCTCTTCAACATCACCATCTTCGGATTCAATTTCCACGCATGTGATGGCACGACAAGTCTCTTTCCGGAGGAATTTTCTTTTGATGAATCCAATACCTTTATATGCGTCTGTATCCTTCTGCCGTAACGGACGCGGACTCCTCCCATACCAGAGGCCCAAACTTGTACGAAGTTGTCTCTTGGTAGTAGGAATATTGACTTGCTTTCGTAGCATTCTCTGAATATTTTTGGTATTGAACCTAGGTAGCCTCGTAGGAAATAACTCTTCAGAATCGAGGATCATGCAATCTCAATCATGATTCTCCTCTTCGCGAACTCCCGTGGAATATAACACATTCTTTGGAATAGTCCCATTTTTACGGGGAGGCAGATAGAGAGTAGCGAGTTCTTCAACTTTATGCACCTCGCGCGGAATAATTTCTTTGAAATGTTGTAAAGGAACACGCGTGACTACGAGTACACTATCTGAAATTGATAGGCTGTCAATTCTTCTAGAGAACACATTCTGCACCGTGTTCATGTAAATGGAGTCGTAGTCATAATCATCATTTGAAAATTCAACATGCCTACTCCATTCATCCGTTGACTGGCACACTCTTCGAGATTTGGCAGGAGTATCCTCATCTTCATCTGTGTCACTTCCCAGATGAGGTACATGTTTCTTTTCCTTCGGAATGGTCGGCGCTTTGGGAAGAGTCGGCACTGCCTTCTTTCTCCCCACCTGCTTTTTCTCACCCTCTAGTTCAGGTCGCTTTGTACTCTTTGAATTTGATGCTTTAGCTTCGAGGGAGCTCGAAGACTTTTGCTTCTTTGGCATGAAGTACCGTGCATCTTCATAAACTGTGGCTTCATGAACTGTGAAGGGTTGAATGTCACCAGAGATCCTGAACTCTTCTCCGTCTTTGAGATACTTCATACACTGGTGTAGTGTTGACGGGACAATGCCATATTTATGCAACCAGGGACGACCTAGTAGCGCCTTGAATGAAGTATCCGCATCAATTACATGGAACTTAGCTTCTGTGTGGAGCTCTCCAAATACAAGAGGGAGCATGAATGATCCAAGGGTCTTCTGCCCTTTCTCATTGAAACCATGCACCATCAGCTTATCTGGCCCGAGGTGTTCTACATCAAGGCAGAGGGATCTCAGTGCTTTTAAGCTTATCAGATTGACGGAGGATCCAGGATCGATTAGGATTCGACTGATAATCAACTTATCGCTCTCTGCAGTAACATACAGAGGACGGTTATGGTCTGCAGTCCCAAGCATCATGTCCTCTTCGGAGAAAGTAATGAATGGTTCATTTCGAGCTTGTAGAACCTCAGTCAAACTACGTTCAGCAAAATACGCCTCATATCTTTCGGGATCTTTGAGAGCCTGAATCAGAGTCTCCCGAAGGTCTTTAGACATCACTAAAGCATCGTATATGCTGAGCTGTGCTGGGATTTTTCTTAGATGGGATAAGATATTATAATCTATCCCATTGGCTGAAGTCTTCTTTTTCTTAGGATCTTCAGGGATAATGTCATCGTTGATAATTATCTCTTTCTCCTTGTCTTTGTTGGAGACCCCTTTCTTCGGTGGAGGCGGTAGTATCTTGCCGCTTCTTAACTGCACTTGAGCAATCTCCTCCGGTTCAGAGTCATTTAACGGAGCATTTTCTTCAGAATCAGCCATTGTTACATCTAGGGACTCATCTGTTGATTCAGAATCACCACCCAGGTTTACATGTCCCATCCGAGATGCTATGCTAGGGTCTGATTCGTCTTCCTCTGGAAAATACAAATCCTCCTCTGAACTGTAATCCATTGGCAAAACCATCATACAGGATTCAGAGGGTACTTCTGTGTATTCCTCTTCTGTCCAAGTACTCGGTGTCACCGAGATGACCCGACATATTTCTATTGGAAGAGAATTCTCATCATCTTCTCCGGCTTCGTCTATCTTAAGCTCCGACATGAAGTCAGCGAGCTTGATAGGTCGCCTCACAGTCTGGTAGTACTCATCCAAATTGTCAATAACCCTCTGAGTTGCAGTTTTTTTCTCTTTAGGTTTCTTCAGCTTGGTCTTCTTCTTTGATGATGTCTTCTTTTCAGTTTTTGAAGAACCAACTTGGTTAGAAAACTGTTTTGAAGTAGAAGGTCGTACCACCGGCAGTGCCTTCAAATCTATCATTGGCTCAATAGGAGACTTCCACTTTACACCTGAAACTCCTTCAAGCTGCCTCAACATTTTCACAGTTTTCTTAGAGACCGCAGTCTCCCACTGTTTTTCTTGAATTGGCTTCTTTTCATCTCTTCTTTCTTCAACCAGGGGTACGGAAGAGGACGTGACTACCCGAGCTGATTCCCTTTTAGGGTGAGACAATACATTGTCGGATAATGTGATCTCTCCCTTCTGATATTTTCTTTCAAGCCAATCCTTGAAGATGTAGCAATCTTCAATAGGATTGCTGAGCACCCGATGATATGGGCAATTATTTGGGTCACCAGTGTGCTTCGACTCTTTGGGTCTCTTGCATTCAGGCAATTCTAGACCTGATTTCAACACTTGTCGAAATAATTTGGCGACACTTTTCCTTTTGAATGAATATTCTTTATTCATTTTATCTTTGAGGGATTGGAACGTTCTATCACCAGTTCCTATTGCTTGTCTCTGGCCTCCAGTTTGATAAGTTCGTGGCTTATCATTTCCCCCTAGTATTAACTTTGGCTGGGGGTTGGGGTTGTAGGCCTGTTTGGGCTTTTCTTGATATTGCATCGGCTGCTTGCCCTTGTCTACATTATAAATCACCTGTTTTTCTCTATCAGCTCTGGAGAAGAACGTAGAGTCAGCCTCACCCCTTCTAGCACCTGGGGCCTTAGCCTTCTTGGGCTTATCAGAGTGATTTTCTGATCTGGAGATATTCAATTTCTCAAATTTTGCCACTCTGTCGAGCAAGTCTTGAAATGTGTTGATTGTAGCCATGCATAGGAAGGGTTGCATCTTATCATCAATGTTGCCCATTAACAACTGTACTGCATGTTCTTCCTCAAGCTGCTGCTCACATTTCATGCTTAAATTTCGCCAGCGAGTGATGTATTTAGTCACTGATTCTTCTCTTTTTCTCTTATCCAGAGCGAGGTCAGCGATCGTAATCTTCTCAGTTGCACTAGCGAATCTCTTCACGAACATATTTTCTAATTCTGCGAAGGTCTTCACAGAATCATTTGGCAGTTCAGCGTACCATTCGAAAGCAGTTGCTGTCAAACTGCTGACGAATTGTCGGAAGAGTAGGGCGTCATTTCCTCCTGTGTTCCCACAGGTGGCTTTAAACTGTGCCAGGTGCTGTCTGGGGTTGTTATTACCGTTGAAAGTGTTGAACTTTGGGACCGAATACCCTTTCGGGTATGGTACTTGGTCGTACTCAGCAGGATACGGACGACCTTTGCCCACTAGTTTCTCTGTCTGATCAACAGCTATGATAGCCTTGATCCTTTCTGTGATAATCCCTTCCAATTGTGCAGCGGTCACAGGTTCAGAAGTACTTGCAACATTTTGTGGAGTGGGCTGACGGATCACATTATGAGCCTCGTGACCATCTTCAGGAGTGCCCCGTACTCCTGAGACTTGAGGCATTTGAAAGTTTGGAGGATCCGGAGGAGGATTGGGCATGGCTCCAACAGCAACAGTTCTCTGCATCATTTGCATCATTGCCCCCATCTGAGTCATCATCTCAGTCATTTTCTCATTTAACTGAGAGATTTCTCTATCTTTGGCTCTCATCTGTCGCTTTATATGTCTCTGCATGTCTGCAAGCGTGATATTCTCATCAGCGAAGGGATTCTCCTCGGCTTCTTCTCCTTCTTCTTCTGCTTGGGAGTGACCACCTCTGCCAGTGGTGGACCCAGCTTCACGACGACGGTGATAAACTCGCCTAATCGGGGGTTGTTGATCGTCTTCATCTTCACCCTCATCATAATAGGTTTCCTCATTAACATTGGTGTGTCTCACCATATAGACAATTTCCATGTTCAGAGTATTATTTATTTCTTTGATTTCTTCTTCTAGATTTTCCTCTAGAAATTCATCAATATTTTCTTCTAAATTTTCCTCCATAAATTCATCAATATTTTCTTCAATATTTTCTTCTCCTTCAAGAAATTCTTCTCCCACCATATTTTGATCATCTATATTTTCCTCCAGTACTCGGATCTCCGAACGATGACGCCATTGGATTTCCGGTTCTTGATTAGGCACAGGGAATTCTTCGATTAGTGGGCTGCGATCGAAGTTAGCCTTTTCTTTTGGAGGAGATGGAGGGCGACGGGATCCCCTGGAGGATTCTCCAAGGTGTCTACCGTCTGGAGGAGTGTCATTATGGGTCCTTTTCGGGGCCCACTTCTGATGTTGTTTGTAGACTTGGACGGATCTCCGGGAAGTCCCACTGGATGTCACGCCCAGATCAATCCTCCTTTCTCTATTTTCTTTCTCGTTTCTTCGAGGCTTTGGCCTCCAGACTTGTTTTCCTTTCCGCCGGGACCTTTCAGCAGCGGATCCCTGAACATATGGTTCAGGTGTCACACCCCGATGTTCACCGCGTGGGGTATATCTTCTTTCTCTTCTTTCCGCCACAGCAGATAGGCGTTCCCTTGGCGGAGTTCTCCTAGCCTCGATCATCAAAGGCTGTTGGAACTTCTTCTTTTTCAGACCTCTCTCCTTTACAGTCTTCAGGACCCGATAGACCCGGGCTGAGAGAGTTTCAGGTTCCTTTCTCTTTGGAGGAGCTGGGACCTCTTGTCGTTGCTCCCAGAAAGACTTCTTCAACTCACCAGTGGAGCTATTCCTTTTCACCCATTTTAAATCAGAAAATTTGTTCCGGGTAGGAACATTGGCTTCAGGCACTTGGGCAGATAGATTGGAAGGGTGAACAGGGAGTTGTTGTTGCTGAGCTCGGAGCTCAGCATTCATCTTTCTCCTTTGTCTCCTCGTAGGCCTCCCTCTAGATGAGGAGGCTTCAGCATTGTACTCTCCAGGCGCAGATAACCTAGTCGGCAGGGGTGTGGTGTTTGTAGTCACCACAGAGATTCTTCCACCATTCACAATTCTTCTGGTGGTCAGGGCCTCAGGCTGTGATAGCCTCTCGAACACAGAAATTCTCCCACGAGAATTTTCAGCAACAGGTCGTTGTGCCGGCAGATGCACATGACGGGTGACAGCTTCAGTAGAATAGGGCCTCCTGGCAGGCCTTTCAGCATTCCTTCCATTCACGGGAATGGCGGCAGTCCTTGCAACGACTGCAGGAAAATCAACACTACCAAATTGGATGGTAGCTCCAGTGTTTCCGGTCTCAATAATAGCATTCGCCAGCTGAATCCTGGCTCCTTGTCCCAGTTGGACAGTCATTGGCGTGTTCTGTAGATCCATCTGCATAAATGAAAGGCAAGGGTTAGTAATCAGAATCTGATACATCACCCCGCACTTTCAAAATGCAGAGACTTGCACAGAACACTAAAACAAAAATAGACCAATAATGATTAGCATAAGCAAGCAATAAAAATAAATTTAAAACACTGCTGAATGCCAAATGAATTTGTTTAATGATCATTTTGAAAGGCTCAAAATCTTGAGCACGAGTTGATATGACAGCTACTATAGAACTGAAACGACCAGCCAAAGATGGAAAGAGAAACCAGACCCCAGCGGAGTCGCCAGAAATCTGGGGGCGACTCCGATTGTTGGCTTTTAGCTCTATCGGGACCTTTCAGTGATGGATCTTTGGATACAGGGACCAAATGTCACATCCTGATGTTCACCGTACAGAGCTCAATATTATCATTATTTATTTTTTTGCTACTACTATAACACTGAGACAACTAGCCAAAGATGGAAAGAGAAACCAATCCCCAGCGGAGTCGCCAGAAATCTGTGGGCTCCGAAAATTCGGCCCCGGCCTCCGCATCGCTTTTCTTATTCGGCGAGGGAGTTTTAACGAACTAAGTTCCGGGGTAAATTTTGGAAGGCAGATGGGTTTGTAGATAAGACACTACCCAGAGATTTCGCCCTCATTTTGCGAGGACTTTATGATCTGAGTTCTGGTTTCCTATAGGCGCAAGCCCCTATAGTTAATTACCCCTCCCGATCACGAGAGAGAACTTTCGATTAAGGCTAGTCATCAATCAGATACGTATAGAATACGTGTTATCTGGCATGTAGTAGCAGCATGAATTTGGATTTGGAATTGGATTTGGATTTGAGAATTTGGAAGATTGAAAGATTTAGAGATTTGGAAATATTGGATATTTGGATATAGTTGATATTTAAAACAGAAATGGCACCATCTTGCACTTAAAGCGGATGGTGGGGGAATGGATGATGGGCCCGATCAAGATCCCATGGTTCCGTCATCCCGGGCCATCGTGGTCCCTGGTCTACCTAGTCAGAGGAGGTAGTCGACCCAACCTGACAGAAGGATCCTTGTCGGCAGCCATGGGTTGCTTCGTCCAAGGGGACCTTGTAGACCGGGGTTGAATGTTTGTCTAAGGGGACAAATTTGAATCCACCTTAGCTAACAGAGGGCTTTGTGCCCTATCAATCATACCCTATTGATTCATATCTCAAGGATTTAACGCCATTAAGGAGCGTATTGGCTCTAGCCATAACCGCTATCTGTGGTGCCATTTGGCGGCAAAACCACTCGGTTCAGAGGGCCCCGGGTCATAACCGTTTACCTGCAGTGCCATTTGGCGGCGAAACTGCCGGTTAGAGGACACGTACCACGTCCTTACTGGCAGCAGACTTTTTGAGAATGGATCCTAGTAATATTTTCGACTAGGCATTTCGCTCTTTGTGAGCTGAAGTTGATTTTAATTTGTCCACCTCGACAAACTGTTACGGATGGTGGATGGATTTTGCTTTAAGTATGGATAGTTGGATTTCATATTTTAAATATTTTTGGGATTTTGGAATTTTGGGATATTTGGAATTTTTGTGGGGTTTTCTAGGATTTTGGGCTTTTTGATGGAATTTGAAAGCGTTTAGAATGGACTTTGGATAGTTTAGATTTTCTAGCATCTGAATGGAATTTGAAAGTATTTGGGAACCCCTCCGGTTGAGATAACCAATCAATACGGCCATCATCGGGGTGTTTGGGGGTCATTTCTTTTTATGGATTGAACCTTGTCAACTCTGTCGGGCTGTCGACAGAGGATCGGGTTTCGTAGGCTTTATGCCCTTTGATAGTGAATTCTTTTGATTTTAGGCATTGAAGGCCTAATATGAATGTATTTAGACAAATACACCGGTCGCTACAACCGTGTATTTTGTTAGGTAGTTCGAATCTTGTCGACTTCTATTGATCCGTATAGAAGGATCGGATTCGAACTTGAATTCACTTGTCAACCCGCGCAGCATCCCTAGACGTCACGTGTGTACCAATAACACGCTCGTCGGGGCCCATGCGGGTTTTATAATTATTTTTACCCCTTTTAGTGTACCTATGTGTATACAATTTATAGTGCACGTGCAGGGGTACTTGGAATAGACGCCTTCTGTCTGCTTGTACAGAGGTTGCAGATCCGGTGGCGTGGCGTAGCAGCTTTTGAATAAAATTGTTCGCTGCTTCGTACAGGTAGACTGTCGTGCACTATTTGTTGATTTTTGCAGTCGGGTCATAGTGCACTAACTAATCTCCTGCCTTGGTTCGTAGATGCTTATATTCGTTGTAGTTGTTTGGCTCATGTAATTCATCCGTCATTGTTATGAGTGGACAGGTAGATGTATTCCTTCATAGACTGAAATTGACTTCAGGATACTGCATTTACTGAAGTCTTTCTGCATCTACCCAAAGTGGCATTTGACACATATATTTTCTTTGTAGAGAGCTGATATGTGTTGCAGATCTTTTGTAGTGACTTGTAGGAGTTCGTATTGTTGCTTGTGAGTGAACCGACATTTCACTTCCATTTGAGATTTTAATGAATGACCTTCATTCATTCATTGACCTCTTTATTTGCAGGGGATACATGCCTTCTACGACGACCTCCTGGAAGTATTTTGTAGAAGATCCATTGCTTCTGCATCGAATCCACCCTTTCACCAATCTCGGGTGGTTTAATGGTTGCATTCTGGTTGAGAGATAGTTTCATTTGAAATCTTGATTATTCTTCAAGAAATCAAATTTCTTCATTATTCTTCCATTTGATGTTCATTTGAATGTATGTCATATATCATGGGTCTTTTATTGATCTTGAAGAGAACTCATGTGGTAGATTCACATGCTGATGTTTGTATGATGATCATTTGATATTTCACTGAAACTCTGTTATTAATTGTAGATACGTCATTGCATCTCCCGTTTCATTAAGCTATAGTTCCTTGTTTGACATCTTTGAGTATATCTCGATAATCACTCAAATTGAACTCTTTATGAATTAATTGAGTTCTGTGTCATCTTTGAGTTCAATGCAAGTTTGAGTCCACATCAGGTCCTTTGCATGCATCAAATGTTTGTGCCCATTTGAGAATTTAGGATTTCATATTTTTAAGAGCATGAAGACTCAATTCCTTGCAGTCCGCATCGAGTTCAAGTACTTATTCAGGATCTTCTAAAGTTCTTCTGAGTCCAGTTGCATGTTCAATTTCATCTGAACTTGAGGCAGATGCTTACAAGTTCACAATTTATGAAATCTTTGCAAGCTCATTTCATATTCATATTGACTTGAATTTAGTTCAATCTTTGATTTTTATTTCATTTGGATTTAATTCTTTTTAGAAATCACTGGAGTTTGTTCTGATTCATAAGTCCACAGTTCATTTGAGTTCAAGATGAGTTCTATCCATGTTCACAAGTCCTCTGCTCTTGTTTGAGTACAAGTTCTATGTCCTTGCTCAAATTGTTCAAGTCAAGTCCTTCGCATGAGTTCGAGTCCGAGTCCAAAATGAGTTCAATCAAGTTCTTGCTTGAGTTTAAGCCCAAGCTCATGTTCAAGTTTAAGTTCAAATTAAGTCATTGTTGCAAGTTCAAATAAGGATCCAAGTTCATGTTCATTTCTGTTCAAACCGGCACGAGTTCATAAGTCCCCTGTAGTTCACTTGAATTCGAGCCATCCTCTTGTTTCATTTGCATTCGAACTGATTAGATTGTTTGAGTTTGAATTAAGTCCGTTTAATACTCCAATCAATGTCCAAGTAAAGCTCCAAATTGTCTCAAGTACGATCTTGCATTTACCCGAAATTTCGGCAGCCTTCCGGCGTCTCCCCCGTTTAGGGGAAAACTACGGAAAACTGGGCCTCCCGCCACGCTAGAGAAAAGCGTGCACGGTAGGTGCCCTCAAAAGAGGACACCGCGGCCGTAATTTCTTTTATTCCCCACCACGCCAGAGAAAGGCGTGCATGGGTTGCGGGCACCGGTTTAAATTAAGCAATTTTATATTTTGCCCCGTCTCGTTGTGGGCGTCGCACCGGGTTTCCTTCCCACCACGCTAGAGAAAAGCGTGCATGAGTTGGTTTTCCGGTCCGTCGCTAACACCGAAAATAGGGTTTTGATTACCCGTCCCGTCGCAAGCATCGCAACGAATTTCCTTCTCACCACGCTAGAGAAAAGCGTGCATGAGTTGGTCGTTCGCCGCGTTGCAAGCGCCGGGATTGAGTTCTCGGAGTTTAGAGTTTAGGAGCTTATACCTTTGCAAGTGTCGTCGGGGTTGGCACACGGATCGAGGAGTCACTCGCCTACCTCGTCGTAGGTGTCGCGCCGGTTGCCCCTCCCACCACGCTAGAGAAAAGCGTGCATGGGCAGACCACCGACTCGACACGCAGGTCGAGGTAGGAGAGAGATTAAGTTCCAAAAATTATACCTTTGGCGGTCGTCGGCGCGGATCGGCGGCGGCTTGTGGATCGAGGGAGAGAGACATTGTTTAATTTATAACTAATTACCAATTATATATAATTAATTATATTTGACATATAATTAATTATATATAATTTATAATTAACTATAAATTAAATATATATGATTTATAATTAATTATAAAATAATTATAATTAATACATAATTAATTATATTTAATTCCAAAATTAATTATAAGTTCATTATATTTATTTTACAATTAATTTAAAAATAATAATAATTAATTATATTTAACCCATAATTAATTATAATTAATTTAAAATTAATCATAACTTAATTAAATTTAATTTATGATTATTCAAAAATTAATTATAATTAATTATATTTTGATATATAATTAATTATGCTAATTTAAATTAATTATAAATAAATCATTTTAATTTATAATTTATGATAAATTAAATATAATTAATTAAATTAATTAATTATATTTAAGTTAAAACTAATTATAAATCAAAAAATTAGATTAGGTTAAACCTAATCTTTATTAAACAGAGAGTTTAAGTCTCTTAAACTCTCTGTTTAAGAGATTTGGCCGAAGAAGCAAGCGGAGGGGAGAAGGCCACCTACACAGCCAGCGGTCTCCTGTTCGTGCTTCCGATCAAAACCGATCCGACAGGAAGAGGAGTTGGGTCGAGCACTTCGGGCAAGGAGTTGGATGAAGAGATTCGGCTCTCTCTCTCCCTCTCTCTGTGTGTGCGGATCGGAGGAAGGAGGCGACGGACGGGTAAGGCTCGGCTAGGAGAGGCTTCAGACGGAATGGAGGTAAGGAGCTCTCCTCTCTTTCTCTCTCTCTCTCTCTCTCTCTCTCTCTCTCTAAGCCGGCGGGAGATATGGGGTTCTGCGGCTACAGCAAGAGCTCGGTTAGAGGAGGCTTAGGGCAGAGGTGGTCGGCTGTGGTCGTGGAAACAGAGGGGAAGTCGAGAGCGAATGGAAGTAGCGAATGGGAGTGGTCGTTGAAGCAGAGATCTCGTCTCCTTCTTATAGGCGCAAACGGGAGTGGGATCGAGGTTATCGTCGCAGGATTCGCGCAGGATTTGTGCGAGGAGACGCGAATCAGCTCTGCCAGCGCCGAACAGCTGACATTTCAGCAGGTTTTGTGGGTTCGACAGTCCGAGGTGCTCAGCAGGATATCCGGGATTCGAGCAAGACTTCGACGATGTACGAGGTATGCGGTATTTCAGTGATTCGACGAGCTACGAGGTGAGCTGCTTTCTTTTTGTTCTTTACCCGTAGGTCAACAATATATATATATTTTTTTTTAGTTAAAACCCACAGAGGGGCCTACGCGTTGATTAATGGGAAAATTACAAGTCCTTAAGGGAACCATCAGCCCGCTACTGCTCAAAGAGCTACAATCAGTAAAAAAGATAAAAAAACCTAAGGGCCGATAGTCCCCATCTATATAAAATACAGAATTGCCTAGATACATTCTAAGCCGGCACGGAAATAGTGCCCAAAAAATAAGGAGTAAAAAAGATAACCCATCAGCCCAAGCTCCTTTGACAAAAACTTCCTCAAGGTGGAAGCAAACCTGCAAAAAAGATAGAACAAAAAGCAACATAAAAAGAAGGAACCTGAAAACAAAAATACCATTGAGACAAAATGCAACTCCAGCTCCCCGATCCAAAAAAGGCAGAGCAATACCACTGACTAACAGCCTGCAAACCACTAAGAGAGCAGGCAAACCAAAGTCAGAAAATTTAAGCAATACACAGTATCTCAGAGACATCAAAGCAGCTGATCCAGGCCTCCAACCAAAACTGTCCCCATCCAGAATAACTAAAAACGTGAAGCAGCAACCCAGGGTAAAAATACCAAGCCAAAACGAAACCCCCTTCGAGCGCCCAGCCCAATGAAGAATAGGGACCCAAGACTTAGCAAAATAAGATAACAAGGAAACCACTACGATACAAACCCAGAAAGCATCAACCAGAAAGAACCCCATCACTAAAAAACCCAAACTAAAAGAAGAACAAAAGAAAAACCAACAAGGCCCCATAAGAAACACTAGCCAATACACCAGAGAAGAAAACCGAGACAAAAAAGACCAGCAACTCAAAGAAGATAAAAAGAGATTAAAAACCCAAAATGATAAACAGGAAAACCCTTAAACTGAACGAATATAAGGCAAACCCAACTTATCCAATCTAACTAAACCTTTCAGCTTTTACTACTTTCTGTTTTTATGATTTCCCATCACTTAGCAACAAAAATCATCAAACATTCAAAATTTTCTTCATGTAAAGAAAATATAAACCCAAAAAAACTCATTATTTTCGTTCAAATCTATAATCGAGATTTGGATAAAAAAATCATCTTTCTTTCAGCACTAGAATGGAGAGAAATTTCAGGCCCTACCTTTACTTCAATCACCTATTAATGGCAGGCAAACTGGAATCCTACCACCTTAGGAGTTCAGATTTTGGTAGGAGAAAGGTTTGCGCACAAGCAATTTAGTACCACATTGCTTCTAGACATTAGATCAATCTTTTTACAATGGCCATGATTATGCAATCATAAATTTTAATGTTTCTCATATAATTTATTTTACACTAATCAAAAGTATGCTGCAAAAAAACTCCAACAAAATTCATAAATTATCTAAAATTTATTATCAATCTGCTATTTTGTTGATGTGCAATTTTTATGACTAAAACAACAACAACATCAAGCTTTTATTCCAATACGTACGGTCGGCTACATGCATCATTTTTCTCCATTGTGTCATATTTAACAAAATGTATTAAAGAATTTATGTCATGATCATTTGATAAATTTTATGCTAGTTGTCGACTACCTAATACAATTTTTCATTTTTCTCATTCAGGACTAGGGATATGATAACGACATCGTTTCTAATTTTTAAGACTGAAAATGTAAATAAAAGAGAAATGAAAAATAATCTATAAAAGCCATGGAGAGATTCTATAAGGTTCATAGATTAGTAATACATTTTTAGATAAACTGATTAATCTGGGCCGGGATTTATTCAGAGAAGAAGAGATAAAGGAATCTTCAGTAGAAAATGCCAGTCAACACATGAGAGATTAGACTCCACAGACATTCAACAACAATGATGATTAGCTGAGGTTTGTTTTCTTTAATGCTAATCTACACTGAAATATTATCTTATCAAAACTGAAACTTAGCGAAGTGTCTAATCCATGAGTTGAACTGTTCTACCTCGGACAGAATTAGCTTAGAACTAGCAAAATAATCATATATCAAAGGAAACTATAGCCAATTATATGAGAAAGAATTTGGTCTACTTCATATAAATTATATATGCTCCTTCCCTAGACCTATTAAATTTGTGCAATGGATCTCATGTGCTTGATCAACTAAAGTTCTAGCAGTTGTATATATAGTTAACAAGCTTTAAAGTCTACTTGCTGATCTAAACTAGCAATCTAGCAATTGTTGGATGCCTCATGCTACCTATAGTCTTCTTTGGTCCACCTATTTCTTATCACTTATCAAGTCTCTTTCCTTAACTTAATTAGGGTCTAGCTATCTGGAATAACTTTCTCGTTGTTTTGCTTTTCAAATGGAAACCATAATATTATTTAGCTAATATTTTTTTATTATTTTCTCGTTATTTTTCATAAATTTCTGTGATGAAAAGCTTCTTATCAGAATAATTTACTTATTTTTCCTACGATAACTTCACCATCAATTTTATAAAATGTTGCGGTTACCCAAACAAACCGGCCCTTAATCAACAATGTGAAATGATTCAAATGGGTGACATGCATGAAGCATTTATGCCAAGCTTCTTATAGAATATTTGGTGTTTATCTATGTTTAGGCAGATATATGATTCATATTTTAATATTCTAAAACCTCCAACAAAATATTTTACATTTTTTTTTAATGTGACATTGATGATGTATATATTTAAGGCAGATTTAGTGACAAAACTGAATCTTCTTCTGTTTAGTCATTTTCACTAACCAAACTTTTTTTTTTTTTGTCAATTAGCTACGCAAAGATAAGGAGCTTTTGTCCTTGCCAGCGGTTGGAGAGTCATTTCATGCTTTTAATTTTGGGTTCAATAACATGCAAAAGATTTTCCAATTGGGACACAAATCTCATAAAAGCTAATCTAAATTATTCATAGCTTGAATTATTAAGTGTGCGTAAATATATACAACATTGTCAGGTCTCAAGTCTTAGATGAGAAAAATAGAGTTGCATTAGGTAGTCGACAACCAATGTAAAATTGTTTGTCTATGTGGAATCTAATTGTCAATCAATTGAGTTGTACTATTGCCACAGACCTCAACTCAATTTCTCATACTTGCTGGGGAGGTGTGGGGGTTCTCCCCTTCCTCCTGTTTGGGTTCTGGTGAGGACCCGAGCATCTAGACATTATGTACTCGAGCACTCTGACACTATGTACCAGCCTCAGAATTGTGGCCCACTTCTTGAGTAAATGATGGAGTTTTATGCATTTAATTTCTCTTTTATAAAGTCATTCTAAATAGTTTATTTAAAATATATTTCTTTAAATATATTTCAACTATTATTCGTGTCTCATTAATTAACCCATTTGTCATCTCTAATATCTACTAACATGCTACATTAGCATTATACATACCATGATCTCTTTGACCTTTGCCTGACCCAATAGGACACTATTTGGTCAATATTAAATTTAAATCATGATTATGCATGACTAAATCATTGGATATATTTATTCTAATATGTTATTTACAATCATTTAAAGACAAATTGATTGTTTAGTGAACCACAATTGAATCCTTTGACTCAATTAATTCAAATAGATCATTTTTCCCTTATGTGACCCTTCCTATATATTAAGTTGATCATTTTAAATGACTTTAACAAATTCCAATAGAACAATCATAACTATAGGGACTTAAGAAATATTATGCCATTAGATTAAAATAATATTTCTTGTTAGTTTTTTTGACATCATGGTATACATGGCAGGCATGATCTTCCATGAGACATGCCATAATTAACAAACCAAAAGCATTTATGTTGTATAGCACTTATACTTTTTCATCAACATCTAAGAAAAGAAATAATTAAAGAGCAAAGTTGTTTCAAGTTTTCGTTGTGTGGAGTAAATTTTATGTGCAGGCCCTAATAATTATGATGTTGCATGCATGCATGCATGCGTCTCTTTTGGAAAAGGGCATGCAACTCTCCAACAAAAAAAGAGAATAGCTAGGAATGTAATGAAGAAATTACCTCATGTGCATGTCTCCAACGTACCATCTAACCATCAAATGCATGGTTTCATATATATTCAAATGCTCTATATACGAGATGGATAATAAAGGGTCACTTAATTTGGGGTGAAATTATTCTGCGCGGATACTGACATTGTCCGGATCGAAGTGAATCAGAGCGCACCACGTCACCCGTTTGCTGTGTACTGCGTCTGTGTACCTCTATGTACCGGGTGATGTGGCGCGTTCTAATTCACCTTCGAACGGTCCGGTGTTCGCACAGAATAATTCCTCCAGTTTGGGACAACTTTCTCAATTTTTTGCTTTCAGACAGTAATGATAATTTCATTTGACTACTACTTTCTTGAGACTTTCACGCTACTTTTTAAAAATTTATATACTAGAAAGTTATTTTTTACAACCAGAATAATAAAACTATATATTTTTTCATTAACAACAACTTTATAACCAATTTTATAAAGCGCTGAAGCCACGACAAATAGATCATAAATCTATGATTTTGATGAAATAATTTTGTTCCTTATACTTCATCTTCTTGCCAATCAATATTAATAACTCTGAAGTTTAGAAACATTTTCAAGACTCCCCAACTATGATAAATTTATTACACATAACCAATTATGAAAGTTGGTCTTATGCTTTTTATTCATCAACAAGTGCTGACATTTATGCTTCTTCAAAATTGGAAAATATGCTTAAGAGAAGTGCATCAGACAAGCTGTTAATTTGTTATTCATTCTATATATATATGAAGTAGAATATTAAGATTTCCTTCTAAAACAATTATTACTAATTTCTTAAGCTAACTGAAACACATAAAATTTTAAAAGAATCTATTATCAAAAATATTATTAAAGCTTTAGTTTGCATTGAAAGTTTTTTTTTTTCTGCAAGTCTATCAGACTTCAAATTTCTCCTTTAATCAAATTGTCGCTGACAATCAAGAGAAAAACTATAATCGATCATTCAATGAACAGAAAGACAGAGAGAGATATCTTTGACAAGTTGAAGTATCTGCAAGAAAAAAACTGTTAATGTTATATGCAGCCATTAGTACTGCTGCAGATCTCAGCTTAATAATGCACTGATCATAATAATTATTAATTCTGTGCGTTAGAAGTTTGTAGAAGAAGCAAGAAGATAACATGCATGATCAGCTGCCACATAAATTTATATATCTAACAATAGTCGTCGAAACTGAGCCGTTAATCATGTTAAACTTCAGGTCAATTTAATTCCATTTAGTTGATTAGTATGGCTATATATGTAATTTTTTTATGTTGCGTGTAACCTATTATGTTGCTATATTTTTTTATAAATACAAAGCAGACACTTGTAATAGGGGAGATTTTTTGGAGAATAATAAAATAAAGACTTTAGCCTTGTTATTTTGAATTCTTGTACCCTAAGATTTGATCTTAGGTGGTAGGTTCTTTCTCCAAGAAGGAGCTCTTGGAGACTTACTCGGCCACGATCAGCAGATCGTCGACATGGATTTGTTGAACCCCCTCTCATCCGGTGTCAAATACTTACAGTTTATTTTATATAAAACTCTTCTATTTTTGCGTTGTTTTTTGTTGAGAAAAGTGTTGTAGGATATGAAAGAGTTAAGTAGATTCCTCACAAGAGTCTTGCCATGTGACTTTGTCTCAAATTTTGCTGTCGGTCATGATGTGTGATGTTTTGAGTACTGAATTGCACGCTTGCCAAGATAAATTATTGATTAGGAGGAAAGAAATATTTGAATGGTATTATTCTCATTATGTTATATTAAAATCAGTAAGGATATATAGATGAATGAACTTTGTAGCAAAGAGAGATTTGACACTTAGGTTATGATTGTTACTTTTTGTAAAGAGATTCCGAAAGAGTTGATGCTTTATTATCAATGTTTACTATGTGGTAGAAAAGATATGCCTAGCTTTTCTTAAACAATGGTCATCCATAGGCTCTCCACTAGGTATGATAGTTAATTAGGGTTTAGGACATTTTTGTATGCTTGAATTATTTAGAAATTTGTGGGCGGAAGGATGAGATTATTTTTACATATCATGTATTATGTCTTAATGTAATTAAATTATTAGGCAGTATAATTAAACTCTTAGACCTTAACAAATATAATTGTGATAAAAAATATTATGAATATCTAATAGTTTAGTTAAATTAGTTGTATTTGTATGATAATTTATCAACTTTGTTATGTTGAGGAATAATATGTAAAATTAATGAATATGACATAAAATTAAAATAGCTTCATGTTGAAGATGATATAATTTTTTTATTAATATATTATTAAAATTGTTAATATTTGTTGATATATCACTTAGTTTTTTTATAATTATGAGTATCACTACAAGAAATTCATGAATTTCCGGCGGTCTGGACCGGCGGTTATGTAAACGTCGGTATTGACAGCGGTCTAACTGCTGGTTTTTACCGGTGGTTCAACTGACGGTTATTTAATTAACTGTCGTCAGAACTAGTGGCGGTCAAATAACCGCTGGTATTATTTCTTATCAGCGTGTTACCGGAGGCTTAAACCGCCGGTTTTAAGTGAATTATTTCCGGCGGTTAAAACCACCAGAAAGCCGCCGGAAACTGCCCTAAACTTAGCCATCTCGATCCTTCCATTTCATTTCCTCGCATCCTCCTCTCTCTCCCTATAGATAGTAACCCCAGTCTCCTCCACCCTCTCGCGATCAAGTGCGCCTCCTGCGCAGGAATCTGGCTGCCGACAAGCTTCCTCCGTTCGATACCGGACGACTTACCATAGCCGCCGGAAGTTCAATATAGCCGCCGGTAATTACAGGTGGTTTGCCGACAATTGCTGGCGGTTCTCCTACGATACGCCGGCAGTTTAGCCGCCGGTAATTCCTTCGATTCTGACCGTCGGTAACCGGTGTTCAACTGACAATGACCCGACAGTTTGGCCGCCGGTAATATCGGCGGTTTTGATAGCCGGTATGCCGCCGGTAAATAACCGGCGGTCACCGGGGTTACGACCGCTGGAAATAACCGGCGGTATGGGCCGCCAGAAAGTCGCTGGTGAGTAAAACTGCCATAAAAAGACCGCCGGAACTGTTTCCTATGCGATTTTTACCGGCGGTTTCTGAACTGCCGAAAAGCCGCTGGTTGTTTACAAAACCGCCGGAAAGCTTATAATAACCACCGGTAATGTATGAATTTCCTATAGTGCATGTCATCCTATTTTTTTAAAATAATTTTTTAAATTGTGATTTTGGAAAAGTGTATGAAGAAACTATGCACATTTTATATTTTAATTTACACCAAAAGATAAATTAATTATAATGAATGAACTTAGGTTATATGTTTATGCTAATTTATGGGAAATGATGATTAAAAATATATTTATTTGTTAAAATATTAAAATATATTTATTATAAATAAATTATATAAAATAATTATAACTACTATTATCTATCATCTTATAACATTTTAAAATTTTTATTTTAATTTATTTAATCTTATGATAAAAAATATATATTTTAGTATTTTAAAATTGATAGCATTTTAAAGATGTTCAATTTACATTAACTTAAATATTTTATCAATTTAAAATCTTTTAAATCAATATTTTTAATAAATTAATATAATAAATTTAATTTAATTTATTTTGCTATAATATAAAATAAAATTTTGATTTTATTTTTATATAAATTTATGCTTTCCAAAATTAATAAATAATTTTTGCATTAGTGAAAATTTAACTCATTTAGTTATGGTAGTGTAATAGTAAGAGTTTAAACTTCTCTTGAATATAATAGTCTCTGTTCTAATTGAATTGATGAGAAGGATAAATAGGATAATAAATCCATATATAATTTTATACAAATAATGGAATTATTTTACTAACATGAGGTGTTAATTCAATTAAAAATTAATAATAACAAAATGAGAGCAAACAAGCAATACATTAATGTAGCCTAGCTTAAACTTTGAAGGTCAAACTTAATAATGTGAATTAGCCTCAAAACTCCAATCATAATCTTAAATTAAAACCTCTAATCCCACTTATAAGTAAAAATTTAAAAGCTTAATATAGCTTAATGATTAGATTAAGCATCTAATCATCCTGTTTATTCCCCTAAAAGATGATTTTCTTATGAACTTTTGGTCAACAGAAGATCCTTTTTGAAACCTTTCCCACTTTAGCCCATCAAAGCCCTATACAGTTCAAAACATGCAATCCATGAAAATTAATTAAAGGGGGAGCTCCTAATAAAAAAGTTATATCAGGAGTGCTGAATATTGACATAAAGTTTAATTAATGATTTTTTATAAAAACTATAAAGCATTTATATAAAAATAGTTTTTTGACTATAATGATTGCACTCAAAACCATGATTTGTTGAATAAAAATTAATTTGCATGTGTCCTTTGCAAAATATTATGGTCTTTTGTATCATTCTTGACATTTGTTACAAAAGATAGTGATTTTTTAACAGTTAATTTTCATCTAACAAATCATGATTTTGAGTGTAATCATTATAGTTAAAAACTTCTTTTTACAAAAATACTTTATTGTTTTATAAAATATGATAATTTAAGTTTTTCAGCAAGATGCAATTTTCTGTTTGCAATTAAGTCTCTTCCAATTTGTGGAATTCGATTTAGAAGGTTGAAATTTATGTTGTCATATTTCCTTAATCACTTTGATTTAAATGAAATGAATTCCGATTGATCGCACATCAATTAGGATAAAGCTAGTTATGTGGTAAGGAAATAAATATATTGAACTGATTATTTATTTATTTATATATTTATTATTTTTATTTTGCACTCAAAAGAAATCTCCAAGTTATCAGCAATTATTTATTTATTTATTTTAAATTTTAATAAAGAAAAAATTGTTGTATAGTAGGTTTTTTTTAATGAAAAAGAAAAAAAAAGGAGAAAAAAAAGAAAAATAAAAAAGGGTTTTTTTTAATGATGATATTAGTTTTGATAGTTATATATATGAAAATAAAATCATTACAATTGGAAGAGTTACAACAGTTAAAAAAAAACATTATTGATTTTAATTATATTTAAAAAAATATAAAATCTAATAAACTTATTATTTTTTAATAATAAATAATAAAATTAAGCATAAAGGGAAATTATAATCTCATCAAGTAATATCTAAATTATAGCAAAAAATGCAATACATTTAAGGTTTCGTTTGGGACGGCTTTTTTATTGCTTTCTAAAACGGAGTTTTAGTACAAAAATAAAAAAAATTTGTACTAAAACTCCGTTTTATAAAGCAATAAAAAAGCCGTCCCAAACGAACCCTAAGTGTAAGAAATGAAAGCTACATTGAGAGGTTATGTGCTAGCTATACTTATAATCCTATGAAAATTTATTCCTTAAAATTTTCTAATTCAAATTTGATCAATTAAATCTATAATTATTAAATTTATTTCAAACTAAATGTTATCTAATTTTTAATTAATTATTCATATAATATACTCGCCTCAAAATAAATTTAATTTCTTATAGACATATTCTTAGTGAATTTATCTTATAATCTTATTACAATTATATTATGTTTAGGAGTGTAAACAAATCGAGCTGGCTCGAGTCACCATGGCTTGATATTGAACTTGATTAATTAATTGAAGTCATTATCGAGCTTAATTTTATGAGTTCGAGTTGGGTAACGAGTTTACTCATTTATTATGAAAGAGAGAAAATGATTATATTTTAAATAATTATAATAAGAAAATGATAAAAAGAATAAAAAATCAAAAGAGAAATAATATATAATCAATTAATAAAAGAAATTATGATATAATTTTAAAATATTTTTAATAATTTTGTACTTAAGCTCCTGAATGTTTATATATTTCAAATGTGTTTTACATTAATATTTTTACATGAATTGGCTAGTAAGCTAATGAGTCGAGTCTGGCCTGGCTCAAATTTGACTTACGAGCTGTTTATCAAGCAATACTGAGTTGACTGATGAGTCAGCTTGACTCATTTACACGCCAACACTACTAGAAAATTGTGCTAAGGCAGCACAAAATTGACCTTTCCCGACGATTTTAACCACTACTAATTTCTTTGCAACGGTTTTAAAACCGCTGCAAATCCGTTGTGATTACAATGCCCTGCAACGATATTCGGCAGCGATTTTATGACATACATACCTAATCACAAAGCAAACCCAAGTAGGTTTTGAAGGCTAATGCTTTAGTAGCATGTGTCAAATTTGCAAACAAAGGATTAAAATTGACATTTCACTTAAAATTTTAGTATATAATTAACAAAGATTATAGTACTTGAACAAAAAAAAAGTTAAAGTTATTTGAATAGTGAATTTTATAGTACTTGAACATCAAAAAGCTAAAATTATTTGAATAGTAAATTGCATTTGCAGTAGACATTCTTTGATGTTTCTGCACATAAATTACTTGAAAAGCATGATAGGGTGGTTGGGGGCGGCAAAAAGAGAAGAGACCATCCTCTTTTTCGTACCATATGGTTTTAGTGCTTATATCCTTCTTCTTAGAACTTTTTATTAACTTGTAAGGTTTGTCTATTTATTTATTTCTAAGAATTTATTTGAGATGATTGTAATATTTTATAAAGTTGATAGTGAAGTTGCTGTGGAGAAAAAAAAATGATATTATGATTACAGAAAGTAGCTTTCCATCTAAGAACTCGTAGCACACTGATTGTAAACAAATTTGATTATGAAAATATATTTTATTGTATTTCTTAGAGTTGCGCTTGAACTCGTAGCACACTGATTGTAAACAAATTTGGTAATTTTATTAGGCCGGATTCGAATGCTTGCCCTACTAAACAAAAAAATAGTATTATAAGAATTTGTGATTTTAAGAGAATGAGTGGAGGGATGATTCTCACAATGAGATCATGTGATTTAGCTCATATTAAAATGACTTCCCTTTGAAAAAGGAGAGATGATTTTGAGAACTCTCATGCAAGAGAAAGATTATTTAATTTAATTTAATTTAATTATATATTAAAAAATATATTAATGTAAAAATATTAAATGACCAGCTTTAATTCAGTAGTAGCTTTTTTATTGCTTCCTAAAGTAAATTTTTTTTATTAAAAAACTGATTTAAAAAACAATAAAAAGGTTATCTCAAACAAACAAAGCCTTAATTAAGGCTATCATAAATATATTTTAAAATTTCAGTTGATAATGGGATTTTCAACTATTTAAAAGGCTGATAAAGTAAAAATAGTGAATCTGAGCATTAATTTTTGTCATAATTTGAAAAGAAAAATTTATTAAAAAAATATGCATAAAATATAATTTGAACTGAAGGTGAAGCATGAGACAATCAATACTCTATGGTGATGTAACAAATTTCTTCCAAAATTTATAATAGAAAAGAGCCCTAAAATAAGAACTTTTATTACGTCCGGTGCAAGGACGTAGAGGAACGTCCGGTGGGAGGCAATTTCCCGCAAAAAAAACTAGGTATTTGTTCGGTACAACTATGTATTATTTGATAATAATGAGGAATACCGTTCTCTGAAGACCAATACCGAGCTGTACCGAGAAATACCGAGTTGTACCGAGTTTTTCCGGGGAAAACTCGGTACAACTTTTGTATAACTCGGTATTTGCTCGGTAAAGCCCGGTATAACTCGGTATTGGGTCTTCAAATGATGGTATTCTTCGTTATTGTTTGGTATTGCTCGGTATTTGCTCGGTACAACTCGTTTTTTGGCGGGAATTTGCCTCCGACCGGACGTTCCTCTACGTTCGGTCGGACGACGTAATAATTGTTCCTAAAATAAAGCATGATTTTCTTATAGCATTTTAAAACATATTTCAGCCTATATTATACTTTATTTTTAATTTAAAAATATTAAATCAGATTATTACAAAAAAAAAAATTCACCCAACATAAGGCTTCGATTGGGAGGGCTTTCTTAATACTTCTTAAAATAACTTTTTTTTTATAAAAATTAAAGTTATTTTACTAAAAATCTATTTTAGAAAGCAATATAAAATGTCCTCTCAAATGAAATTTTTTATGACAGCTTTTTCATTACTTTCTAAATCTATTTCTTATTAAAAAAAAATCAAGAAAATTTTAACATAAAACACTGTTTTAGAAAGCATTAAAAAAGCTTTCCCAAACAAAACTTAAATTACCATGCAAATGATATGTATGGCAGCTCCTACAAAAGAGAATCTACACCATTAGATGGCAGATTTTCAAATGTACCTTTCTTACTGAGAATGGAGACTTAAATAAGAATTTTAAAAGTAAAAAGTTAAAAAGCAAAAGCAAAAGTAAAAAATAAGTCAAACAGCCTATAAAAAACCAATCGATTAAATTTATTTATCTTTTTATTTAAGTTTATAATTCTTAGGTAAATTTATAATAGGTGAAATCTTAAGAAGAGCATGTCATTAATATAAATTAAGAGAAGAGCATACAATAAATAAAATTTAAATATGAGCAAATTTATCATTTAGTTCGGCGCATTTAATAGAATGCACCAAAAGATTTGGTGCATTCAATTTTGATGCATTCAGTTGAATGCACAAACGGTTTGGTGCATTATGCTGAATGTCCAAATGATTTGTTGTATTCTATTAAATATGTTGGAATATGTCAAAAATTTGGGTGCATAAAAATTTATTAGAAAAAAAATGATTGAATTAAGAAAGTATGTTGTAAGTAATTAGATGAGGTTAATTTAATGAATTAAAAGAGTAGAATATAAGTAATTGTTATTAAAAATAAAAAAAGTATGAGTTTAGATTAAAAACATTTAGCAATAAAGAAAAATGAATTGAAAGAGTAGAATGTAATTATTCAAAATATGACTATAATATAATTTATTGTTATTAAAAAAATGAATTAAGAGAGTAGATTGCAAGTAATAAAATAAATAAATGCATTAAGCGAGTAGAATATTATTTGATAGTAATATAAATAAATTAATTAAGAGCTTATATTTTATTTTTTTAGTAATTAAAATAAATGTATTTGATGATCATAAATTAATTAAGAGGGTAGATTAATATTAATTAATTTATTTTTATTACTATCTAATAATAATCTACTTAATGCATTTATTTATTTTACTTACATTCTACACTCTTTAAATCATTTATTTTTACTATTAATTTATAACTAAATAACATATTATACATTATTTTCTATTACTAATTCTAATTAATTTTTACTTCCTAAAATGCATCAAAGTCTTTGGCGCATTCAATAAAATGCACGAAAATATTTGATGCATTCTAAATGCACCAAACTAAATGATAAGTTTGCTCCTTTTTTTTAAATTTATTTATTCCATACTCCTTATCCTAATATATGTTGATGATGTGCTTCTTCTTAAAATTTCACCTTCATAATATTAATGAATAACTAAATTCCAATTGAATTTTAAATTGACATCATATATCAACTAAACTCATCACATTCTTAACACATAAATTTCCAAAAATGATCCAAATCAACTAAGATTATGTATATAATTTAAAACTTTTTTGGTATAAATTTTTTTCACTACTGTAATTATAATTTCATTTGACTATTACTTTCTGACAACTTTCTCATTGATTTTTCTCACAACATAAATTTAAATACTTTCATAATTATCATTTGGCTATTAATTTTTAAAAATTTCGTGAATTAGAGTTTTTTGTACTAGAAAAATTATTTTAAAAAGCAGTAAGAAAGCTTTTCCAAATGAAGACTAGATAGAAGAAGAATCCTATGAATAATTCGGATTTGGGTGTGTGGAAAGAACATAGAGCTACAAATGGCAGTATATGTTGGTTCAAAAAGGTCCCATCACCCACTCATGACACCCATTTCTTCTATCAAGCCTCTTAAGAAGACAACAAACAGTTTCCCCAAATCGCAAATATAAAACATCAACAGCCACATGATGTAAAATATATAGTATTCTGCAGTACTTATCCGCTCCTATTTTCCTTAGGCGCCCTCTCTCCAAATGGAAATCATTATTGCAGTTCAAAAATGTCTTTTAACTACTTTGCAAGATAACAATCAAAACTGTTGTACATCATAGATGTTTTTACTTAGCCAAATATAGTCCCAACTGTGATGCCCCGAGATCTAACTTGGAAAGAATGTCAATCAATTTCACAACAATTTACCAGAGTTATCTATAAACCTTCAGTAATCAATCTATCAAACATCTATAAAATTTAAACATCAATATTCAAGTCGATTCATATCTCAAAACATCATGTACAATACTCAGGAACTATACTATCAATACAAGTAAAGAAATCTATCCTGTCCTGAGTACAAAAGAATCATCAATCGATCAAAAGAACTAAAACCTGAAGATCTGGATCAATTATTAGGAGAATCATTTGATTTTTTCTCTGTCTATAGTAAAAACGTACTTATTATAGCAACTACACTTTGATTGTGCTTTCAATGTATATAGAGAGACAACTGAATAGTTCTCTCCGTCCGGTATTCGCACCAAAAAATTTGCCCATTAATGAAGCAAAATCCTTGAAAAGGAAAAATCCATCATAAATAAATTTTCCCTATTTAAAAACTTAGCACTTACCACTTAAAAACATTATGGTTGTAAATAGCAAACATCACGTCAACATTAAAAAAGAAAAAAAGACGAAAAAAATATCTAATGCCTGACCACATGCAAATGGTGCATTCCCCCTCACCTCAAAACACTTCAAATAGCCACCGCTGCCTCCTCCCTTCTCCATCACTCTCAGCTCATCACCTCTATTCTTACCTGCTCCTTTTTCTTCTCCTCTCCATTACTTCAGCTAACATCTTCTTCTCACCTTCTTTTCGTCTGAGAGCAATAAAAACAGATAGAAAGAGGTGAAAGGAGGTCGAAGATGGAAAGAGAAGGAAGGGAGATGGTGGCCAGGAAGCAAGGCAGCGGTGGTGCAGCTGTGTCGCCGTGCGCCGCGTGCAAGCTGCTGAGAAGAAGATGTGTGCAGGATTGCATATTTGCACCTTACTTCCCTGCAGATGAGCCACAGAAGTTTGCCACTGTGCACAAGGTCTTCGGAGCCAGTAATGTCAGCAAGCTCTTGCAGGTTTCTTACTCCACACTCTTCCTCTACAGGAATTCAAAGTCCAATAAAAAAAAAAGAATAGCACATAAATTCAAGGAATTATAGGTGGAATTCTGCCAAGATTAATGTTTTTCCCCTAAAAGTGAAGTTGGTTTCACATAATTGATCGTGTAAGGTGCAAATACAACCAAAATTAGGTGCATGAGAATAGAGTGGGCCAACAACATAGCATTTTATGATATATATAGTATTAAAAAAGATGTGAAAATGTATTTTCAAGAATAAGAAATTAAATCAAACTCAAATAGTTAAATTCAACTGAACCAAACTGCCAAATTCATATTTTACGCATCCCACATCCTGAGAAATGAGTTGCAGACTAAAAAGTAGCAAATGAGTTAAATCCACTGAGCATCAATGACCTCATCGTCATATTCCATGGCGAAGATGAAACAAAATGAGTAAAGGGAAATAAAAAACAATCACAGAATGCTATAAAAAAACACTCCATTCCATTGCACCTAAGCAAAGCAAATCAGCATAACAAAACAAATAAAAAAAGAATGAATGCAATGAGGGATAGAGACAATGAGACCATAACCTGAGGCTGAGCATTTGCTGTTGTGAAAATGTCCTGCAGGAGCTATCGATGGTGCAGCGGAGCGATGCCGTGAGCAGTCTGGTTTATGAAGCGAATGCGCGGGTGAGGGATCCTGTATATGGCTGTGTTGCCTCCATCTCCTCACTCCAGCGCCAGATTAACCTCCTCCATGCGCAACTCGCCCTTGCACAGGCTGAGATAGTCCACCTCCACCTTCAAAATGCTGCGTTGTTTGCTTGCACTTCCACCGTGGCCATGGCTCCACTCTGCAGTGATGCTACAGCTTCAGCCAACACATCACAGTCAGTAATTGACAGTGGAAATATCAATGAAAAGACAATCTTCAGCATTGACATGCTCCTTGACCATGCCAATATTGGTCTCCCCATGTGGTCTTGTTAGCTCTCAGTGTTATTTACTTAGTCTGATATCTCTATGTTAGTCTCTCCAACATATAAATATGTTCAACAATAAGATAGTATGTCATAACTAGTTTGCGGATTTCTCTAACCAATTATGTCATGTAAATTTATGCGTGTTCTTCCAATGTCAGAAGCATTCAACTGTGGTTGTGTATCCTTGTACGTTGCAAGATTAATTTTCCAATCTCATATCTAGAAAGGAATGGCACATGGTTTAAATTTGAAATAGATACCAGAATGGAATCAGAACGAAGAAAGATGATCATCATTGTATTCTTCTGTTGAAAAATACTAGGAATATTCAATGAACACCAATATGGAAATTACAGCTTAGTTCTCAAAAAAGCATGCAAGTCAAAGACCAAAAATAATGATGACAAGGGAAACCATAAAGCATGTTATTCAAACACCATGGAGAATTGGATTATAGAAAACCACAGGTTTTGTTTGGGACCGCTTTTTTATTGCTTCTTAAAAAAGAGTTTTAGCACAAAAAATTTAATTTTCTAACTAAAACTCCGTTTTAAGAAGCAATAAAAAAGCCGTCCCAAATCACAATTAAAATGGCTACGTTGCATGAGTATTAGGCAATAGATAAAGCCACTGAAAGCAAATTTAGTTTAGCATAAAAGAGAGATTTTTATTTTTATTTTTAACATATAAGAGAAAGGTGGACGTCTAATAAAATTAGAAAAATATAAACTGACAAATAATTATATTAAAAAGATGATGGAAGTGATACCTATTAAAGATAATATAATTAAAAGATAGAATTAGATTCTTAAGACTATATAACGAGGGGCAGAAGATGCCCCGAATGACATGGGTTGATTGAATTCATGAAGATTGTGAGGAAAATGAGTAGACAATAAATAAGATGATTATATGTTTTCCTAGGAGACTTATACAAATGTAGTTAAGTTTCATAGAGCATTTAATAGAAATATTAGAAATTAATGAAGAATGATTATTTATAATGTTGAAACCAAATAACTAGAATGGGACTTATAATGATGATGCTGATGACAGGCCATCTCATATGAACAGAAGATTGACCAAAGTTTATGCAAAAGGATTGGGAAGATAAATATTAAAAACAGTAATAAAATGCCTGAAAGAATAAAAAAATAGAAAGGTTATCACACAGCAACAGTGGCTGCAACCATCAAAATATGAGAAATGAGAATAATATGTTGTACTTTTCTGCATCTCATTATGTTTCCCATAGAACTTGAAGTTCCTAGTTCTACAAAATTTCTTTTAGTACAATGAAGGAAGTCATAAGGGGAACGGGCTTCGTTATGTGTGACTTTCAACCTTAACCTTTGTCATAGGTTGAACATATAACAAAAAAGAAACCCTGCCAAAGCACAACAGTTTAATTGTGCTGAAATTAATGAATCCTTCCTAAAATAATTATTCTTTACAACTTGATATGAATTTAAATTTTTGTTTCTGAGTTTTTTTTTTTTTTTTTTTGAATGTTGAGTTTGTTTTCATTTATATTAAGAGGCATAGAGTCGAGTTGTAATTTGGTAAGAGTCAAACAATAAGATTCTCACACTGTTTTTGCTCAAACTTCCTCATCTATAGTCCTATGGCTGCAAAATCGAGGGAACCTTACCTTTGTTCAAACTGCAAGCTTTTCTGCTTTGCCTTGTAATTGTCTTTTTGGCTCAAGTTTATGGACACTTTAGCTGTGGTTCACTATTGAAAGGGAAAGTGATAGGAAACACTTGTAGATTTCAAGTAAATCCTATCAATTTCAGAAAATCTAAAAGAAAACTCTTCCACGCTAAAAAAAAAAAGTAATTTTATTGCAAGAATCAAATTGAACGGAAGAAACAACAAGATATAAGTGATCCTCTATTCAAGAAGAGGATCGATATCTCCCAATCTCTAGACGAATCCAAAGCCCAAAGCTTAAACCTAAGAGATCCCAAATTCAGCCAAATTCAAGATGCCCCAACCCTAGGAAAACAAGATATTTAATGCATACAATTCAAAAGGAAATCTCTAAATAGTCCCTACATTCAAATTTCCCTCCCAACTCCCTAAAAAATCCTTCCTAAATCCTAAACGGCTATGTTCGCTTCAGCGGCTCGTTCGGCGCGTGCAGAAAGCTGGAACTTCTCTGCCTGTTTTGCACGGCCAGACCCGTCGGACCGGCTGGACTGATCCAATGGACCAGTTTAACAAAAAGCCTTTTGCATGTAAATTTCTCATGCGAGAACACATTATTTGGATTCTCAAGTAGGGTAGGCTCTCGATTTCATCAAGTTCTTTTACCATGAGGTATCATAGCTTGTTCTGTCTTGCTTATGACCAAGTGTGTGAATTTGTTGACGATTGCATATTGTGATTGTGATGTTTGAGACTTCTATTGCAACACATTTTGGTAGTCCAAAACTGAACAACAGTTACACCTCTTGGAAAACTTGCATTAGGCTATATTTAATCGCTCAAGGTCTCTTGTATGGTCAATATCATTTAAACAGCGGTGGAACTAACCTTTCATTTTAGGGAGGGCAAAAGTTTTATATAAAGAAAAAAAAAATAAAATAAAATGAATACATAATCCCTGAAATTTTATTTAATATAAAATCATAATGATAATAATGAAATTTTATTTATTACCTAAAATTTTATTTAACCAGAAATTGCTTACACATCTAGTTCAACCAAGTTTGAGGTTTATTGAATTCACTCTCATGTTTTAATCCTGGATCTGTGAATTTTGATCTTGCTTTATCTACTTGATAAGTAGGAATTTGTAATGACATTAGGAAGTTAATTTTTGTTCTTTTTTTCTCTTTGAAGGTAAGCTAGATCAATCCTTTTTTACCAAAATAAAATTTGACATCAATGAATTATAAAAACTTTATTTCCCATGTAAATATTTCAATGGATTAAATCTGAATTTATAATATATTTGACATCAAACAGGATTCGATAGAAATGCAGTATGAATAAATTCGACATCAGTGAGAAGTTTTGAGGTTTATTGAATTCACTCACACCAAAGAAATGGATTGATGCAAATAGAATGAAAGTAGGATTTATAATAAATTTAACCGTGAAAGCAGACATGCGAAATGAGAATAAATATGAGGATTTCCAATAAAACAAATATATTTGAGACCAAATCAAAGGCAACGTTTGTAAATCCTCATATTTCTTTGCATGCGAAAAAGAGAGCATATATGCGAAAATAGATCAATGGAAAATAAATCAGCACTCACCGGAGAAGCTTAATAGAGACATGACACCAACGACAGACACTGCAACCGTGGACGGCCTTCGATTCAAGGAAGGCTAACGTCGGGCCGCCGGTATCGGGAGAGTCGGAGAGGAACTTCCAGGCGATTAGGACAAAAAGGGGGCAAAATAAGAGTATTAGGGGGAGCAAATGACTTAGATGCCCTCACTTATATTTTTTTTTTTTTTTTTTGGGGGGGGGGGGGGGGGGGGGGATGTTTATGCCACTCAGCGGTTGTATGGTCCAAACAATGGAGAAAGCTAGGAGGAGATTGTAAATCAAAGCTGGTATGGCTATGTTTATGCTCTCTAGATCATGAGCATCAGCTGAAAGTTCCAGCCAGCAGATATCTAGCATCATTTTTTTGGAGAAACAATATGGTAATCATCACTAGTAAAAAAGCTAAAAAGGAAACTCATTCACCAAGGAAGAAACCAGAAACAGCATTCCTGAAAATGCAATGACTACAATCAGTAGCAGGGATGTTCTGCGATAAAACAACATAAAGAAAGAGCTAATTTGGACCGAAAGGGGTACTGGCTTGGCTTCTTCTACACTGGGCCACTGATATTGAATCACTAATCAGGACAAAAATTGGCACCACCTACATCACTACCATTGCTATCAATGCCAATAGGGTTGTCTTAAGTGATCCTGCCATAGAAAGCTCATAGATTATTCCTTGTAAACGAGTATTTGAAGGTAATCGAGTTTGGATATATAGATTTCCCATTATTAATAAAACTATTTCTATCTAAACAAATAATCATAAAGGAAATAAGGAACCATACTGCCAAAGAATTTATACAAGAGTTTGTTGGTCAGATGCAAAAAAAAAAAACATTTAAAAGGAGAATACATTAAATTCTTATAATTCCAAAAAAAGAATGGATTAATTCTAACAAAAATGTATGTAAGACTTCAAAGAGATAAACAAAAAACGCAGATGAAAAAATAACAATCATTTAAATTTGAACGTCTTGTTATGCTCATAAATTTGTGAAATTTATTTTATATATATATATATATATATATAATTTCACAAATTTATGACTATAACAAGACGTTCAAATTACAATAAAGAAAGAAATTAATATCTTTAGCTTTATATGAAGATCTAACACACACAAAATAAAAGAAGAGTTGCAAAAGACATCAGAGTTTTTACGTGAAAATCCTAAAAATGAAAAAAGACATAGGACCTACCCCAATTAATACGATTCCATTAGTGTTTATCATTGATGAAAATGATATCATTTCTCATAATTAGAAAAATTAATAAAATATAGTATAATATATAGAATGTATTTTGTAGTGGAAGTTGGAAGAACTCGGTGACATAAAGGTTAACTTCAAAAGATTGCTTGCTATTTGTTTGTTCGTTCTTCTTTAAGGAGAGAAGATCAAAGACCAACAACTCCAAAATAATCTTGGTGTTAATATTAGGCGCACCATCCATATTCGGTCTTAGGTAAATAAACCAATATTGAAGACAAATAACCAAAATGACACTAGTGGACTTAGCTGATCATACTAATGTTGAAATTGAAATTATGCAACTTGTATAGTCTAATAGAAAGATAATAGAAGTGATGGACTAATATATGAAGACTCGCCCTCTTACCTTTAATGAGATGGTGGGACCAATTGAATTAAATGCATGGAGTCACCACATTGAGATTAGACTTCAAGGCAATAAGTTCCACAAAGAGCACAAGGTGAATATGGTTGATTTCCAATTGCATGAAGGTGCTGATGACAGGTGAGAGAGCCACCGACATAAGAGTTCTAAATTGGAAATAGTGGTTCTATGAGTAGATTTTAAAATATTATTTTTAGAGTGATACTTCCGAATGGTAAATCAAGCTAAATTGATAAACAACTTCAGAAAACTAGAGTAAGAAACAAAGGTTTTTAGGAATAAAAGATCACGTTTGTCAAGATCATCAGATTTATTCCATCTATTGGCCAACATGATTAGAAAATTGACAACTTTCTTTTTTGCCCAAGGAAAGATCTCAAGAAGTGTATATTCGCTATCAAATGCACTATATTTAGAAAGTTGGTAGATCGAGCTATACATACAAAAATAGAAATTAGTGCTTTTGAAGATAATATGATTGGTAACAGAAAGAGCACAAACATTCAGACGCAAGGAGGTTCACAGAAAAAGTATCTTGCAAATGATCAAGGAGATAAGCTCAAGAGACAAGAGCAATCCTCACTGGCCCCTTATAGTAAAAGATACTCTGGACAATGCAATTTAACTATTGAAAAGCATTTCAATTTTCAACTTTTACAGCACTTACCAAAACATTAAGAATTGTCCCCTCAAGACTCAAGAGCAATTTGCTTTGCTAGTAAGTAGTAACACAAAATAATAATTTCAAACATCACATAGAAATGGGTGACAAAATTGTTTTGAGGTCAACATCACAAGCAAAATGGTAAAGGACATACACTACAATATTATGATCAGTCTCATTAGCAACCACAGTAAATTCTAGCACTTCAACACTATTAACAGCACCCGCTGCATTAAAGCACCATCAGCAGTAGCTTTCAATGTCATCTCAATAGTAACCATCAATGATATAGTATTAACCATTGCGACCTCAGTCTTTAGGACAGTCTAAACAGTGATTCCACCCAAGAGTATTTACTATGATGGACCAAGAGGCTCGTGAAGATCGTGACATGGTGACATGTATCATTTCTACACTAAAGCAACCGATAAAGATTCGCACTCATTCATATCAAACAAATTTCATCAAATGCATCAGTATCGCAATGGTTGTTGCATCTATTTATCATCTGCCATCTAGTTCATCTATGATTATTACTTATTTTATTCATGATTATAATATTGTTATCAAAGATTTGTATATGCTTGCTACACTTATTATAATTTCACTAGTTGAGTTTGATGCAATTTTGGTATTAATTGGATATCTACCTATGATGCCATCATAAACTGTCATAAGTGGAGAGTTAATTTTTGCATACTTGACACGAGCCTTCTCATTTTAATGGCGTTAAAGGATCATTATCTTGCTTTATATCAACAATCAAAGCTCATAAAATATATTACATAGGTGTATTGGTTATATTGCTCAGGTAATGGATACTAGTAAATATAATATTAATATAGACGGTGTTCTAATTATTTAAGATTTTGGGGATGGGTTTCTGTTAGACCGGTCTAGCCGATCCAAACAGACCAGCTCTTACAGAACAGAGGCGGAAGTTCCGCCTCCTGTATGAGCCGCATAAGCCGCCCTTTTCAAAAGAGCAGATTAGGAAGGTTTTAGGAGAAGTTTATAAGGAAATTTGAATGTAGGGACTGTTTAGAGATTTCTTTTTGGATTGTATGCATTAAATAGTTTGTTTTCCTAGGGTTAAGGTATCTTGAATATGGCTGAAATTTGAGATCTCTTAGATTTTTTTAACTCTAGCGGCTTCTAGAGATTTGGGAGAGATAGATGATCCTCTTAAATAGAGGATCAATTGTATCTTGTTATTTTCTTTCTGTTAGTTTGATTGGTTGATCTTCTTGTGTTTTTTGTCACCACAAGATAGTTAGGTTTCACTTGAGATCATCAAGTGTTTCCTAATAGTTTCCAGATAATTTGCTTGGTTGAACACCCAATCGTGAGATTTTTTTTTTCACCCAATCATGAGATTGAGTTCATAATATTTCTAATTTTGAGCATCGCTGCAATTTCTAAGGCACCATATTGCATAACGACTATTGAATTTTAGGAGCTCAAGATGCATTTACAAAAAATGCATGACAAGGGATCCATCAAACTTATCGTTTCACCATGGGGAGCATCAGTTCTATTAGTGATGTTTGGCTTGATTAATGCTTTTGCCACTTTTATGGATTTGTTGAATATAATTTTTAAATCTTGTCTAGACCATTTTATTATTATATTCATCAATGATATTTTGATCTACTCCAAGAATGTAGAATAACAAACCCAATACCTCATAGTAGCATTAAATATTCTTCAATAGAACAAGATCCACACAAAATTTTTTAAGCTTAAATTTTGCCTTCAAGAGGTGACACATTACATGGACATATTGCCAGTGGAGCTGGAATTTTGTTGATCCTGCTATGATCAGAGCAACGATGAATTGGTCGAGGCCAAATACTATCACACAGATACATAGCTTTCTTAGCTTAGTGGCTACCATCGAATATTTGTAGAAACCTTTTCAAGTATTGCTACATGGAAAACTAAATTAACTAAGAAGTTTGTATGGTGTGATGCATGTGAATGAAAACTTTAAAAAATTATGAGTTGCTTAATGTCAGCTATCATCCTTACAATTCCTTCTAGTTGATGCAGGACTAAGTATGATTTAAATGAATGCAATAAGAACTTGCACGTTTTGAATAAGAGCAAATAGAATTTAAAATGTTAGCCAATAAACGATAATATAAAACAAGAGAGAAGTGGCTCTGCTTAGGCCAAATCACATGCTAAAAGCTAGGATTACCAAAGCAATTTAGAATTTCAACTGATGCAAATTAAGTAGATTTTCAATATAATCCCTAGGTTAACAATGAGTTTAGAAAGCATAAAAAATCAAAACGCAAATCCTACGTTTACTAGGCATTGACAGATAGCTTTGCACGACTCCCTGTGTTTGAATCACAACCTACAAGAAAAGAAGATTAGGAGAAAATTGAATAGGAGGGAAAGTTCACCCTCGTCATGGGACAGAGGTGATTTGCCACTGAACGTTGGAAAGTTGCTCTTCGATTGCTACGAACAAGGTAAAGATGATATGAACCAAGTACTCTTGGCGAAATTGTCTATTTCCGGGTTGATGTCGAAGAAAGTCGACCGGAGGTTGTAGACGAAGCCGGAGTCAAGATCGGGATCGACCATAAAACGATTCCGTAGGGTAAGTGTTGGAGACGACAACCTTCGTTTCCCTAAAAGATCGCCCTTGAGAGAAAGTAGTTTCTCTCAAGGATTAGAGTAGAGAAGAAGGGTGATAGGTGGCCGGCCAAAGGAGAGGTTTGGAAAGAAAATAGATACATATTTTAAAGGAGAGAGGATGGAGGAAAACTATGAAATTATTTCCCAAGTTACTCCTTTAACTTGGAAAGGATTTAGACTTGATTTGGAAAGGGGTGGGGGCGGGTAAGAGAGAGGGAGTGGCTTTTTGAATTATTTTCAAGAGAGGGGCTTGAAGTTTGGAAAGTAATTCAATATGGGACCATGAGGGGGCCGGCGGCATAGGGTGGATTTGGGGAGATTAAATAAGGTTTATTACTTTCTTAAATAGGACTCTCAAATTAGGACATAGGATTTAATTCCAATCCAATTCAAATTAAATTTGGATTTGATTTTAGAAACTTTCAGCGACCGGAGAGGAGATTTCTATGAGCAGTTCCTTGCTCTGACGCACGAGGGATCAATAGTAGACTACTGGAAGCGGTTTGAGCACCTGACCAGTAGGGTGGAGTGATTATCAGATATTGTACTAGAGGGGAACTTCATAAAGGGGCTAAAGGTATAATCATGGTGACAGTAAAAGTCCTGATACCGCGGGACTTGGGGGAGGCCATGAAGTAAGCACAGCTGGTTGAAAATAAGAAAAATCTAGAGAAGGGAGTCAGAATCAGCAGCTCAGGAGGCTCTTACAGGACGACGACCACTCTTCTAGCACCCAAGGGGCCTGTATCAGGCAACATTAATGAGACCACCAGGGAGAAGCTAGTAGGACGGAGTGGGAAAATTTTTAAGAGGCTGACAGAGATCGAGATGTAGGAGAAGAGGGCAAATAGGGTTATGCTTCCGATGTGATGAGAAGTATACTCCAGGGAATAGGAGTCGGGATCGAACTCTTCAAGTTCTCACCATCTATGATAACGAGGAAATTGAGGAGCATACTCAATTTGAAGGAATTGTTTGATCTTAAGGGAGATCTTCTATAATTTCGCACGTGAGGGGTTATTTCTTGGTTTCGTCCAGTCATTAATAACTTGATTATTTTTAGATAATAATAGATAGAAACAACGCTCATAAGGAGTCTTATCGAAACCAAGAAATATAGGCCTGTCTTCCATCCACATAGAATATATAGAGTTTTTCGGAAAAAAAAACCCTGCCAGTGGAGGAAGACACCATAGGGAAAAGAGACATGGGCTGAGGTGAGCAAGAGATGTATGACAAGTTGCATCTGGATGTGACGGAGGTCTCCATGAATTCAGTAGTATAAATCACTTTGAATCATACAATGAAGTTGATGGGGGAAATAACATGCATTGAGGTGGTAGTATTGATTGGCAGTGGGGCTACCCATAATTTCATTTTCACTCAAGTCGTCAACCAACTAGGAGTGAAATTGATAGACACCGATTATTATAGGGTGATTATGGGTACAGGGAAGATGGAGAAAGGTCAGGGGATCTGTAGATGAGTGGTGTTAACCATCCAGGGGATTCAATGGAGGATTTTCTCCCACTAGAGTTAGTAAGTATTGATGTCATCCTAAGAATGAAAGTGGTTGCAAACCTCGGAGGAAACCAAGGACAATTGGGTAGCACTCACAATGGAATGAATAGTGGATGGGAGAATGGTGTTTATAAGGGGAGAAGCAAGCTATCCAAAGCCAATGTATCACTTAAGACCATGGAAGGAGCATACAAGAGGTGGGGGAAGATTATCTGGTGGGATTACACAAGCTGGAGGTGATTAAACTGGAGGAGGGAGGGGATGTTTCTCTTTCAGTGCAGCCTTTGATTCAACAATTCAGTAAGATTTTTCAGCCACCTCCACGGGAACATGAGCATATTTCCACCTTGAGGACAAGGTAAATTTTTTGGAGGGGAGTATTGTTAGGTCGGTCTAGTCGGTCCACGCGGGACTAGCCGGTGCGAAACAGGCAGAGAACTCCGCCTCTCCTGCACGCGGCGCGCAAGCTGCCTGATTCCAAGGAGCGTTTTGGGAAAGTTTTTGAAGGGAGTTTGGAGGGAAATTTTAAATTAGGGGTTGTTTAGAGAATTCCTTTTGAATTATATGCATTGAATATTTTATTTTCCTAGGATTAGGGCATCTTAAATTTGGCTGAAATTTGAGATCTCCTAGATTTAGGTTTTCTTTGGGCTCTAGCGGCGTCTAGAGATTTAGGAGAGATCGATCATCCTCTCGAATAGAGGATCAATTGTATCTTGATATTTTTCGTTTCTATTTCATCAAATAATACAAATTATCTACTATTTTGTGATTTTGTGCGGCTTTTTGAGGAGAATTCTTGCTGTTTTCGAAGATTGATGGGTAATACTTGAGATCTACAAGTGTTTCCTATCAATCGTCAAGGCAAAACATAAAAGACCTGGTGGTTTATTGCACTCTCTTACTATTTTAAAATGGATGTGAGAGGAGATTATTATGGATTATAGTACATTGCCCAGATCAAAATAATTTCATGATACAATTTGAGTTATAGTTGAAATACTCACCAAGATTTCTCACTTCTTCCGGATCAAGTACAATTATTTATTGCAAAAGCTAGCAAAGATCTACATGGATAATATTATTTGACTACATGGAATTCCAATCAATATTATTTTTGGTTAAGATGGAAGATTACTTTAAGGCTCTAGAAAAAATAACAAGAAGTCTACAATATAAGATTAGATTTCAGCACTGCATTTTATTCTCAGAGAGATGGTTAATAAGAGTGAACTATTCAGACATTAGAATATTTGTTGAGAGCTTGTATTATTGACTTTAGAGGTAGCAAAAAGCAAATAAATTTTTGGGTACCGATTATATTTCAATCTCAAGTAGAAAATGAGTCAAAGTGCAATATTCAAACATTAAAAGAATTTTTTAAAACTTGTATTATTGACTTTGGAAGTAGCTAAAAAGACTGATCTATTTATGGATTTAGCCTACAATAACAATTTCAAGATAGCATCGGTATGTCACTATATCGTTTGGCTTGAAGTGAGTGAGAGGAAACTCTTAAGGCCTCAAATTGTTGGTCAAGCTAGAAAGAAAATCTATCATATTCAAGAACAATTAGATTCAATTTAGGAGCATTTGAGAGTATATTTTGATCATAAGCATAAAGAGATTAAATTTGAAGTTGGAGATCATGTTTTTCTTAATATTTCATCTATGCATGGAGTTAACATATTTGACAAAAGTAGAAAGTTTCAACCATGCTTCATTGAACTGTTTGAAGTAATTGAGAGAGTAGGTAAAGTTTTATATTGATTGGACCTTCCTCCAAGACTAATTGAAGTGAATAGTATTTTTCATGTCTCTTCATAGGGCATTACATGCATGATTGTTCTCATAGTATTCAGTTTGAACAATTATTAATTCAAGTAAATAAGAATAATGAAGAGGTACCATAGGGTATTTTGGAGCTTAAGTTTTGACGACTTCATCAACGATTAGTTTCCTTTGTCAGTGTGCTTTGAAAAAATCAATCAAAATGAGAAGACGTAGAAGATTGAAGAAAAGATTATATGCACGTATAACATATTTGCAGCTATTTTAGAGCCAATGTATAAATTTGATGATCAAATTCTTCTACGAGGGTTTCATGTTATAATCGTGCATCACTTAAACTAAAAGAATCCATCCAAAACCCTTAATTGATCCGGATCGGCTAAATCACTGCCTCACAAATCAACCAAGACCCCGTCTCATTCGCAATTTCATGCTTCACCTCCTCTATCATGCAAATCGTGCGCCACCCCAATCAGCACGTATTCACCGTTCATGACTTCCCATGCTCATGGACAACCTTCACTCACCCTTAATCTCTTTGTATCCTCACCCTCGATATCCACGATTGACTCCCACTTAGGGAAATAGCGTACTTCACCATCAGCATGCTCACCAACTCTTTGATCACCTAAGCATGCACTGGATCGTTGCAATGAACTGCCTTACCACCAAGAAAGAAATCTTCTTCCCTACCGCACGCATCGTTTGGGCAACTCCAAATATCAGAACCATTCCATCGATGAGCTTCGAATCCAACGAACCAACTTATTCAATTCAAATCCGACCGGCAAGGTTCTCAATGATGATTCCATCAGCGACAATGAAGGAGGCGAGAATGTGGGTTACGCAATGGCATTCGACTGATTTAAGGGATTGATCCCAATGGAAAAGATCTTGGGAGAGGACAACTTCTTCTATTGTCCAGAAAGAGACTTTGAACTTCTTGCACATCTCCCATATCTTAGAGTAGCAAATGGGAACATGCAGAAGCGGTCAGGATCTGGGGCAAGGAGGGGCACATTGAGTGGAGGATTTGATGGCACGCATAACAACTTCAACCACTCGTTCCTTGCTTGGTTCAGGTCCAGCACATGCATGAGGGTCAATTGTCCCCGCTCAGGCATGCACGCATGCAGTAACTGCTCGCTTCCTCTCTTAATCCTCTTCTTCACTCGGTTCGGCCACCAAGTAGGCACACATGAGAGCCGCACGCAGAAGACCACAAAGGGGAAGCTCTCTCACTTACTCGACTGCCCTGGACGCGTGCAAGCAAGAACAAAATGCCAGAACCAACTCTCCCTCTCTTATGCTCTCATTTTTGAAGAAGAACAGAATGGCTTGCTCTGATACTTGTTAAATTCAGAAAATTGGAGAGGGAAAAGCTTAATTTTATTATACAAAACTATCCCTATTTATAGATCTATACAAGATGTCTTAATAAAGAAACAAATAACTACAAAATCATGCATAATTGTCTTAATATAATCCTTCATAAATCAGCCACCCAAATAAAGAAGGAGATCGGCATGATCCAGATGAGCCTCCCACGAATCCATATGCTAGCCATGGAATCAAGGGTCAAGGGGCGGCTGATATTTAAAAAATCTCAACCACCTTTCATTTACCATGTCCATCATTGTCTGCATCACAGCATTATCAAGAGTTTTAGATGATTCTCCCTTCTCATTTTGTTATGCCTCACTATAATATCATGTGCTCTGTAAAGAATTGCTACTGCACTTTTCATCCACACCTATAAAATGCATGTAATCCTCAGGAACTTATTGTAGCCATATTAACTTGTTTTAAAGTGTGTCCATTATGGTAATAATACAAGAAATTGACATAAAATTTTTAATTTATTCAATGAATAATTAGAAAAATTTAGTCCACAAAGATTTCCCACTTCAACACAATATTCAAGCGCCTAAACTCTCCCATCTTCTGATCTTAGATGATGTATGAATTGGCTTTTGAGAATGCTACATATACATATGCTTTAGAGCTCCAGAACTGAGCATGCACATAAGTCAACCCAGAGAAGAAAGCTTAAAATTAGTGTTCATAGAATCAAACATGAAAAAAGAGCATAAGGAAGCCAACAATTTGTGTTAGTTATGTAGTTCCCACTTGAAATCTTTGTCCACTGAAAACCAACATTGATTTCACTTATCTGTTATGCAGAAAACTTATTTGTAATGACAATACTATGCTGAGCTCAAACAATAGCAACAAACGATTTGGTAAAAGCTTATCGAGAGCAAATTTTATTCTGCATAAAAAGAATATAGAGCAATTGAAGCAGATTATAAGAAAATGAACTAAACAAAAGAACTTAATTTATACATATTGTAAAAATAAGCAATCGAGCTAGATGTTGTTGTTATATATATATAAGCAATCGAGCTAGACCTGTCAGGCAGCAGCGAAGAATGCCAATAAATGTTGCTTTGAAGAGGAACTCAACAAGGTCACAAAGCCACTGCAGTGAGAACGCTAACGGCAGGGAGCAGCTTTTGAATGTGAGAGAGGAGGGTGAGCACGGTGACCCAGTAAGTGCTTGCCGTGTCGATTATCCTGCTGCTATTTATAAGGCGAATGGGCGATGAACGGCTTCTCACTGCTTCTACCAGAAAAATATAAACTCCTCTTCACCCGACGAGATAAAATATCCACTTCTCCAATCCATTAATGCTTTCTTATTCAAACATAGGCCTGAGAACGATTTCCATTTCTCACGAAAAGATAAGATTGCAATTCTCCTAGTGAAGGACTTAGGAGATAGATTCTGCTTCACCTGGCAAGATAGGATTGCTGCTTCTCTGTCTGCAGGGATGAAGGACATGGATTGTTTCCCCTTCTCTGATTCTCTGATGAGATAAAGATCTCTGCTTCTCCGGTATAGGTCAATGATCATAAATAAAGGTTTGATATTGATATGGGAGAAATTATTCTGTGAGGGCTCATAGTGAATATTGATTTGATATATATTATGTATACTTATAGTATATATACTTATGTGTTTGAATAGTTCTTTAAGTTTGATCTCCACAGAATAATTTCTTCTGATACAGAGGGATTTTAAATTTATGTGCCTTAGATTGCATTTAATTGGAGAAATATTAACCTTTAATTTCTTAGAAATATTTTTATTTTTTGAAGTAATATATCTCAAAATTTATTTTGATCAAATTGACTATATTTTTTGGAGATGAATTATTTGAAATGGGTTCTAACATGCTCTAATTCGATTATGCTTCGAACTTATATTCAAATTTAAACTCAAACATATTCAAACATCATTGGAGAGCTGTGAACTCGTCTTTTCCTTCACACATAGTGCTTCCATTGAAGGCTTACCCAACAAGCTCTCAACGAACCCCTCTTTTGTTCACATTCACTGCCCATTGAGCTTCTATCACAAACATTTCTCTCCTTCACACATCGATGGCTTTGTCGATGCCTATTCCTTGCAAGTTTGCACTCTTTCATATGCTAGTAGCCTTGTTGATGCCTTCTCCTAGCAAGCTCTCATCGTGAACCGCTCTTTATTTCACATATTGATGGTCCCATCATTACCTAAATTATAAGACAAATAAAGCCAAATTTCCCTTATATAAAGATTGGGACTTCTCTTATTGAGATATATAGAGGATTGGTTTTTTTTCCTTTTTGTGATGATTGTATTTAGTTGCAATTAATAAGTGTAAATTTATCAGATGTTTAAGTTGTAAATTATTTTAAATTTATAAATTACATGAGTTGAATAAAAATTTTAAATAATTTTTTATAGATTATGTTTATTATTCAAAAGCTTAATAAATAATTAAACAACAATAAAAATTTTCTAAAATTGTTTAGAAGTAAATTTTTATGCAATATATGAAAAATTAGCCATGATTTTGATTTTAAAGTTGAAAAAATATGAAAAATTGTTATTCTCATTTTAAAAGAAAAACATATATCATTAAATATATACAAAGGATTATCTAATTAATTATTTTAAGTATAATTAATAATTATTAATTAGATAAATAATTATCAATATTAATAATATTATAAATTTTCTTTATGTAGCACATTTTTATTTTAGCCTTATGCTACATTTCCCAAGGCAAAACCCTAATAGAAATCTTGATGTTTCCCCATCAGCAATATCATATCAATAAAAAATTTCATACAAATTAATGATATAATTAACATGTTAAGAAAATCTATCAATATGACAGTGATCATCACTATGATTAAATTCGCTAAAAAAAAAAAAACTTCAATCTCCTAAACATAGAGAACATTTATCTTCTCGATAAGCTTTCATAAGGTTCATTTGAGACAATTTTGAAGCTTATCAATACAATTTTTTTAAACAACGAAAAAATAGTGATTGAAAGCTGTCCCAAACGAAGCCTTAGGCTACATTTGGGACGGCTTTCTTACTGCTTCTTGAAGTGAATTTTTAGTATAAAAATTTTAATTTTTGTACTAGAAAGCAGCTTTATGAAGCAGAAACAAAGCCGCCCCAAACGAAGCCTTAGTATGAAATGCCAAAGAGAGGAAGGCCACTAAGTAAAATGCAACAGTGAAAAGTAAGAATATGATATTCATGACAAGAATTATAGCCAAAAAAGACATCACACTATGTTCAGCTAAATTTTACACCAATATAAATGCATCTAAAATTACAGCACATTCCCAAATTCAAATAGATAAAAGCAAAACCATCTCAGGTTATCAGCTCATCTCCTTCCCTTTTCTTGGGCCAATCCAACCTGCAATACAGATTCAACATTACAGAAATCAAATTACTTATTTGTGTCACTCAAGATTTTAAAAATAGGTTTATGTTCATCATTGCATCAACATAAAAAAAGATGCCAAAATCCGATTTTGATCACAGATCTCACCTCACAAACTTCATCCCCAGATCGAGACATCCTTATCATCAACAACAAGATCTCCATTCACGAACTCGCGGTAGGCAGCCACAGGCCAAATTAAGCCTCGAAATAGTAGGCCAGAAGCAAGCGGGACATCAATAATAATTTCCTTCATCGCCGGCTTCTTCTCATCTCGAATGGCGATCAAATAGCTCCTCCCAACCCACCCAATCCACCCAGCAATATACAGGAAAAGCAATCCCGGCGTGATAAATTCGCCCCAGTGCCTCTGATCTCCGCTGACGATGAGATGAGGAAGGCCGTCGGAGCCGCAGAGGAGGCCGAACTTGCCGTAGTTGTCGAATCGGCGCTTGGTTTTTTCGATGGTGGCTTTGATGGCGAGGGCGGGGGCGGAGTCAGGGGCGTAGTTTTTAAGTGCGGATTCGAGTTTTTTTATGGATTGTTTTTCGCGTTTGGCGAATTGTTTGGATTCTTTGCAGGGGGTGAGGCCGGCGATATCGGCGATGGCGAGGGGAGGGGAGGGAAGGGAGGAGGAGAGGAGGATCGAGGAGAGAGCGAGGGCGGCGGGGAGGACCTTGAGGGGTTGGAGGGTGGGCTCGGGTTGGGAGGTTTCGGAGGTGCAGGAGATGGAAAGGCGAGGTTTTTGGGAGAAAGATGGGATTTTGGGCTTGGAGCAGAGGGATTTGGGGAGAGTGGGGGAGGTTATGGAAGTGAGGCTTGCCATTTTTTGCTTCGCTCCGTCGTCTTCTTCGATCCTTCTGCTCTCTTTCTTCCTGATTGATTGGGGTTTTTGGTGGTGGAGATTTGGGAGGGAAGAGGAAGATGGAGGGATAAGGGTGCGGATGAAGGGATTTTCGCTTTGGATGGAAGGGGATAAGGTGGGGCAGAAAGAAGGGTGACGTGGAAGGAGGTGATTGGATGGAAGCTTATGGAATGGGTGTGGACTGCGGAGGGGATATTTTGATTGAAGATTTATGGCTCTAGTGGGATAAGAGTGTTTTTAATCTTTTTAGCTTTTATTTCATTATTTCTTGATTTTATAAAGTTCTTTAATTAAACAATATATATTAATACTAAGTATTATTGTTCACTAGATTAATATTTTATTATTTATTATATAATACGTTTTTATTAATTAATAAAGTGTTTATTAGTTCATTCAAATAAAACTCAATCTGCTTTAAAAACGGGTCATAAAACTTCAACGAATCTGATTTGTTTATTAAACGGGTTAATCTGAATTAAAATTTTCAAATCGGGCTCGTATCGGGATATTTATTGACACCCATGATACAAATGACTCTTTTTTATCATAATTTCAATCAAGTAATTATAAAAAATGAGTTTTTATTTATTTATCATTTATTTATTTGATATGTTTCTAAAATATTAATTTGATCTCCATGAATCTTAAGATAATAGTTGCTCTAAAAATTTTCATAATTACGTTCATTAAAATTCAAACTCCTATTTCAATCCAACCAAACCATAGTCATGAATTGGAGCTAGGGGTAAGTGAGTGAAGCCGAGTCTTGAGTCAGCTTAGCCTTGACTCGATAAATAGCTTATGAACTTTATGAGGTAATGAGTCAAGTTTGAGCTAACTCTGACTTGACTTATTAGCTCGCGAGCTGGCTCGTTTAAAAAATATTAATATAAAATATATTTATAATATATTAACATTTATAATTTTAAATGCAAATTTATTAAAAATGTTTTGAAACTTTATCACATTTTCTTTATTAAGTTATTTTTATTATTTTCTTCTACTTTCTCATTTTTTACCATTCTATTAAAATAATTGTTGGAATCATAATTATTTTTCTCTTTTCCATGCTAAACAAGCCGCCTCGTGATATTGTTTGAACTTTTTTTTAGATATTTAGGTCAATTAAAGCAAACTAACACACTCAACACATATATTAGACTCAAATTCAAAACCTCTTAATTGGTAGTCAAAGCTCCAAATCAAGGAGAGTTGTGTGTCGGCTCGAACTCAAAAAATAAAGCCCGAGCTTGAGCTCAAACTCAATTAATTGATTAAGACCAAGCTCAAGATAAGAGTGGTTTGAGCTGGGATCGATTGATTTACATCATAAATCAGAAAAATTATTCTATACGGACGCCGAATCCCTTTCGGAGACCAACCAGAATTCACCATGTAATCCCTTCGCTCGATGTTATGGCTTGATACTGCACAATACTGCTGACATGATTATACCTGATTCATCTCCGCATATAAAATTGTGTCCTGCGTCCAGCATCCAGAGTAGGCAAGAATAATCTCTCCCATAAATCCAGCCCGCTCACAAAGCTTATACTTCACGCGAGATATTTGTTTTCAGCGTTCGAGACAGCTATACTATAATTATTTACCAGTAAAACCCTAGAAAATGGACCGTTGTGCATTCAAATCAAAGCTAACATTTTGAAGCAATTTCGTTATTCCATTGAACTGCAGGGTTATTTTAGTCCTTAAATCCCGCATAGTTCAAACGTCTCCAATCCACTAAAAATCGACCGTTGCTAATAAAAATGAAGCCATAATCAAAATTCAAAATCGACCGTTGCATCCATTCGTTATTCCTCATTTCTCCACTCGTCCTTACTGAAAACAAATCCCTCACTTCCTCTACTGAAAGAAACCTTTCTTTGGGAGAGAGGGAAGAACAAGATGATGACGACAACGACCGCCATCTCTTCTCCTCTCAGAGAAACCAATACTTCCACAAAGCCCCCTCACCCACTCCACCAAATCGCTGAAAACCGAACCCACAAGCTCCTCCTCAAGCAATGGCTCAAAGAAGAAGACCTAATAGCCCGCCGCATTGCCATCAAAGAAACCCAACTCGACTCAGTCCGCCGTGAAATCACTGCCCTCAACTGTGCATTTTTCATCTTCCACTCTCTTTCCCTCGTCCTCCTCTTCTCAGCAGCGACCCAGCAACCCATCGCTGCCTGCCGCCGGTCATGGATCCCCTGCCTCTGCTCCCTCCTCTGTTCCATGACAATTGTTTGGGCAATTAGATACAAAGCCGACACCGAAAGCCATCTTGAAAAACTTCTTGAAAGGGAGAAGGAGGATGGATTGCTGCTTGGAAAGTGTGTAGAAGAGTTGAAGCGAAAGGGGCTGGAGTTTGATTTGTTGAAAGAAGTGGATGCGTTGAGGAGGGCGAAAAGCTTGAGGGTGGAGGCGAAGGGACAGGTGATTGGGGTGGCTAAGAGATGGTCGAAGAGGGATTTTGTTTTGATGTTCTTCTTTGCAGCTTCTTGTGGGGTATTGGGATTGATAAGATTTGTGCTTTGCAGCCGTTATTAAGTTATAGTTGTTTAGGAGTTCAGAGGGTTTCATTGGGTTCTTAATTTATTTTGAGATTTTGGAAATTCATGGCAGAATGTTTTGTTCTGCGAATTTCTCAATATTTCTTTGCTTTGGAAGTTGATGTGATAATATAATTAGGTACTGTTTATCTGTAAGTTTAATAAAGATTGAACCAGGTTTTAATCTAAATCTTGCCAGAACTCAGAAGGTTTCTTTTTTTCTTTTCTTTTTTTTCATTTAAATCATATGATCGAATTAAATCCCATTTTCTACTCGTTTTTGGTGAGATCGGTGTTCCCCTTTCAGCTCTGTGATCATCGCGAAGGCCGCCTCTAACTTCACCCAACCTCTTCATTACCTGCGACCCTCTTTTCTCCCCAATGTTATCTGTATATGTTCAATAATGTGACTTACATGTTTTTTTCCTTCTTAGATTAGGCTTTACCTATCAATATCTTGCTATATGTTCAAGTATTCGATTAAATTTTATAATTATCAATCATGCTATCTGTTCAACGTTTACTGGTAAAAATTTATCATAATTTACGAAGATTTAATGTGGCATGACCAACTATTTTCATGAGTTAATACTATCAGGATTTACTTCATCCAGATGACCAACTAGTTAATACAACTTAATCCAGAAATTATGTTGCAATAATTTCAATATTTATTTACTAAATAAAAAGAAAACTGTGAAATTGAAAGCAAACTCATCAATTGCAAGCCTTAAAAAGAGAGAATTCATGGAAGCTGATATAATTTTTTGTTATTTGATGTATTCAAAACTTTTTACACGCCCCATTTTGATTTGGTATGAGAAAAACTACCAACCAAAAGAAATATAGGACATATTGTCGCTGGGATTCAACACAATAGATATAGATTAATTGATCATTACTTAGAATTCAATTAAGATATTGTATGAAAATAGAATTCCTTGTATTCTTATTTGATTGGATAATGTAAGGAAGGATTCTTGATTGGCGAGAAGTCAAAGAAAAATCAGAATTTCTTTCTTTTATCTGCTTTTTTCTTTTAAAAAATCCCTTAGAAAAACAACTCAATCCAATCTGATAATTTCTAAATTTCATTTTAATATTTAAGAACAAGAAAAGAATATTTGTTATGTTTAATATCTTTAGTTTAATCTGTATCTGTCTTAATTCTACCCTTTATTCGAGTAGTTTTTTATTCGCCAAATTGCCCGAGGCTTGTGCCTTTTTCAATCCAATCGTAGACGTTATGCCGATTATCCCTTTACTCTTTTTTCTCTTAGCCTTTGTTTGGCAAGCTGCTGTAAGTTTTCGATAAAAAAAAATCTCGATTCAATTCAGAATTTCTTTGATAAAAAAAATATGAGATTTTTCTTCTTAAAATAAATAAGATCATAAATAAGATTCAGATAAGTCTCGAAATTAGGAACCCTCGATTCAAAAAGCGAAATTCTGATATTTTATATTGTATATTATATTGAAATTGAATAAGGGTGAATAAGGGTGAAAGAAAGCTAAGTAAAATGTTGAGAGAATTCATGGAAGCTGAGATAATTTTTTGTTATTTGATTGATTCAAAACTTTTTCTAAAAAAGTTGCAATTCTGTTCTTCAAGTTTATATTGGTCTTAATTCCATGCTTATTTGTTTTAAATTGGTAAAGAGTGAAGCCTCATGGCAGAATGTTTTGCCCTGATAATTTTTTTGTTATTTGATTGATTAAAAAATTATATAAAAAAACTGTAATTCTGCTGAATCTGAATCAGTTTTTACTGACTTTAATTCCCAATGCTTTTTTGTTGGCTTGAAGAAATCGGTGAAAGCTGAATGTTCTGTTCGTTTCTTGTAGCTACTCTTTTAGCTTCTCCAGTTTGCATGAAAAACCACAACATTATCATAGACAAACAATTACACCATTTTATTTCCATGTTCAAACAAATTGAAATAAATGCACTCATCAACTCTGCTCATAGATTTAACAAACAAATGAATAGCAGTAAGCATTCTTATCATTTCAAGCCAACTGAAAACACAAGCAGAAATCAATCATCTCTGTAACAAATTCCAACTCTCAAACATTATCGGATCCTGCTTTCTTCTTTTCATGAACTGTTGATCCAACAGCACCGGGAGGGATCGTTGGCATGCCATAGACCTGTGCACCAACGCCGGTCTTCATTTCCTGCCTTCCCTTCGCTCGGCCAATAAAGTAGCAGCAGAAGGCTAGTAAGATGGAGAAGATGATCAGAGGGAGAGAGAGAACTATCACGAGGCCCATTCACTCCCACTTTTCTTTTGAATCTGTACTTAGAAGGAGAAAGCTCAGAGAGAAATCTAGATCTGAATAGTTAGAGGGAAGAATCTGATGCAAGGTTTGGCAAGAAGTTTTGATTTCAGAGCTTAGCCTGGATGACATTTAGAGGGTATAAATAGAGTGACATTCAGTTTGTAAATGCTGAAAAAGTGAATTTCAGAAATGAACTGTGTTACTCTATTCTTTTGTGGAGACAACAACATGACCGTTGCCTAACGTTCAAATTCATTTAAGTTTGCTTGTACTATTGTTTGTTTATATATATATATATATATATATATATATATATATATATATATATATATATATATATATATATATATATATATATATATATATATTTCATTGGTTATGCTGGACGGCGTCCAGTCCAATCGAAAAGGGCAATGTCATTTGTATACAGTATGTATTATACACAGGTTGTATACAGGTGACGTGATTTATTTTGATTGGAGTACGGACACAAACTACGTCTGGACTCTGCACATACTAATTACTTCTATATTTTTTTGTTTAGGTGTCCAGGCTTTCATTATAGATGAGAGTTCTAAGCATATTAACTATTATTTTGTTTATAAATTATTATTAAATTTGCTTAATATCTTACAAAAACTACCATTCAGATTATATATGATTTACTTATCAAAAATGTTTTTGTTTACTATCACTTCAACCGAACATTTCTTTTATTTGTAAGATTTAATTAGAAATTTTTATTAAGATTTATGGTTCGGCCAAGTGTTTAATTTACTAAACCCAACTTTTTGTTAGATTTAATAAATTCATTACTCAATCTGATAGTAAATCCAATCAAAATCTTGGATATAACTTTGCTTTAATTGAGCTAAGTCGACTCATGAGCTAGCTCTAACTAGAATTGATAAATGGCTCGGGAGTTTAGATCGATGGACTAACAAGTCAAGCTACAGTCTAACCTGATTTGACATATCTGCTCTTGATTTAGCTCATTTAAAAATTGTTAATATAATATAAATTTATAATATGTTAAATTTTCATATTTTAATATAAATTTGTTAAAAAATATAAAAAAATTATCTTTCTTATTTTTTTATCGGTTTCTTGCTATTTCGAATTTAATTTCAATTCCAATTTTTTATAAAGCTATTATAATAACTGCTTGAATAAACATGATCTTCTCTCTTTCTTAATAAATGAGTCAACTCATGAACCTTCTCAAACTCATAGAATTACGTTAGATTTTGAGCTCGAACTTGAACTCGATTAATTAATCAAGCTAAAGCACAAGTTTATAGTAGTTCGAACTCGGCTTAGCTCGTATGCACCCCTAAATATAAGTTATAACTTATAACCATATAAGATATAAGCTATAAATGCTAGAGGTTTTTAAGATTTAGTTTTTGTTTGATTAATTTTCATGCATTCATTGTAAATTCTAAAACGATTTAATTATAAAATCTCCTAAATAAAAAAAAGAGTTAAAACTTTTAAACATCAAGATGCCTTTTGGTCATACCATTGAAATTTAATTAAGAAACTCTATGGTTAAGCGTGTTTATCCAGGAGAAATTTTACGAAGTTACACCAACAAAATAAAACCTTGAGGCCATTAGGTCAAAGTGAACATTACGTCCGATATATCATATAAAAATTTATCTTGATCGGGCACAAATCTTGAAGCAACATTGAGTTGGAAACTTCCAAAAGTGAAATTGGGATCATCAGAACTTCGATTTCAGCAAACTTATAGTCGAACTGATCGTCTAAAAAATATGAACCCAATGACACCAAATTTGACTCAATTCAAGCCAAAATGAGCCCAAATCAATGATTCAAAGTACCTTTGGAAGGTTTAAATTATAATTTGGATTACCATACAAACTCTAAAGATTACATGCTTATAGTCAAATCGAGCGGCTCGACGAGATGAATCCAACGAGCCCAAGGTCAATGAATTCTGATATCATGAAGGCATTCAAATGACTATTAAACAGTCCATGATCAAGGGGATCAATATGGGCCGTCCATTAAAACCACTCACATCTTCACCTTGATCCTCATCATATTTACAAGTCATGTCACTCTCCAAAAACTATAAATAGGCCCCCACTCTTCACATAAAAGGGGGAGGAAATGAGGAGGATAATGAAAAATTTGAGAGCTTGCTTGTCGCTGACCATTGCCGGACTTCCGCCAATCACCGCAGAAGTTCTTCCAGACCATCAACGGACTCCCGCCAATTCTCCGACTACCGCCAGACTTCCGCCAGCACTACAGGAAAATCACTTATTACCGGCGGAATTTTCCGGCGGCTTTCCGGCGGATTTCCGGCGGCTTTTTGACGGCTTATTTTCCGCAAAATTTTCCGACGGCTTTTCAAGTTTTCCGACGAAATTTTAAATTTTTTTATTATTTAAATTTTTTATTTTTAAAAAATGATTAAAAATAATATTATTTTTTTCCTTAATTTAAGTATAAGGATTTAAATTAAAAATTATTATTTACATTGTTATTTTTTTTAACTTTTTTAATTAATTTAGTTTGTTTATTTAATTTTATTTTGAAAATTTTATTCTCTGTTAAAAGATATTTTAAATAAAAAAATTTGACACTAATAACACATTTAATTTATTAATCATTTTATAGCATATTTTAATTAATTATTTAATTAATAATTTAATAACATATTTTAATTAATTGATACTTAACTAGTTTATTTTAATTGTTAATTAAAAAAATCTTAAATAAACAATGTTTTAATTATAATATTCAGCTGGTTTTAATATAAATAAAATAATACTTGAATTTATACATTTTGCAGGATCGGCGCAGTGGTCAGGCTTGGGCGCGGGTGAGGGCTCTGGGTGAAGAGGTCTAGGGATCGATTCTCAGGGAAGACAGGCGGTAGCTGGCTAGTTGGCGGAAACGGTCTGGCGCACTCGGGCTAGGTCAGGCTCACGCGAGCGCGGTTGGCGCGAGCGCGACCCTGGGTCTGGCGTGGTGGCTGGCGGAAACGGTCCGACGTGACCGCCGGAGCGCGGCACCTGGCGTGCCGCTGCTGGGTTAATGCCATGCTGGCAGGAGCGGCTGTAGGAGCGGCGGAAGATTTTTTTTTTTTAAATTAAACCGGCGGTTTATGTCCGCCGGCAAGCCGCCAGCATTATGTGCCGCCGGAAAAAGCCGTCGGAAATTATTTTCCTACGCCATTTTTTCCGGCGGTACTTGTGCCGCCGGAAACCGCTGGAAAATGAAAAAACCGCCGAAAAATGCTCAAATTCCGTCGGAAATAGCCGCAAAAAATGGGTGATTTTCCTGTAGTGCAGTTCGTCGACCATCGCCGTACTTCCGCCCGTTCGTCGACCATCGTCGAAGTTCTTCCCGACCATTGACGACCTCCCGCTAGTTCACCGACCATTACTGGACTTCCGCCCTTCCTCTGACCACCGCTGAAGCTCTTCCCGGCCATTGCTAGACTTTCGTTCGTCCACCGACCACCGCCAGAGTTCTTTTCGGACCATCGACAAACTCCCACCAGTTCGTCGACCATCGTCGGACTTCCGCCAGTCCGCCGACCACTGCCAGACTTCCGCTAGTCTTCCGACCACCAACAGAGATTTGCAGTCCGACGACCACCGCCAGACTTCCTCCAATCTGTGGACCACTGCCGATGAATTACTTTCTGTTCGTCGACCACCGTCGAACTTCTTCTCATTCATGAGCGCCGCTGGAGTTCTTTCCAACCTCTGTCGGAATTCCACCTATTCATCAATCACCCATGGTCCTCCCGACCTCTGTCACCCACAAACTTTAACCCTTCCAACCTACATCACCTGCCGAGTATGGCCCTTCCAACCAACGTCGCCCAAATACAACCCTTCCGACCATCGTCGCCTGCCAACTACTATCCTCCCAACCATCGTCTCTCAACTACTGTCCTACCGACCTCTGTTGCCTGCCAACTATGATCTTTATGACCATCTGTCACCCAACTACGGTCCTCCTGACCTCCGTTGCTCGCCAATTATGGTCTTCCAACCACCACCACCGAGTACGGTCCTGCGACCACGCTCGCCCGCCAACTACGATCCTTCCGACCACCATCATCTAACTATGATCCTTTTAACCTACATCACTCACAAAATATGGTTTTGCTGCCCCAAACGAGCATATTAATGTTGATTCTTCCAACTCCAGCATTTACTATATATGATGTATATTTGCTACATTTAGCCAATACCTTCCTTCTAAGGGCTTCATTTATAATCAATTACAAACATTTGTGGATTCATTCAAACTGGGCTATGTCCCATAGTTTTTCTCCTATTTAAGGGTTTATATATAAAAATTCTGATTTCTCTTATAAACTCTATAATCATGTGCTCTTATTTATTTGTGTATTGGATCTTTGTAAAAATCTAAGACGCTAAACAATATCACTCTCTACCTCCATGAATATTCAAGGACAAAACTATTTGACACCGTATGTGAAAATATGATTCCAGACTGGGAGCAATTTTTGCTCCAACCTCAAAAGGTAGTTCATTTCAATGTTCTGACATAAGTTATTAATGCATCAATTTCATGAGAATTAAATGTGGATTATGGGGCAAATCTTAACTACAGTCGTGGTCAAGAAGATTCCTTCAAATCTTCTAATATTCAAGATGATAGCTTGGAATCATAAAGCTTCTAGCAAATGCAAGGATGCTTCCAATAAATTGCAAACTTTATATAGTTTTTAGTTGGACTTCAACTCCTTTGGCAAGGTCTTAATCTCGTCCTTAAAAATGCAGTAACGGTCTAAAGACAGACGATTCTTCACATTTGATTTGGGATACACGCGGCATTCACCCTCTCCTAGTCAAGGCAGGTGTGGAAGGGCAGGTGAGTCTGTGTGTAATGGCGAAGGATAGCAAGAAGTTTGCAAACTGCTTGTTAAGGTATTCACCACCCCAGTCATAATGAATAACTTTTATAGAAGTTTGAAATTGATTTTCAGCTAATTATTTGAATTAAAGAAAAATTTAGAGAACATCAGCTTTCAATTTAAATGAAAATACCCATGTATAATGAGTAAAATCATCTACAAATATGATATAATATTTAAATTTCAGGAAAAATAAAAGTGGGGCTGGTCCCCATACATGTGTATATAGAATTTTAAGAAATTTTGAAGTTTTGGAAACATATGGATAAAATAGGAGGCAGTTGCTTTTGGCACGAACACAGGAATCACAATGGAATGGGTGCGTCTTGAGACGGAGATAGCAAGAGATGGAATAAAGAACATCAACGGCAAGGTGGTCGAGTCTTCGATGCCAGGCAGTATTGTCAATAGAGACATTGAGAAGGGCAGCAAGAGATGAAGCAGAGTGCACTCGAGATGAAGATGTTGTAAGCTTAATATGGCATGGTTCGTGGAGGTTGGGACCCTGAAGAAGGGGTTGGTGAGTCGTTGAATTCTTGATGGTGAAATCATTAGTGTCAAAAAGTTGCTAGCAAGCATTGTTATGAATTAGTACGTTGGTGAATAGAAAGCAAGTTGTGAGTGAGGTGGGGAACATGAAGAAGAATGCCTTGTACTGAATGAGTTATGTTCCCAATCTGAACATGCAAATTGCTTGAATACGATTGTATAGACTGAATCTGAGAAGCATCTGTCGTGAGGTGATTGGTTGTGCCAAAATCCAAAAACTTGTCCACGGGAGGAGCATCATCATGAGCCAGGAAGGCTTGGGGTGGAGTGGGCTGATAAGATAGGTTGGCACGATGCCAACATGTAGTTGTTGAGTGACCAAATTTTTCGCAGATTTGGCATTCGATGGAGACGATGGCCAACGACTAGTACAAGTAGGTGGAAACCGAAAACGACCATTGTGTTGAGGGGAAAATCGTCCACGAGACCGACCTCTGAAGCGACCATGGAAAGTTATAAGTGCAAATGTTAAATTAGGTGTGGCAACCTTAGAGCTCTCAGAGTGTTGTTCAATAACAATGTTTGTCTATTAGCTGCATAATAAGGTATAGAGATCATCCAGACTAATTGGATGTAATTTAGTTCCGATTGATCAGGTCTTGAAGGCATTATACGAAAAGGGAAGACCATTAAGGGTGTATGAGATAATGTCATCGGGCTCTATATGTGAACCAGCAGTGTTGATGGAGTCAACCTTATTCTTAATTTCTAATCAATATTGAACCACGGTTCGATCTCGTATTTGAATATGACGTAACTCATTTTTAGGTTGCAGGATGCAAGAACGATTTGATTACTGCAAACGACACTCAAGGGTAAACCAAATGTCCATACATGAATCAAGGTTGAGAACATATGAAAAGAGGGAGGGCGATATAGTTGAAAAGCGAGCAGATGCCAACTTCTGATCAATTAGCATCTAAGTGTGATAGGTTGGGTTAGCAGTAATGATATTGTCTGGTAAAACAATTTGTTTTTGGGGTTTTGAGATGGATCCATCAAGATATCCAGTAAAATTGTTAGCAAAGAAAAGTTTTAAGATTGTGAGAGTCAGATGTGATAGTTATCAGCAGTGAGCTGGACATGAAGAATGGCTTTGACGTTTGACATCAGAAATTTAAGTTGGGGTGGTATAGGGACATCTACGGGAAAAGGAGATGTTAGCGTGGAAGAGATTGAGGAGGTTTCTTGGGCCGCCATTGGGAAGAGGGAAGAAGAGAAAGTTACATGGTGTGCTCTGATACCATCAAGAACTATTAACTATAGCATAAAGTTAGATGAAAGTATAAATTGCAAGGATAAAGCTTACTCTTCATTTACTGTTTACAAGTGATATATATAGAACATAAATGAGCTATTAAAGATTTGTTTGGGACGGATTTCTTACTGTTTCTTAAAACAACTTTTAAGTATAAAACTTTTAATTTTCATACTAAAAAGTTGCTTTAAGAAGCGGAAAAAAAAAATAATCTCAAACGAATCCTAATAGAGAGATATCAAACGGTGCATATTCAAGCAGTACAAGTCGTTATAAGAGAGTGGAGCAGGTCTTTCTGCAAATTAGCGCGCATCACTAGGCGCATTTCACAGGTTGGTTAACATAATCCTTATTCCCCAACGTCCAATCACCGCCGGAAGAATCGCCGGAGAGTGAACTGAGCACTCGGCAGAACAGCTGGACGGAGCACGGGATTCGCAGCACACCGCTCTGCTCGTAACCATACTCCTCCTCGGACCGCCGGAGTAGTTCCTTAAACGCTGGGCGGCCGAGATGCTCCGCCGCGACTGCGAACCACTCCTTCTCCTCGCCTACATAGACTGGCACGTGCCCCGGCGGAACCATCGACCGCCACCGTCTCACCCGGCGGCGTGAGCCGCGATCGTGCGGATCCTCGCTCGTCTTCAGCCGATCGTACTGCCTGTCATCCAACAGAGTTTCCAGCCGTCGGATTAGCTTCTTCATTTCTCTCTCGTACGAGATCCGAGGAAGTGGAGGGGAGAGAAATTCAGACGTGAGGAAGTTTGGAAGAGCAGCGTGCCCGGGGGGATTCTTATATTAATTAATATTTCAATAAAATTAAATAAAAAATAGAAACTATGATGACACTAAGGGGCTGTTTGGTAGCAGGATTTTGACCGGATTTGAGGCGAATTTGAGCGAAATCCAGCCAAACGGTCTAAAATGCAAAACCAAATCTCATGGCAAGTGAAATCCGGGATAGACGGAAAATTCCGCCGATTCGAGCGAAATCCGGGATTTCGGAAATCTTATATTTTGCGGGATTTACGAAATCCAGACGCTAGAGTAAGAATCCTTTGGATATATCCTGTTTTATAGCAAAACAGTCACACATGATTTAACTGGATTTATCATAAATGTTACCAAACAGTTTTCAGGATTTAACCCCTCAGGATTTCGTAAATCCAGGATTTGAAGGATTTACGAAATCCTACATTCTACCAAACAGCCCCTAAAGTTTGAATCTCGGCTCTCCATACACGTTTTGATAATATATACAATTTTAATATTAAAGTTTCCTTTTGTAACTTTATATTTTGAACTAAAAAATTAATTTGGAAAGAATAAAAAAATTGTTCCAATTGAAGCCTAAGATTTTATTTGGGCCAGATTTTTATTATTTTTAAAAATAGATTTTTAAAATTTTTTTAAGAAGCAATAAGAAAGTCGTCCCAAATAAAAAATTATATTTTTATTTAAACTTCATTACGAGTTATACCCTTATGCCATTTTGCAAATCAAGTGCTTAAGGCTCAATATGATAAACATTATGTCTTTCTAAGTGTGATTGTGATTTATAAATATTTTGTAAGAAGATGACAAATCTTAATTTAAGAAAATGAAGAGATAGAAGAACACATCTATTTGTCATTGTAATTTATGAATATTTTGTAAGAACATGTCAAGTTTTAATTAAAAAAAATCATGAAGAGATAATAGATTATGGTATGATGCAAAATTGATACGAAAATAATTAATTGGTTGCGATGAATCTAAGGCCGTCAATTTGGCATGTTTTGAACCTAGGAAAACCTCAAATCGATGAAGTGTCTAATTGGGGAGATATTATTATGTGCACAAATCAGACACAGAGAACCGTCTGGTTTTGTCTCTGTGAACAGTAAAAACCGTCCCAAATGAAGCTATAATCAAATCAAATGAACTAATAAAATTTTTTTGCTTTATTTTCTTTTTCTTGTTAAGTGGTTTTATTGGCCACCCCTAAGATCAATTGATCTAAACCTTTCACCTGCTTGCATATGATCTGTCATCACATGAGAAAAATAATTTCTCTAGAAGAGATCAATATTACAATAAAAGAATGACAACGTATCACCAAAACTTGTCAATTCGATCATTAAAATTTTTGTTATGTTACCCCCATTGTACTGATCACATTGAGATCTACATTATCACATATTCAAATTACTGATTAGAAACACTATTGTTAGTGTTTGATGCCTCAATTTTGATGCAGCGGCTAGCAAGAAGAAGAAGAACCGAAGGGAGATTCAATGAAACAGTAACCTGGTAGGGGTTTGTAATATTCAAAAGAGTAGAAAAAGCTGTATATTCCTCTGCCTAGAGGAATCATATACTAAGGCAAACGAAAAAGCAGTAAGCAGAAAAGGTAAAAGTGTCCAAAAAGTAAAAACTGAAATGCTAAACAGAAAAGGTAAATGTCAGATTCAGTTGGTAGTGCTGCAAGCCACCCAAGCGTGGTTAGCCTGAGTAGCCAGGCTAACCCGTCCCGCATCAGCTCTCCCCCGGCTCCGAAAAGCTTGACTCCGACGAGGTGGTTACAGGAACCTCGCTGTCCGGAGGAAAGTAGCTGTATAAGTCTGATACGTTGAAGGTAGAAGAAGTGCGAACCTCCGGTGGTAAGTCAATCACATACGCATTGTCGTTAATTTTGTGCAAAATCGGAAAAGGCCCCATTTTCCTTGGACAGAGCTTTGAGTATGCACCTTGAGGGTAACGTTCACGACGCATTCGGATCATTACCAAATCTCCGACGTTAAATGTCTTAAACCGGCGGTGGGCATCCGCCTTTTGTTTGTATTCTTCATTGGACTTTTGGAGGTTGAGTTTCACGGTTCGGAGAGTGTCCTGAGCTTCTACCAATGTTTTGCTAGCTAGCGATTTACAGCCCTTCGGTAGGATAGCAATATCAACCAATTGATTGGGAATTTTAGTGTACACTACCTGGAAGGGGCAAAATCCGGTGGACCGATTGGTGGTAGCATTATAAGCAAATTCTGCATGGCTTAAGAGCTCCTCCCATTTCTTGTGATTGTCCTGTACAAGGCATCTCAACATGTTGCCGAGTGTGCGATTCACAACCTCGGTTTGACCGTCGGTCTGCGGGTGATACGCCGAGCTGAGTTTGATATCTGTGTTAAGCTTCTTCCATAATTCCCTCCAAAAATGACTTACAAATTTCACGTCGCGGTCGGACGTCAAACTTCGCGGCACTCCATGTAGCCGGACAATTTCTTTGAAGAAGAGGTAGGCTATGTTCACTGCGTCGAAAGTCTTCTTACAAGGAATGAAGTGCGCCATTTTTGAGAACCTGTCGACGACCACCATGATAGAATCTGATCCTCTCTTCGTACGTGGCAACCCCAGGACAAAATCAAGGGAGAGATCTTCCCAGATAGAATCGGGAACTGGCAGAGGTAAGTAGAGTCCTGTGTTTTGAGCGATTCCTTTGGATCGTTGACAAACGAAACACTTTTCAACAAACCGCAGCACATCACGACGTAAATGGGGCCAATAAAACCTCATCTGTAACAGCTCCACGGTTTTATCTCTTCCCATATGGGCGGCCAATCCACCACAATGCAATTCTTTAATCAAGTGAGGTCGCCAAGAAGAATCAGGTATACACAAGCTATTCCCCTTAAAGAGAAATCCTTGCTGTAAGGAATAGTCTTGTGTCGGTTTGCCCAATTTACAGGCTTCCCAGATTACCGAGAAATCTCGGTCCGTCCCATATAACTCCTGCAGTGATTGGAGCCCCGTAATCTCCGTCTGAAGGTGGACGAGCAAGGCTGAACGCCGGCTCAGAGCATCAGCTACCCGATTGCTTCTACCCGCCTTGTGCTTAATTACAAAACTGAATCGCTGAAAAAATACCACCCATCTTGCGTGCATACGATTGATACTCTTTTGACTGTTAATATACTGCAGGGCTTGGTTGTCGCTACAAAGAACGAAGTCGCGATGGAGTAAGTAATGCTCCCACTGTTTGAGGGCACGCACCACGGCATACAGCTCTTGTTCATAAGCCGACCAGTTCTGCCGCGAACCACTTAGCTTCTCACTGAAATACTCCACTGGTTTGCCTTCTTGGGAAAGAACCGCTCCAATCCCGATGGCCGACGCGTCGGTTTCGACCTGAAAAGGTTTGTTAAAATCAGGAAATACAAGTACAGGAGCCGTGCATAGAGCTTCTTTGATCTTTTCAAAGCTTTGCTGTTGCAGTTTTCCCCAAGCAAATTTAGACGCCTTCAAACAATCAGTTAATGGGGCAGTAATTTCTCCAAATCCACGAATGAAGCGCCTGTAATAGTTAGCCAACCCATGGAAACTTCTAACTTCGGAGACAGTTGTGGGGGTTGGCCAATTGCGGATGGCAGAAACTTTATTAGGAGCGGTATGTACCCCCTCCGGCGACAGAACGAACCCCAAGAAGTGAACTTCTGTGGCAGCAAACTCACATTTACTCACATTGATGAGAAGTTGATTATCTCTAAGTATATCCAAAATGGCTCGCAAATGATGCATATGCTCTGCAAAGGAAGTGCTGAATACAAGAATATCATCAAAATAAACTACACAGCACTTATCTAAAAACGGTTTGAGGATATCATGCATCAGCCGCATAAAGGTGGAGGGAGCATTGCACAGCCCAAAAGGCATCACGTTCCATTCAAACAATCCCTCTACTGTCTTGAAGGCCGTCTTCCATTCGTCTCCGGGGCGGATACGAATCTGATGATACCCACTACGCAGATCGAGTTTGGAAAAGATTTGGGCGCCAGCTAGCTGATCCAAAAGATCATTGATTCTAGGGATGGGAAACCGGCACTTCACAGTAATGCGGTTGATTGCTCGGCTGTCGATACAAAGTCGCCACTGCCCATCTTTCTTCGGAACAATCAAGGTCGGAACCGCACAAGGACTGAGGCTTGGTTGTATGAAATTCTTCTGTAGTAACTCCTGAATTATTTGTTTCAAGATGGCGTGCTCCTTGGGACTCATTCTATAATGAGGCAGATTAGGTAAGACAGCGCCCGGAATGAACTCAATTTGATGTTGCAAGCTGCGCAAAGGCGGTAGAGTCGATGGTAATTCATTAGCTGCTACATCGGCATAATCCTGAAGTAGACCCTGAATTTCCGGATTGTGACTTACTACCAATGGACTGGCCGCCTGATCGTGAACCACAAGAGCCAAAAGTGGATTAGTTTGATCCTTAGTTATCATCAGGGCATTACCGGACACTAGTCTCGCAGCGAACAGATTCTGAGCAGCCCCGCCGCCATACGACGAACTTCCGGGAACTAACTTAAGTCGCTTTCCTTTCCACTCCAGAGTATAAGAGTTAGCACGGCCATCATGAATGGCTCCGGCGTCATATTGCCACGGCCTCCCCAAAATTAGATGACAGACGTCCATATCAAGGACGTCGCACGTGATGTGGCATAAGTAGCTCTTTCCAATTGAGAATGTGACCTTACATAAGTCGGCCACCATGAACTCTACCCCCTTCTTAATCCACCCAATCTTATATGGCTTTGGATTCTTTGTGATACTGAGTTGTAGAGCTTGGACTGCTGCCCGAGAAATGATATTCTCGGTGCACCCACTATCAATGACGAGGTCACAAACCTTTCCGTTGATGGTGCATTTCGACCGGAAGAGGCTGTGCCGCTGACTATCAACTGGCTGTCTTGGTGCAATGAGTATCTTTTCCATTACACAAAGCACTGGATCACCTTCATCCGCCAAAACAACTTCGTACTGAGCCTCGGCTTCTTCTTCATTTGTCTCCGAGTCATCTGCCTCGCCACCATCTAAAATCTGCGCCTGATGACGAGTGGGGCATTCATTCGATTTATGTCCTGGCTGCAAGCATCGGAAGCATTTAATTGTTGAAGGCTTGGCATATGGGTTCTCCCGCCCACCAGTGTCGCGGGGTTTCAATTGCACCTTGTCATCACCTGGTGAATTGCGGTTAGTAGGTGGAGGGGCTATGTGATCCTTAACCGGAATACCACCTGATCTTGAGGTTCCTGTCATCCCATCTCCTAAATTTCGTCTAGGAGCTTGAGTGCGGTAAGGCCTTTGTAGTTGAGATTCCACCTTGAGGGCGAAATTAACAGCCTGAGATAAGGTCCATACCGAATTGAGTTCTAATTTATCTTGAATAGCTTCCTTTAACCCCGCCGTGTAACGAGCTACCAATTGGTTCTCCGTCTCTAGAAGATTGTTGCGGGCACTCAGCCTATAAAATTCTTCTGTGTACTCATTGACGGATCGCTGTCCTTGACGGCATTGCTGATACTGCACATACAAAAGTTGTTCGAAATCCGTGGGTAGGAAATGTCGCCGCAGCAGACGCTTCATACGGCTCTAGCTGAGTACCGGGCCTTTGCCTTCTCGCCGTCGGCTTTGCAAAACTTGCATCCACCACGCACTTGCTCCACCCTTGAGACGGCACGCCACGTATTTCACTTGCTTAACCGGTGGAATCTCCATATAGTCGAAAAAATTCTCTACCGCAGCTTCCCAGTCTAGATAATCCTCGATGTGCATCCTGCCCTCAAAGAATGGAATATCAAGTTTAATACGCATACCTTCGGATTCGTGCCTCCGTACTCCAGGTCTTCGCATCCTTTCTCCTCTGGGACGGGGGAGTACTTCTTCATCGTCGGAACGATTCTCCTCTGATACTTCTTCAGAGTCCGATTCGGACAATATCGGAAGCAATGCGGGCTCTCTGGGCGGTGGGTGTTCCATGCGCAAATGTCTCCTGGTTACCGGTAAGGTTGCCGGAATATTTGGATGAGCTACTGGATTAGTAGCTACCCGAACTTGTCGCATTTCTTCCCGCATATCATCGGCGAAGAGTGCGAACTTATTGATAAGATCTTCCAATTGCTTGGATGTCTGTTTTTGCGTTTCCCATAACGCCTCCAAGCTCCGATCTCCGTCGGACCTGGGCCGGCTACTTCCTTCCGCCATCATCGCCGGCGACTAGCTCTGATACCAAAGTTGATGCAGCGGCTAGCAAGAAGAAGAAGAACCGAAGGGAGATTCAATGAAACAGTAACCTGGTAGGGGTTTGTAATATTCAAAAGAGTAGAAAAAGCTGTATATTCCTCTGCCTAGAGGAATCATATACTAAGGCAAACGAAAAAGCAGTAAGCAGAAAAGGTAAAAGTGTCCAAAAAGTAAAAACTGAAATGCTAAACAGAAAAGGTAAATGTCAGATTCAGTTGGTAGTGCTGCAAGCCACCCAAGCGTGGTTAGCCTGAGTAGCTAGGCTAACCCGTCCCGCATAAAATTTTTTAGTAGAGAAATTATCACATGTAAATTTCAGACAAGATAATCGTTCAGATTCTATGAGGGTACACAACAAAAAATAAAATTATGTATTTGATGTGTATTTACTTAGCACTCTCACAGAATTCTGACGGTTCTCTCGTTTGGACTCTGCGTGTAATAATCTCACCAATTTAACGGCTGTGAGATTTGCTCCGTTTAGCATGTTGAAAGGTATGGGTCATAGTAGACTCAAAATAAGTGGTCATATAATATGACAAATTATGATCTAAGAGTGAGTCATCACATTAAGTGAAACATTAAAGAAGCTTATGTCAAAATGGATTATTATGAGGGCTTTTCATGGCATCCATTCAGCAATCTGGTCATGCAAACTTTATATAGGTGCTAGTAGGGAAAAAAAGTCCATCTTTTATTAGACACCACATATACCAAAGTTGTATGGGACTTTAGTGGTCCTCATTAAACTTGTTTGTGGGAATGTTCATATGAATTCATGACTTTATAAATCTATAATATGTTATAGACATTGGAAGACCTTAAAAAGGGTTAAGGAGTAGATGATGTAACTTTTGGGTTTTTTCAATTATAAAAAATGTAGACGAATGAAGCCAAAACATGACAAATGTATTGTAAAAGTAAATGCATAGATACAAAATTTTATTTGCGGGGCTTTTTGGTTGGTTGTAAAGTGAGGGTAAAGTAAAGTAAATGCAGGGGTTGGTGGGAAAAATTTGTGTATCACCACACAGATTTTGATTTCTCCTATTTTGTAATCGAATACTGCATTGAGAATAAAGTACAGTCTCGAGAGGCCGACACAATATTCTACAATGGATTCAATATCAGAATAGGATGTTGAAAATTGATATTTCTATAATCAAACATAGTTCAAAGAATAACATATCATCTCAAAAGATGAACATGAAATTCTATAGAATATGTTTAAAGATAGAAATATATTTTTGAAAAAGTTTATTCATTCTTTTGTTTAGATATGGTAAGAATAATATTATATCATCTTAAAAGACGAACAAAACATTATTCAAGATATCCAAAAGCGAGAATGAGTTTTATAAAATTCATCATTTCTAAAGTTAAATATAACAAGTATAATATTATATTATCTTAAAAGATAATAATAGCATTCTACAAGTCTATTCAAAATTAGAAATGAGGTTTTAAAAAATATCTACGTTCCCAAATATTCTTCCCTTGTTTTATACGAATAAAACAAGGTTTATTTTAGTCTGGGGTTCTTAAATCCCTATAAGAGCAAGCTCCTATAGTTAATTACATCCTAGGAGGAATGCTCCTAAGAAAACTCTCGATTAAAGCAGTGATTTCATACCCTTTTGACTACAAAGTAGAAGACAAGGAAATAGAAGTAAAGATTTTCCAAGGAGAAAGCTCAATGTTGAACATTTATTAGTGAGTCAATGGAGGAAAAGTATGAGGTGTCGGATTCTGAGAAGCTCAGAGACAACCTCAGTCTATCCTATGTTGGGCTTTACATTTTAAGAGAAAATGTTATGTTTAAGTTGATATTTTATTAGAAATTTGGGATTTTATTCCTGGAGGGCGAGGACTTAAGATCTAAAAAGAATCTGCCTCAGAACCTAAATCTAATTTGGGTACTATAAAATAGTGACCCGAACCTAAGTAATGAAGTGCAAATCTGGACTTACCCCGGCCTGGATTGGGGAGCCAGCTAACCACCTAGGCGCTTTAAAACCATGTGTCCAGTCTCTTATGAAAGATGGGTAAGAATGTTTATTTAAGTTTTAAGAAATTGGGGCTGACATCTAAGACAATTCCTAATTAGCCCCTCAACTTATGTAGGGTGATAAATGTCTAGAAATGCAATTAATATTTTAGACTCTTTTTAGTTTGTATCTAATGCAATGCATGCTAATTGACTCGAATGCATAAAATGATAATGAAGTAGTTTAAAAATTTAGGCTTAGAAAATAGATTTTTCTCTAGAGATTGCACAACTTCCCCTTGACAGAACTGCACCCTCATAGGTCAAGTGGTCTGCCAGAACCCGCAGGCGGGGAGGTGCCTAACAAGGAAGAGAAAGTATTAATATGTTTATGCTGACTCTCGGCTGTCCCGAGCTTACTTCTTAGATCGTTAGAGTTACTATGTGAGCCTAAAAATTTTTATTTAAAATTACAAGTATAAGAATTTTAAGCGTACCATTACGAAAAAAATCTCTCCGTTTCGAATCCAGGCTAAAACAAAACACGGCATGAAAGGTCCTAAAAAACTCTACTACACAAACAACGTAAACAATCAATTTTAATAATCCAAATATAATGTCCAATGTCCATATTACACCCAGAATTTGCAGAAAAGTAAAGTGGCCGGGCACCACTGACAACAAACCCGGATTCTAATCCTAAGAATGACGCAAGTGATTTTTGAAATAGGATATATTGTTCCTTAAATCTTCATTTCTTCCTCTTCTTTCTTCAATCTTCTTGTTCTGTCTTTTCTTCTTCTACGAACTTCTCGAGTCCGTCGGGTTCTGGATATCCAAATGAAAAGAAACTCATCCCTAAGAGGGGTATTTTCTTTTCTATTCGGATACTGAATCATCCTAATTTGGCTTTCCAAATAAAAGAGAATAATCCTTTAAGGTATATTCTCCTTTCTTTGGATTCCAAATTGGATGTAATATCCCACTTTCAAAAAAATCACTTTCACATTTATTGACTCTTGATATATTATATTTACATTACATTTCATTTCACAGAAAGGAAAAAAAAATCTAGTCCACCTGCAAGGTTATCCTAAGCAATTTATAACAAAAATCATCTCACGCAGTTATATATATATGCAATTGAATTTAAATTATTAAGCCACACTTGGCCACACTCTTCTTCATTTGGGGGCTAAGTAGCTGAAGCACCTGTAGCATTTATTTATTATTAATTAATTAGCCCCCTTTTTCTAACCTGCATGAGTGTGGCCACCTGCAGAAAATCATATTAACAATCCAGATCGCTCCTAGCCTATGGGTAATCTAATCGTCAATCAAACTAACACAGAGTGCAGTAAAAATAAATAAACAAACACACTAACATTTTACAACCAGCATGCAATAAAACTCGAGAAAAAGCCCGTCACAGTGCAGTAAGGAAATAAACACCGGCCTAACCTAAAACTAGAGTCGGTTGTCCTAGCAAACAAATCTAAGTGTGTGTGTGCAATAGGTTATGTGGTTTTGAAATATCCTAAGTCAATTATTGGCTAAAGTTTTTTAATTGATTGAATTCTAATTTAAAGATGTTTACTAATTCTAAAGTGAGATGTCACTAAATTTTCTATGTTATAAGTTTCTATCCTAAAGTGTGCATGCTTCCTAAGTCTAGATTTTCTAAGACTCGGTCCTTAATTTTTTGTCCTTAAGTGTCACTACTGTTGTATAGGATAAAAATTTGTTATTACTAACCCTTAGGACTTTGAGTGTGTGTAAAAGGGGTTTAGGGATCTAAAATAAAGCAAAAAAGTAAATTTAATTAAATTGAAGTTACTAAAGGGACCTAAAGGAATGGTTCACGCATACCACATCAAGGGGCCCCTAAAGGTTTTCTAAGTTTAGAAATACTCACAGTCACCGGGGGCTACGACCCGGTGGTTCCGCCCGTAGCACCTCTACCCGGTTGGATAGAGGCGACTGACGTCATTAGCTCCTTGTACTTTTGTCCACTCGATCAGTACCGTTCCTCACAGTTTATGCAAATAAAATAGAAAAAACAAGGAAAATAAGGATTAGAAAGTTCATTTAATAAATAATAATGAAATAATTGAAATTTACTGAAAATTAAAGAAGTACCTTTCTTCGGGCTTGAACACCGGTTTAGTTGCTTGTATTTTTGAAACCTTTACTTTGTAAGAATATTATATACCTTTCCAATATTTACTTCCACTCTTCTAAATTTATACAATTTTCACAAAATAAACAATTTACCTCTCACACTTGTACACTTCTCTCATTCCTAAAATCATGCTTTACACTTTCCTAAAGTCATACACTTCCTCCCACTTTCACTTTTCAAACTTAAACACAAAACTCATTACAAAATTCACTTATTAAATTATACATCCATACAAACACTTTATTTTTCATACCCTTATACACTTCTCATTTTCAACTTTCTATACATTTTACCTTTCAACACATAAGTACACAATTCACCTTTCAAGACATAAATCTTTTACTTTTCTAAATCACACAATTTCCACTTTTATATATAAATACAAATCAAATTTTCCTTACTAAATCAAATACTTTAATTTTCATAATCTTCACACAAGACATTTCTAAAATACATTTTCTCTTTTCAATATACTTTTCAAAACACTTTTCTTATTAATGCCAACATTTTCATTTTTCACAAAACACACATTTTCCACTTTTCAAAACATATAAAACACTATTCCTTACCAATCCAAACATTTTACCTTTCATTTTGCATTACACAAAACCCTTCCAACATATACTTCTACTTTTAAAATATATAATCTCCATTTCTCACTTTTCAAAAAAATTTCAAGTACCATTTTTCAAAACATATATTTTTTACCATTCTTAAATTTTTTAACGTACACCTTTCTCATCTTTCCAAAAATCATACATTTCATATATATATATATAATTTTAAAGCATTCAAAATCTTTCCAAACACAAATTATGATTATTATAACTAAATGAATCATCATATTTTTATCTCAAATATCCTCTTTTGAATGAAAAGGAAAACCCATGAATTTTAACCGGATTCTTTTAGATTTCTTTTCAAAACATCTTTTAAAAAAAATTATTAGTATTCATCTAATGATAATGAGAAATTTGCATGCATTCCAATCTAATAACTCATACATAAAAAAAAATCATTGAAAATCTAGACAAAATTGAGTTAAACAACGGAAGAGAATCTTTCTCTTTACAATAAGAGAAAACAATGGAAAGAAAAAAATTCCTACATTTTCAATCTAAAATACTTTTTCTCCTTTTCAAATGATAGCACTAAACTTTCTCAAATCACTTTTTCATCATTAAAATTGTTAAAAGGAAAAGAAAGAAGATGAATATGTAGAGGATATACCCAAGATTTAGAAGATTGCCGGCGTGCAACTGCTGTAGGAGCGACGGAGGGGGCTTGGATGTGTCATGTATGAGAGGGGGGAGGTTTGGATGTGTCATGTATGAGAGGAGGGAGGCTTGGACGTTTTTTGGGTTGAGGGAGAGTGAGAGTGGGTGGTTATGGGTTGAGGGATAGGGAGAGTGGGTGGTTATGGGTTGTTGCTGAACCCTTTGACCGTGGACCGTTCGGTTGACATTTGAAGGCCTTAATGATTTTGGAATTTGGTGATCTTGGGCTCATTGGATTCGTCTCGTCGAGCAGTTCGATTCGAGTATAAGCTCGTCAAAATCGGAGATCGTTTGGTCACTCAAATTGCGGTTTGAACCTTCCAACAACAATTTGAGCCCTTGATTTGGACTCATTTGGGCTCGGATTGGGTTGATCTTGGTGTCGTTGGGTTTGTATTCCTGAGATGCTCAGTTCGACCGTAAGTTTGCTGAAATCGGAGTTCGGATGGTCTGCGAATTAATTTTTGAAGTTTCCAAACTTGATTTTGCATCGAGATTCGTGCTCGATTAAGATAATTTTTGACAACGTATCAATTATTATTATATATATACTTGTGACGAGTCAAAACGGGTTAATCGGAGCCATTGAAATTGAATTCAATTTGAGTTAATTTGATTTGATTTTGATTTGATTGGTGAGTTGTTTTAAGTCCAATGATATATCAATTTGATCGAAATCGAATTAGATTGAGTCGATCGACATCGACGAATCATAAATCGAGCTTGATTTGAGTTCGTTTGGAGTTGAATAAAAATTGGACTGAATTGATTTTGATTTGGATTGAGTGATAGGCTTGAGTCGATGCTACGTCAGTGGGTATCCACCTAAGGGAAATCCTATGGGTGACGTCTACACTAGGCTACGAAGACCTAGGTGCTAGAGTCGATTTCCGGAGAAATTGACCTCAAATAATGAGGTCAACAAATGGACCCCCAATAGGCATGATAAACTTGCCAAAGTTTATCGTGCATATTGGCGTTGACCGAAACGATCAACTAGATCCAAAGTTGAAGTTAAAGATTTGAGTATACAAATTGAAGGAATTTTGGGTTTGACAGAAAATTTAGAATGAAAAGTTTATAGAGATTCGATTTTGAGGAATTGATTTGAAGTTGATATTGGCATTGATGGCTTTAGCAAATAATAAATAATGAAATTAGTATTACTTAACAAAGTCAAGATATTGAAAAGTTGAATGAGGTTTGACATGAACAGGAATTTTGAATTTAATTTTGATATGATTGAAACCTTTTTATAAATCAAGATTAACTTCAAGAATATCAATAGAATGAAGAGAAGATGCCGCTGGGGATGCTTATACTTCTCCTTGGAATGAAGATTAGGATGCCACTAGGGATGCTCATTCCTAACTCCAAAGATGCCAATAGGATGCCGTAGGAGGACTTATACCTAAAGACGGATTTAAGATTTAACATTTAATGAAGAGAAGATGCCGCTAGGGATGCTTATACTTCTCCTCGGAATGAAGATTAGGATGCCACTAGGGATGCTTACTCCTAATGTTGACCTAGTTTTTGGCCCAGACCAGGTCAAAGAGTTGACCTGGTCAAATTTGACCAAGCTAGACCCCAAGACCCATCTCATTGGGTTCAGGGAGTCAAGTTGAGTCTGTTGAGCTCGAGCTTGGACCCGGGGTCAACCCGGTTGACCACTTAGCCCATTTAGAGCTCAAATTGATTTCAAATCAAATCCAAACCCTCGCATGGCTTGATCTCACCTCCCCTTTGACTCTCTTGACTGATTTGACCAGGTCAAAGTTTGACTTGGTCAAATCGAGTCTTAAATAGGTCAAATTGGCCTATTTTAATGAGATTAATGGCCAATAAATGCCATTCAAGCCTCCCAAGCGTTTTGGATTTCAAACCACGGCTCTCATGAGTTGATTTCCCTCCTAATTCACTCTAAATCAGATCCCAACCGTTAATCATAGGGTTAGGGAGCTTAAATAGGAGTTTTGGAGAGAAATTAAGGATCTTTTTGCTCTTTCTCTCTCTCAAGACGATCTCAGGGCTTGAGATTTTCTGTGAGAGTTCCCACACCCTTCCTCCACCTTCCCCCATCGAATCCCGACGGTCAAAGCTCGCCGGCGGCAAAATCCCGGCGACCCGAAGGCTTGGACGGTCAAGGCTTCGATCCCATCAATCCAGAGCTCGTTTGATCGTGGTTTCAACTAGGAAAACTTACGAGGACAGTCTACAAGCTCAACCGTGTCGAGAGTTCGAAGATCGGACGGTAAAATCTCGCGCAATCCCTTAGAATAGCTTAAACACTTAGATCAAAATAGCTCTTCGTAGGGTTAATAATTTTTCAAAATAATAGTTCCCCATGATTTCTGTACATCTCTAGATGATACGTTTAAAATTTCATCAAATTTCGTCTTGTATCTTGAGAGAACGAGCCAAAAAAACCCTATTAGGGTTTCGGTCTCGCCGCCGAACAGCTAAGGCTGATCTTAGCCGTCGATCTCGCGATCGACGGCCGCGATCGAGCCTCCCGCGGTTTGGGATTAACCGCAGGTCTCCGCTCACCGTTCCGCGGGCCACGTGGCGCAATCCCGCCCGTTCGATCAGACCACGGGAGATCCAACGGCCACGGGATGAGGCTGACGTGGTTTAAGTGAACCGCGTGGGTCCCGCGCGCCGCCGCAATCATCTCACGATGATTGGCGGCGGCGCCAATCATTGGCCCGTGTTCCCGGAACCAATTGGACGTCGCCACGTGTCCCGCCACCCGATTTTTATAAAATGAATATTAAAAACTTATTTTAAAACTGTTTTAACTTTAAAAATTCGCCGAAAATTCGTTTTTCATCCGTTTTTGACGTACAATACCTCGTTGGACTCGTATCGTCGTCCTCTACATGATAAAAATTTTTTTTTTATAAAAATAACCTATGGATTTTAATTTATTTAAAAAAACAGTCAACATATACATATAATATTATTTTAAATATATATTATTTTAATTATTTTGTTATTATTATATTATAATATTATTATTTTAACTATAATATTAATAAATGTATCTTATCTTAACTTATTTAGGCTGTTTATTCTTATTACTTCTATTATTATGGTATTATATTTATTTAGATATGAAAATTGTATATATATATATATATATATATATTATTTCCTTTTTTATTAAATATTATTTTAATCCTCTTAATGAGTTAAGATTGCTTAAGATATCATTAATAATTAGAATAATATTATATTTTTTTTTCATATTATCTTGGGTCTCAGGGATATTGAGGTATTATTTTATACTATTATTTTAATCATTTTTAAATATTACTTATTTCAAATTATTTTAAAATCTATTTATTGTTTTAAAACTTGCAAAATGCATAACTCCTTCGTTTTAAGCCCGATTTTAACGCACAACGTCTTGTTTTGATCGTATTTTGATTCTGCACATCCTGGAGTATGCACTGCACAAGTATTTTTAGTATTTCTGTACTTATTTGGAAAAACAGCAAACTGTATTATTTTCAAATGTTATTTTTATTATACTTAAACTTTGAAATTACACAACTTTGTCGTTTTAAGCCCGCTGTCGACGTACAGCACATTGTTTTGGATGTACTCTGAATTCTGCATATTTTAAAACTATTTTCAGATGAAAATTATGTCTGTATTTCCTGTTATTTCAAAACCAGTGAAATAGGGCTATTTTAAAATGTTATTTTATTACGTTTTAACTTCGGAATTTCGTATTTTCTCCGTTTTAACTCGGATTTTGACGTGTAACCCCTCGTTCTTTTCAGAAAAGCGAGCTTTATGTTTTGAAGCCATTTCCAACCCTTGATTTTGGCTGTTTTGACCAATCATTATTTGGATTCGATTATTCGAATATTTTTGATATTAAATATTAATTATGATAATTATTTTCAGGATACAAAATATTTTTAAATCGTTGCGAGTCTCGATTGAGTGGTCAGCAAGTCGCCCATATACCTATTTACTATAATCCAACCTATTTTTAATTATATTAATTTCCAAAATTTATGTATATATATACTTAAGTATTTTTAAACTACTTTGAAACTACTTATATATTAAATCTCTTAACCTTGGGAGACTTGCTTCATGAAATTTTAGACATAGGTTCTATGAATGAAGAGCAATCATGGGGGAGTGGGTTAGTGAATGGTTGAGTCCCAATCATTCACTAATCATCTCTTTAGGTGTCTTTACTTTTTTTTTAATTTTTCGTAGATTGCATGTGTAGGTCGTCGCACCACAAGCACTTAGTTTAGGTTCTCCTAGATCTAAGGACATGGTGTGTTTATTTATTTACTGTACTCCCATGCATTTATTATCCCGAGGGTTAGTGTAAACATCACTTTAAACTCCTACAACGTAGTGACACCCTAAGGACAAAAATTAAGGACCTGTCTAGCGAACTTAGAAGTTTTCTAGGAGCTAGGATAGATCCCAGAACGACATGAAAACTTCAACATTTAAACTTAGTGACATCATAAGCCTTTCATAATTTTCTAGGAATTTTTAGGGCTTGTTAGACCCCTTAGTTAACTAACCCTAATTAACCTGCTAATTAAGGCCCCGAGACCTTCCGAAAAATGCAATAATTACATATTAGGTCAGAAAATTACCTATAATAGCTTGATTTGTTCAGAATCTGACCCTTGACCTTAGATAAATAGGGCTCCCTAGTTTGACTTCAGGTTGACCCCTAATTTGACCATATGTAGAAATTACCGTTTTGCCCCTAATAAATTATTAAAATTATTAAAAATCCCAAATTCTCTCCAAATACTTGGGATCACTTTCTCAGGTCATCCCTGACTTTTGGGAGTGATTCTAATCAGTTTGGAGCTAGTTTGGATCAAAATAGTAAAAAAGGGCCCTTCCTTAGTTAATTTAGAAAATTCCCTTAAATTGCCCGAAACTTAGAAAATTCATAACTTTGGATAGGAAACTCCGATTCCAGCCTACTACCTGTGTAACTACTCGTATTGAGGTCTAGTATTTTCCTAAGGTGATAGGAGACTCAGACCTAGCCTATTTCCTATAGTGACCTTTTGGACCCTTAGCTTAGTTCCTAGGAGGACCTAGAACTTTCCAAAATTGGCTAATATAACTTTAACTTCAAATATCATCACCCTAAGTTCTTAAAATTGATCAACAAACTATATTAACTAAAATGTACCCCAACTCACTAATATTCGAATTTCAACAAAAATTCCTTTTCTGGCCTTCAACAGATTTGAACTTTAGACAATTTTAACTAACTATCCTGCCTAGGATCTATCCAAACTACACAAGCCTTACACACACATAGAATGGTTTGCTAGGGCACCACTTCTAGATCTAGGTTAGGCCGCTGAGTTTTATTTTCTGCTGTGTGCCGGAGCTTTCCGTGGTTTTCATTGCATGCTGTTTGAAAAATGATTGGTGTGTTTGCTTACTTTCTCTGCACTCTGGATGTGAACGCTAGATTTACCCCTAGGTTAGGAGCGCCATATATATACTGTTCTTCCATGCAGGTGGCCATGCTCAAGCTGATGAAAAGGGGGGAGCAATGTCATGATTTCTAATAATGTTTTATGCAGGCACTTGCTCAGCTCCCCCTAAAATTGAATGAGGGCTAAAAATTATTAAATTATTATGACTGTTACAGATGGAGCTGCTTAGCCCTCAAAATTAAGAGCATGGCTTGGCACAGGGTCAATGGTGTTAGCATTTTCATTTCCATATAAACTGCTTGGGATGATTTTTATTAGGATAACCATGCAGGGCTTTAGAACTTTCTGCTTTCTATTTAATGTAAAAATTTGTAATATTGTTAAGAGTTGTGAAAACAACTTCGAGTTGGGATATTCTTATCCAGTTCGGATTCCAAAAGAAGAAGGCATCCCTAAGGGGAGAGTCTTCTTCCATTTGGAAGATCGAGCTGGATGGCTTTAGATATTCAAAGAGAAAAGGCAATACACCCCCACTGGGGGGAATTGTCTCTTCGTTTGGATATTCAAGCCACGACGGATCCAAGGAGTCCAAGGAGGAGTGATCCAAGGAGTCCAAGGAGAGGATACCCAGGAGACTGAAGATATTGAAGATTTGAAGACCCAATATCCCACTCAAAGTTGTTGGCGTCTGTCATAGGCTTAGAAATCCGGGTTGTTGGCAGTGGTGCCCGGCCACTTTACTTTTCTGCATACCCTGGGTTGTAATTAAAGGGCAGTTGGCCTATGGACATTTACTTGATTAGTTGGATTTATATTGATGTGTTTACCTGATTGCGCAGTAGAATTACCTGCTTTTTCTAGGTTTCTTTCTTGCATGCCGCTCTTGTTTTCGCCTGGATTCCGTTAGGCTCTCTAAGGACTAAAAAATCTTTTATACTCATAACCAAAATTTAATATTTAACTTTTAAATAACATAGAAACTTAACGAACCTAGGGAACTGCCGGAACCGTCCGGGGTCGCATGCATATTACTGCATCTCCTCTCTCCTTCTAATAAGACATCTCCCTGCCTGCGGGTAGAGTCCGGATAATCTGGCCTATGAGGATGAAGTGCCGGACCTAGGGAGACTCAGTCTTTTCTAAAAATTATTTTATATTAAGCCTGTTTTTAAAATCTAAAGCATTCATGAGCTGACATTTCAACTAGCATGCATTGCATTAGAAATCAATTTAATTAAAATTTAATTGCATTAGTTAGGGGCATTCACCCAACATAAGTTCAGGACCACTTAAGAAATTCTCTAGATGTCGGTCCTCTTTCCAATAAACTGTACCTCCCACCCATCTTTCATAATTGACCTGATAGCATGGTTTTGAAGCGATTAGGTGGTTAGCTGGCTCCCCCAATCCAGGCCGGGATAAGTCCAGGTTTTGCATTGCATTAGCTAGGACACTGGTCTTAGTGTGTGTCGAACACTAAGTCCAACCTAGATTTAGGATTCGAGGCTACTACATTCGGTCTCGTAGTAGGCCTCAAATAGTAGGTAGGTCCCTTCTTCTCAGGGACCCTAAATCCTACTTATCTGCGTCACAGGATGACGCCACCTCCATCCTTCTCTCACGCATGTGATTGAGTGTTTGATTTTTCTTCTTCCAGTTTCCATTTAGTACCCTAGAGCCTCCAAGTGCTGGTATGAGCCACGCATGTCGATTCAGCCCTTCGGACCTTTCTTCCCTTTGAGTAGGATTTCCTAGTCTATACCCTTGTGCCGATCCCACTTTAGGAGAGGATAATGTATGATCCTTAATCGAGAGTTTTCTCAGGCTCCGGCCTGGGATGTAATTAACCACGGGGGCTTGCGCCCGTGGGAAACTTGGTCCCCACAATCTACTAAACCCCAGTCGAGCTCTTTCATCGGATGGGGGAAACCCGTGATTTGGTCATGTATATTACTACCCATCGAGGTGTGTTGGCGTCAGCCTCTATCCTCAATGGTCAGTCGTATGCGCGATCCAATCTGTCCCTTCCAATCGACCCGTTCGCGCGGTGCTCTTTCGGAGGTCCACAGGTTTCTGGCGACCACGGTGGGACCAGTTTCTCTCTCCATCTTTGGATTCTATATTATCCTTTCTTGTGTGTACTCCAGGGATTGGTACTCCTTAGATTAGGTCCGTCCCACTCTTAGTTAGGGTCTTTCCTTAGTTAGGATTTCTTTTCCTTAGCTAGGGTTCCCCCTACTCTACTTCTTTCCAGCCTTACAGGCTATTCCTTTCCCTATCAATTCCTATCTATCTTTATCTGTCTCTATCAAATCCTTCATTCCTTCATGATTTCTGATTTCTAACTTTTCAATTTCTTTTCTTGGCAGCAGTGCCATGACTTCTTTCGTACCTTCAGTTACGTTCGCTTTTGGTTCGGACGCGCGGGTGACTCTTCCTGAGTCCCTGCTCGCTAGTCCGCCAGTGGGAGGAATCACTTTTGGTTCCTTCACTGACTCGGCTTTCGTCACCCTTGGCGGGCCGACCCCGGCGGAGGCTGCGGCATTCTCTCCTCCCCAGAGGAGAGGACGCGCAGTCATGCGCCCGTTTGGACGTCCTGCTGCTCGGCGCCCAGTCCGAGCACCACGTCACGTTCCTGTTCCTGCGCAGCCAGTGCGCCCTGTGGCTAGGCGACCAGTGCCTAGGCCACTTCCTGTTCCAGCGGTCAGGCGTCCAGTGCCTGTCGCTCCTACTGCACAGGTTGCTCCGGCCCCTCAGCGCCGGCAGCCTGTCGTAGTTCCCCCCGTTCGTCCAGCGGTCCGGCGTCCAGTGCCTGCCGCCCCTACAGCACAGGTTGCTCCGGCCCCTCAGCGTCGGCAGCCTGCGACTACTGTTACTTCCGTTGTTCCAGCGGAAGTACCTCGTGTTCGGGTTCCCCCTCCCACTTCCACCAGGAAGAGGGGTGCCCAGACCGAGGTGCCTTCGCCTTCCACTGGTCGGGTTTCTGTTTTCGCCCGACTTTCTCACCCTGAGGATGTTGGGCAGACCCCGACAGTTCCCGTTGTTCCTGTTCCCGGTTCTGATGTTCCTTCCTCTTCCACCTCCGGCCTTGGGAGAAGGGCCAGGAGGAATAGGAACAGGAGACTTCGTTTAGCTGCGTCAGAGGCAGAGAGGCAGCGGATGGCCGATGCCATCGTTCACGATGAGATCATTCAGAGTCAGAGGAGAGTGGCTCCCAGGCAGCGGAGGCCACGGCCAGTTGTTGATGCACCTACTCCAGAGGTGGTGGTAGCCCCCGAGTTGGAGGCAGTTCAGGGAGGACGCTTCTCCCCGCTGACGCATAGTGGTGATGAGGAGGACGTTGCCCGCATAGCGGCGGCTCCTCCTGTCGTCACTACTCTACCCCGAGCTAGGGTACCCAGGGACGCTGGTGTCCGAGCCCTCACTCAGAGGATTCGGAACATCGTCCGCCTAGCTCGTGGCAGAGGGCCCGTCAGTCGGGAGGGCTTACTCCGTCAGATTTCTCGGGCTACCTTTCAGTTACGGAGGCAGACTGCGAGGAGACTTTACAGTTGGCAGAGGGAGCAGACACCGCAGCAGCCAGCACAGAAAGTTCCAGCAGTTAGGCCGCCAGCAATTGCTCCTATGGTAGGACGACGCCCACGTCGTCGAGGACGGAGACAGCAGCAGGAGCCTGCCCGGCCTCAGGTCAGTACGGAGGTGGTAATCCCAGAGCAGCCGGTCGCTAGTGCAGCACCCCGTCGTACCAGAGGGGTTTGGAGACGTCGACAGGCAGACACCCCTGTCGACCCTGTTCAGTTAGTTCAGTCTACACCACTGATAGAGACAGAGCAGCCAGATGAGGCAGTTGGTCAGATGGATTTGACAGTTCCTTCTGGGTCTGAGGCAGTCCCGATGGCAGTCAATGATGGTTCAGTTTCTACTCCAGATAGATCGCCAGTACGGATTGAGACAGATTTAGCACATAGCACTCATAGGATCACCTCTCCTATGAGCCCGTACATAGAGGCGATGAGACGAGCCTTTTTAGAGGACGATGATACACTAGTAGATTCCGATGAGGAGGTGTCAGTACACCGGGTTCGTGTAGTTACCCGTAGAGGTCACTCAGGTGAGAGAGAGCCCGAGGACCAGGACGAGCAGGGAGAGCCCGAGGTGGGTGGATCTCCCAGATTAGTTGACACGGATGCTATGGTCCTGAACCTCCAGGCAGAGATGGCAGAGATTACCAGAGCTATGACATCCATGACAGCAAAGTTGACAGCCTTGGGGGCAGTGCCCCAAGTGGCAGGTGTAGCCGCTGCTAGTACTTCTAGAGGCCAGCCAGTTTTGCCCCCAGTTGCACTAGACCCCCTGAGAGTGGACAGGGTCCAGAGAACAGTGCCTGTAGCACCTTCAGTTATCCAGAGTCAGCCATCTTTACAGGAGAGACTTAATAAAGAATATCCCTTTAAAAGAGAAAGCATAAGGAAAATATTCAAATGCTTGACTGAGAAAGATATTTTGACATTCCCATTTAATAAGAGAAAAAATGAAGAAGGACAAACAGAACATCCACTCTATTGCCCATTTCACCGATGTATTGGACATACACTTGAAGATTGTTTTGTGTTCAAAGACAGTGTGGAGAGCCTTATGGGTAATGGTAAGATCCAGCTCCAGGAAAGTGACTTAGTACAGGCTTTGGGCAGGGCTACTCAGATAGTGCAGAGGATTTCAGACTCCAGCCACGGTGATAGTCAGACTTACAGTCAGGGCAGTAGTGGCAGATTACTCCACAATTCTAAGGGAGAGTGGCAGCTAGCACTCTCCAAAGAGACTTAGCAGATGATTGAGTAAGCTGTACAGAGTTTAAAGGCAGTTGAGATGAGGCCTCCCAAGGCCAAGTCGACAGTTGCCCCTCCAGCTGCTTCGTTAGCACTAGTTTTTCTTTTCTTTCTTATGTTGTAGTGCCAGATGAGCACATTTTCTTTTTGCTTTCACTTGTGCTAAAAAAAAAAAAAAAAAAATGAAAAAAATGATTGTAACCTCAAAAGGGAAGACAGACCCCCTTCCAGCACTTGGATTGGAGGACCTCGTTCTCCCTTATTTTGATAATTAATCAATAAAAAATGATGATTTGCAATTATGATGACTCTCTCACTTCTTTTAGTTCTACTAGCTTTGTAGTGATGACTCATGAAAGAGTATGATCTCTCTATCTCACCTTAGGGGTGGAGAGATTTCTTCTTTTGAACTAAAATCTTTTTCAAATTGAAATTGGATTTAGAAGTGAAAATTTTCTTTACTATCTTGTGATTCTCTATCTCATAGATAACAATAGTATATTGACGCATAAAACTTCATAATTTTCTTAATCATGTTATTCATTCTTATCAGAGGATAGGATTTGTTTTGTAGATCATTCTTCCTTGTCCAAGAGAAGTAAGTATTCTTCTCTTGTACTTGGAAGATGATCTTACAACTGAGAAACAGTTTTTTTTTTAGAGATTTGGAAAAGGAAGCCAGTTACAAAAAATGAGAAGATGCGCAAAGCGCCAAAAGTGAAAGATACACAAAGTGTATCAAGTGATTGAAATTTGTGCAAAGCACATGAAAGTTGAGAAAGTGGCTCAAAGAGCCCAAAAGTTATAAGTAAATGACTTCCCTTTCCAGTAAATCTCTAAATCTCAGAAAATCTATATCCTTTCGATATTTTTGACACTTGATTCTGAAAATTATGATTTTGAAATCATCATTATACATTGATATCCTATAAGATGTGGAAGTCTATTCTCATACAAGAAATGAAGAAAATTAAATTTCTTTGTCTAATTTAAATTACTTTTGGATTAGATTTAAATTCAAGAGAGAAAAATACTCATATAAGTGAGATGTCATGATTTAGCTAGTATGGAGCTTGATCTGAGTTAGTAAATTTAAATTGAGGTTCTTTTTAAGATTAGAGGGAGTTAAATACTAAAAACTCCTTTGGGATATGTGCTCACTTATCACTTTTGACTGGATCCATACCCTCCTGTACTTGTTAGGATCGGTGATGTTGATCCTTTATTAAAAAGTGAATGGCTTCTTCCTATCAGTCCTGCTCTGATTGTTGAAGGTCTCATTCCATTTATTTGAGATGAATGTGATAGGAAATGTCTAAATCATTCATTTAGATCATTTAGAGATGTGATACTGGGTCCACACCCTCCTGCGTTTGTTAGGTGTGGTGATGTTGATCCTCTACTTGAATGAGATTCTCTTCTTCCTATCAGTCCTGCTCTGATAGTTGAAGCTCCCAGTCTATTCACATGAGTTGAATTTGATCGGGAATGTAGTAGTCCTTTTAGATTACACTCTTTTTTAGAGAGGATATTGGGTCCATATCCACCTATGTTAGTTAGGTGGGGTGATATTGATCCTTTATCCCTATGAGATTCTCTCTTCTTCTATCAGTCTTGATCTGATAGATGTAGCACCCGGTCCATTCATATGGTTGAATGTGATCAAGGATGCTAGAGTCATGGGTTCAGACTCTTTTTGAGATAGGATACTGGGTCCACACCATCCCACGCTAGATAAATATGGTAGTGTTGACCCTCTATCCTGATGATAATTTCAGTTGTACATCAATCTCTATACGATTGTACTCCCCAGTTCATTCACAGGAGATGAATGTGGTCTGGGTTATCAAAACCATCCAATACCCCCAATATTAAAAATTCATGTGTGATAAAGGAGGGGAGCTCTTAGTAGAGCAAAACCGGTTGCCCTTGTTGCAGGAGGAACCCGGTAAAACTCTCCAAAAACACAAATTTCCCAGTTCTGTTCATGTGGCGAATATGATCAAGGTTAAAAAAAAAAAAAAAAAAAAAAAAAAAAAAAGGAAGCTCTTAGGAGTACAAAAACCCGGTTGCCCCTGTCGCAGGAGGAACCCGGTAAAACTCTTTAAGAGCTCAAATTCCCAAAAAAAATTTCTCTTTCTCCTCCCTTGAAAGTGTTTTGACGATCTCCTCAAGGCCGAGTTCCCATTTAGTTGGTCGATTAACTTATATGATTTTGAATGCATTCCTCCGTTAGTGATGTAGTACATTATGTTTTGAGATGTAACCATCACTACTTTTTGGGCTTAGGTCTTTCTGAGAAGAGATCGCCCCATGCTGCCCTCTTTTGGCAGTCTACCTCCCATTCATGAATTACTCTGAGCTGCCAGAGTAGTCCTTTGAATGTGGCAGTGTTACCCTCACTTCGCACAGGGTCCTACCTGATTAGGGTAGGTGTTACCACTGTGGTCTTATGATAATCATAAATCTCACTCATGATTATCAGATTAGGTGTCAGGTGTGCTCCCTTGTCACCTCAGAGTTGTTTTCTTAGTTGTGATGTAGTATACCCTCTCTCAGGTGTTAGCATCACATCCTCCGGAGCTCAGGTTTTCTAGTAGAAGATCAGCTCCCTGGTTCCTTTACTCACTCACTTTCAGCATTCGTTCCCTACTCTTAGCTGCTAGAGTAGCCATACGAATGTTGTTTGGTTGTTTTTCCACTTCCCACGGGGTCCTACCCAGTTAGGGTAGGTGTTACCACTGTGACCTTCTGATGGTTGTGGATTTCACTCATGATTATCGTGCTAGGTGTCAGGAGTGTTCCCTTTTCACCTTAGAGTTATGCTGTGGTGTGGTACACCTGTTCTCAGGTGTTAGCACCACGACTTTAGAAGCTTTGATTTTCCAGTAGAAAATCAGCTCCTGAGTTTCTTTGCACCCCTACTCTCCACATTCATACTCTACTCCTAGCTGCTAGAGTAGCCCTATGGATGTTGTGTTGTTACCTTTTCCCCCACAGGGTCTTGCCCGATCAGGGTAGGTGCTACCACTGTGATCCTTCTGATAATACTTCAATTCTATACATGATTACCGTACTCAGGTGGTAGGTGTGTCCCCTTCACTACCTATAGCTACTTTTCTCCTCGTGGTGTAGTATACCTTGCACAGGATACTAACATCACCACTTTGAGAACTTTGATCTTTTAGCAGAAGATCAGTTCTTTTACTACTTTTTCGTGACCCATGTTGCCATTCATACTCTAGACTCAGTTGACAGAGCAGTCCTATGGGTGTGTCGAGGTCACTTTCACTTTTCACAGGGTCCCACTAGTTTGTGTGGGTGTAACTACTGTGAGATTTTACTTACTCAGAGTTGTTGCCCTTGGTAGAGAGGATGATCCCTCGCTACTTTGACTCTTTTTCTTACCTGGTGATATAGGGCATCACACCTTAGATGCTACCACCTCCTTTTCCTTGAGTTTTGATCCTCTAGTAGAGAGTCAGCTCTTTCAGATACATTTACCACTTCTTTTCCCATTGAGATTCGACTCCTACCTGCCGGAGAGGTCCTTTGGATGTTTTGATCTTGTTTCTACCTCTTACAGGGTTCCCATCAGTTAGTATGGGTCCACCACTGTAGCCTCTTTGAGGATTGTTTTTACCAGGCATAGTCCTGCCTTCTGTAGTTGAGGTGCCCCCTCGCTACTCGAGTTCTTTTTACTCCTTTGGAATGAGATCGCCCCTTTACACACTTTACAGCGGGTATATCTTCCAGCTTTCTTGAGAGATGTCGTTCTGATGTCTTCTCCCCTTTTTGTGTAGGGTCGGAGTTCTTTAGGAGATCTTGACAGCATTTGAATACTCATGGCCACGACGACTTGTCCTCTACCATGTGGTTATCAGATTGCTAGAAAGGGTTCCCTAGGTGGCTCTGCCCTTAAAATTCCCATTTACTTACCTCTTTTTCCCTCACATCCCTACACAGATGCGTGTTGGGCTGATGTTGAGGTGACTTTTGACCTTCTATTCTGCTGTTTGAAATGAACAAACAGATAGTTGAGTTTACCTGGTAGAGAGGACCTGACAGAGCACCTGGCAGGTACTCCTCGCCACGCTCTCGTTTGCACTGTCCTGATCAGGCAGGCATCAGAGCCCGACTCTTTATTCACTCAGTTGAAATGACTGGGTGGGTATTAAGCCCTTCTTCATCTGCAAGACCGCACTGGCTACAGCAGATGTCGAAGCTTACCCGTTGAGTGAGCCCGACAGAGTCCCTGGGAGGCGCAATTCCTCAACAACCCTTTACTTCGGATGTCCTGTAAAAGACTAAGCAGGCTTCCATTTCGTGGTTCATGAGCTTCTTGCTGAGGTCAGGCAGAAGTAGTGGCCACCCCAATCCACTGTTCCGAAAGGAGCAGGAGGGGCGGGATCCTTTCACCCTCTACCCGCTGTCCAGATGCGGTCAGCCTGGTAGTTGTTTTACTTTACCGTTGAGTGAGCCGACAGAGTCCCTGGGAGGCGCAATTCCTCAACACCCTTTTACTCGGATGTCCTGTAAAAGACTACGCAGGCTTCCATTTTGTGTCTTCTTTACTTTTGCTGAGGTCAGGCAGAAGTATCGAGTCACCCCAATCCACTGTTCCGAAAGGATCAGGAGGGGCGGGATCCTTTTCACTTTCCACCCCGCTGTCTAGATACAGTCAGGCGGGTAGCTGGTTTTACTTGGTAGAGAGGGCCTGACAGAGCACCTGGCAGGAACTCCTCGCCTCTTTCCCTGAGTGTCCTATTCTGATCAAATAGGCACCAGATTTGTGACTCTTTGTTTGCTGTCCTGAGTTGATCAGACAGATACTGAGTCACCCCAATCCACTGTCCTGAAATAGGCAGGAGGAGATGGGATCTTTTCACCTTCTATCCTGTTGTTTGAAATGAACAGACAGGAAGCTGGTTTGACTTACTTGGTAGAGAGGGCCTGACAGAGCACCTGGCAGGAGCTCCTCGCCATCCTTTTCCCTGAGTGTCTTGTTTCGATTAGGCAGACACCAGGCTTTGTGATTTCTTTGTTTGCTGACCCGATTTGGTTATGCAGATACTGAGTCACCCGATCCACTGTCCTGAAATAGGCAGGAGGAGATGGGATCTTTTCACCTTCTATCCTGCTGTTTGAAATGAACAGACAGGAAGTTGGTTTGACTTACTTGGTAGAGAGAGCCTGACAGAGCACCTGGCAGGAACTCCTCACCACCCTTTTCCCTGAGTGTCTTGTTCCGACTAGGAAAACACCAGGCTTTGTGATTCATTTGTTTGCCAACCCGATTTGGTTAGGCAGATACTGAGTCACCCCAATCCACTGTCCCGAAATAGGCAGGAGGAGATGGGACCCCCTTCACCTTCTACTCTGCTGATTCGATATAGTCAGACAGATAGTTTGTGTGCTTTTACTACTCTACTTTTGGTTCTCTCTTTAGCTCTGCCCACTCCACAGGACAAGGCAAGGAGATATACCACCTTACTTTTTCACCCTAGTGGTGACCTTTCCTGTTGATTCTCTTTTCTGCTCTGTCCTCGCTACGAGGCAAGACTATAGGAGAATCCCCTTACCTCGTTTTCACCTTTTTAGGTGATCTTGACTGTTGGTTCTATCCTAGACTCTACCCTTGTCAAAGGATAAGGCCAGGAGAAGACCCTACTACCAGTTCACCATTTTGGTGATTCTGGACTTGTGCACTGCTGCCCTTTCTCCTTTCCTAGGCTCTGCCCTCGCTGTAGGATAAGGCCAGGAGAAGAGTTTTCTACATTTCTTTCACCTTTTTGGTACCCTTACACTTTTGTACTCTTTACTCTCCTTTCGGTGGCTTAGTCGGTCAACGCCAACACGAGCGGTTCACTAGTTGTTCGCCACTCCTGTTGGGGGTCCGTTTGTTGACCTAGTTTTTGGCCCAGACCAGGTCAAAGAGTTGACCTGGTCAAATTTGACCAAGCTAGACCCCAAGACCCATCTCATTGGGTTCAGGGAGTCAAGTTGAGTCTGTTGAGCTCGAGCTTGGACCCGGGGTCAACCCGGTTGACCACTTAGCCCATTTAGAGCTCAAATTGATTTCAAAATCAAATCCAAACCCTCGCATGGCTTGATCTCACCTCCCCTTTGACTCTCTTGACTGATTTGACCAGGTCAAAGTTTGACTTGGTCAAATCGAGTCTTAAATAGGTCAAATTGGCCTATTTTAATGAGATTAATGGCCAATAAATGCCATTCAAGCCTCCCAAGCGTTTTGGATTTCAAACCACGGCTCTCATGAGTTGATTTCCCTCCTAATTCACTCTAAATCAGATCCCAACCGTTAATCATAGGGTTAGGGAGCTTAAATAGGAGTTTTTGGAGAGAAATTAAGGATCTTTTTGCTCTTTCTCTCTCTCAAGACGATCTCAGGGCTTGAGATTTTCTGTGAGAGTTCCCACACCCTTCCTCCACCTTCCCCCATCGAATCCCGACGGTCAAAGCTCGCCGGCGGCAAAATCCCGGCGACCCGAAGGCTTGGACGGTCAAGGCTTCGATCCCATCAATCCAGAGCTCGTTTGATCGTGGTTTCAACTAGGAAAACTTACGAGGACAGTCTACAAGCTCAACCGTGTCGAGAGTTCGAAGATCGGACGGTAAAATCTCGCGCAATCCCTTAGAATAGCTAAACACTTAGATCAAAATAGCTCTTCGTAGGTTAATAATTTTTCAAAATAATAGTTCCCCATGATTTCTGTACATCTCTAGATGATACGTTTAAAATTTCATCAAATTTTCGTCTTGTATCTTGAGAGAACGAGCCAAAAAAAACCCTATTAGGGTTTCGGTCTCGCCGCCGAACAGCTAAGGCTGATCTTAGCCGTCGATCTCGCGATCGACGGCCGCGATCGAGCCTCCCGCGGTTTGGGATTAACCGCAGGTCTCCGCTCACCGTTCCGCGGGCCACGTGGCGCAATCCCGCCCGTTCGATCAGACCACGGGAGATCCAACGGCCACGGGATGAGGCTGACGTGGTTTAAGTGAACCGCGTGGGTCCCGCGCGCCGCCGCAATCATCTCACGATGATTGGCGGCGGCGCCAATCATTGGCCCGTGTTCCCGGAACCAATTGGACGTCGCCACGTGTCCCGCCACCCGATTTTTATAAAATGAATATTAAAAACTTATTTTAAAACTGTTTTAACTTTAAAAATTCGCCGAAAATTCGTTTTTTCATCCGTTTTTGACGTACAATACCTCGTTGGACTCGTATCGTCGTCCTCTACATGATAAAAATTTTTTTTTTATAAAAAATAACCTATGGATTTTTAATTATTTAAAAAACAGTCAACATATACATATAATATTATTTTAAATATATATTATTTTAATTATTTTGTATTATTATATTATAATATTATTATTTTAACTATAATATTAATAAATGTATCTTATCTTAACTTATTTAGGCTGTTTATTCTTATTACTTCTATTATTATGGTATTATATTTATTTAGATATGAAAATTGTATATATATATATATATATATATATATATATATTATTTCCTTTTTTATTAAATATTATTTTAATCCTCTTAATGAGTTAAGATTGCTTAAGATATCATTAATAATTAGAATAATATTATATTTTTTTTTCATATTATCTTGGGTCTCAGGGATATTGAGGTATTATTTTATACTATTATTTTAATCATTTTTAAATATTACTTATTTCAAATTATTTTAAAATCTATTTATTGTTTTTAAAACTTGCAAAATGCATAACTCCTTCGTTTTAAGCCCGATTTTAACGCACAACGTCTTGTTTTTGATCGTATTTTGATTCTGCACATCCTGGAGTATGCACTGCACAAGTATTTTAGTATTTCTGTACTTATTTGGAAAAACAGCAAACTGTATTATTTTCAAATGTTATTTTTATTATACTTAAACTTTGAAATTACACAACTTTGTCGTTTTAAGCCGCTGTCGACGTACAGCACATTGTTTTGGGATGTACTCTGAATTCTGCATATTTTAAAACTATTTTCAGATGAAAATTATGTCTGTATTTCCTGTTATTTCAAAACCAGTGAAATAGGGCTATTTTAAAATGTTATTTTATTACGTTTTTAACTTCGGAATTTCGTTTTTTCTCCGTTTTAACTCGGATTTTGACGTGTAACCCCTCGTTCTTTTCAGAAAAGCGAGCTTTATGTTTTGAAGCCATTTCCACCCTTGATTTTGGCTGTTTTGACCAATCATTATTTGGATTCGATTATTCGAATATTTTTGATATTAAATATTAATTATGATAATTATTTTTCAGGATACAAAATATTTTTAAATCGTTGCGAGTCTCGATTGAGTGGTCAGCAAGTCGCCCATATACCTATTTACTATAATCCAACCTATTTTTAATTATATTAATTTCCAAAATTTATGTATATATATACTTAAGTATTTTTAAACTACTTTGAAAACTACTTATATATTAAATCTCTTAACATTGGGAGACTTGCTTCATGAAATTTTAGACATAGGTTCTATGAATGAAGAGCAATCATGGGGGAGTGGTTAGTGAATGGTTTGAGTCCCAATCATTCACTAATCATCTCTTTAGGTGTCTTTACTTTTTTTTTTAATTTTTCGTAGATTGCATGTGTAGGTCGTCGCACCACAAGCACTTAGTTTAGGTTCTCCTAGATCTAAGGACATGGTGTGTTTATTTATTTTACTGTACTCCCATGCATTTATTATCCCGAGGGTTAGTGTAAACATCACTTTAAACTCCTACAACGTAGTGACACCCTAAAAGGACAAAAATTAAGGACCTGTCTAGCGAACTTAGAAGTTTTCTAGGAGCTAGGATAGATCCCAGAACGACATGAAAACTTCAACATTTAAACTTAGTGACATCATAAGCCTTTTCATAATTTTCTAGGAATTTTTAGGGCTTGTTAGACCCCTTAGTTAACTAACCCTAATTAACCTGCTAATTAAGGCCCCGAGACCTTCCGAAAAATGCAATAATTACATATTAGGTCAGAAAATTACCTATAATAGCTTGATTTGTTCAGAATCTGACCCTTGACCTTAGATAAATAGGGCTCCCTAGTTTGACTTCAGGTTGACCCCTAATTTGACCATAGGTAGAAATTACCGTTTTGCCCCTAATAAATTATTAAAAATTATTAAAAATCCCAAATTCTCTCCAAATACTTGGGATCACTTTCTCAGGTCATCCCTGACTTTTGGGAGTGATTCTAATCAGTTTGGAGCTAGTTTGGATCAAAATAGTAAAAAAGGGCCCTTCCTTAGTTAATTTAGAAAATTCCCTTAATTGCCCGAAACTTAGAAAATTCATAACTTTGGATAGGAAACTCCGATTCCAGCCTACTACCTGTGTAACTACTCGTATTGAGGTCTAGTATTTTCCTAAGGTGATAGGAGACTCAGACCTAGCCTATTTCCTATAGTGACCTTTTGGACCCTTAGCTTAGTTCCTAGGAGGACCTAGAACTTTCCAAAATTGGCTAATATAACTTTAACTTCAAATATCATCACCCTAAGTTCTTAAAATTGATCAACAAACTATATTAACTAAAATGTACCCCAACTCACTAATATTCGAATTTCAAAAAAATTCCTTTTCTGGCCTTCAACAGATTTGAAACTTTAGACAATTTTAACTAACTATCCTGCCTAGGATCTATCCAAACTACACAAGCCTTACACACACATAGAATGGTTTGCTAGGGCACCACTTCTAGATCTAGGTTAGGCCGCTGAGTTTTATTTTCTGCTGTGTGCCGGAGCTTTCCGTGGTTTTCATTGCATGCTGTTTGAAAAATGATTGGTGTGTTTGCTTACTTTCTCTGCACTCTGGATGTGAACGCTAGATTTACCCCTAGGTTAGGAGCGCCATATATATACTGTTCTTCCATGCAGGTGGCCATGCTCAAGCTGATGAAAAGGGGGAGCAATGTCATGATTTCTAATAATGTTTTATGCAGGCACTTGCTCAGCTCCCCCTAAAATTGAATGAGGGCTAAAAATTATTAAATTATTATGACTGTTACAGATGGAGCTGCTTAGCCCTCAAAATTAAGAGCATGGCTTGGCACAGGGTCAATGGTGTTAGCATTTTCATTTCCATATAAACTGCTTGGGATGATTTTTATTAGGATAACCATGCAGGGCTTTAGAACTTTCTGCTTTCTATTTAATGTAAAAATTTGTAATATTGTTAAGAGTTGTGAAAACAACTTCGAGTTGGGATATTCTTATCCAGTTCGGATTCCAAAAGAAGAAGGCATCCCTAAGGGGAGAGTCTTCTTCCATTTGGAAGATCGAGCTGGATGGCTTTAGATATTCAAAGAGAAAAGGCAATACACCCCCACTGGGGGGAATTGTCTCTTCGTTTGGATATTCAAGCCACGACGGATCCAAGGAGTCCAAGGAGGAGTGATCCAAGGAGTCCAAGGAGAGGATACCCAGGAGACTGAAGATATTGAAGATTTGAAGACCCAATATCCCACTCAAAGTTGTTGGCGTCTGTCATAGGCTTAGAAATCCGGGTTGTTGGCAGTGGTGCCCGGCCACTTTACTTTTCTGCATACCCTGGGTTGTAATTAAAGGGCAGTTGGCCTATGGACATTTACTTGATTAGTTGGATTTATATTGATGTGTTTACCTGATTGCGCAGTAGAATTACCTGCTTTTTCTAGGTTTCTTTCTTGCATGCCGCTCTTGTTTTCGCCTGGATTCCGTTAGGCTCTCTAAGGACTAAAAAATCTTTTATACTCATAACCAAAATTTAATATTTAACTTTTAAATAACATAGAAACTTAACGAACCTAGGGAACTGCCGGAACCGTCCGGGGTCGCATGCATATTACTGCATCTCCTCTCTCCTTCTAATAAGACATCTCCCTGCCTGCGGGTAGAGTCCGGATAATCTGGCCTATGAGGATGAAGTGCCGGACCTAGGGAGACTCAGTCTTTTCTAAAAATTATTTTATATTAAGCCTGTTTTTAAAATCTAAAGCATTCATGAGCTGACATTTCAACTAGCATGCATTGCATTAGAAATCAATTTAATTAAAATTTAATTGCATTAGTTAGGGGCATTCACCCAACATAAGTTCAGGACCACTTAGGAAATTCTCTAGATGTCGGTCCTCTTTCCAATAAACTGTACCTCCCACCCATCTTTCATAATTGACCTGATAGCATGGTTTTGAAGCGATTAGGTGGTTAGCTGGCTCCCCCAATCCAGGCCGGGATAAGTCCAGGTTTTGCATTGCATTAGCTAGGACACTGGTCTTAGTGTGTGTCGAACACTAAGTCCAACCTAGATTTAGGATTCGAGGCTACTACATTCGGTTCTCGTAGTAGGCCTCAAATAGTAGGTAGGTCCCTTCTTCTCAGGGACCCTAAATCCTACTTATCTGCGTCACAGGATGACGCCACCTCCATCCTTCTCTCACGCATGTGATTGAGTGTTTGATTTTTCTTCTTCCAGTTTCCATTTAGTACCCTAGAGCCTCCAAGTGCTGGTATGAGCCACGCATGTCGATTCAGCCCTTCGGACCTTTCTTCCCTTTGAGTAGGATTTCCTAGTCTATACCCTTGTGCCGATCCCACTTTAGGAGAGGATAATGTATGATCCTTAATCGAGAGTTTTCTCAGGCTCCGGCCTGGGATGTAATTAACCACGGGGGCTTGCGCCCGTGGGAAACTTGGTCCCCACAATCTACTAAACCCCAGTCGAGCTCTTTCATCGGATGGGGGAAACCCGTGATTTGGTCATGTATATTACTACCCATCGAGGTGTGTTGGCGTCAGCCTCTATCCTCAATGGTCAGTCGTATGCGCGATCCAATCTGTCCCTTCCAATCGACCCGTTCGCGCGGTGCTCTTTCGGAGGTCCACACCTAACTCCAAAGATGTCAATAGGATGCCGTAGGAGGACTTATACCTAAAGACGGATTTAAGATTTAAAATTTAATGAAGAGAAGATGCCGCTGGGGATGCTTATACTTCTCCTCGGGATGAAGATTAGGATGCCACTAGGGATGCTTATTCCTAACTCCAAAGATGCCAATAGGATGCCGTAGGAGGACTTATACCTAAAGACAGATTTAAGATTTAAAATTTAATGAAGAGAAGATGCCGCTAGGGATGCTTATACTTCTCCTCGGAATGAAGATTAGGATGCCACTAGGGATGCTTACTCCTAACTTCAAAGATGTCAATAGGATGCCGTAGGAGGACTTATACCTAAAGACGGATTTAAGATTTAACATTTAATGAAGAGAAGATGCCGCTAGGGATGCTTATACTTCTCCTCGGAATGAAGATTAGGATGCCACTAGGGATGCTTACTCCTAACTCCAAAGATGTCAATAGGATGCCGTAGGAGGACTTATACCTAAAGACGGATTTAAGATTTAACATTTAATGAAGAGAAGATGCCGCTAGGGATGCTTATACTTCTCCTCGGAATGAAGATTAGGATGCCACTAGGGATGCTTACTCCTAACTCCAAAGATGTCAATAGGATGCCGTAGGAGGACTTATACCTAAAGACGGATTTAAGATTTAACATTTAATGAAGAGAAGATGCCGCTAGGGATGCTTATACTTCTCCTCGGAATGAAGATTATGATGCCACTAGGGATGCTTACTCCTAACTCCAAAGATGTCAATAGGATGCCGTTGGAGGACTTATACCTAGAGACGGATTTAAACAGGATGGCTGTCGTAAGAGCAGACTTAAGCCAGAATTTAGAATTTAGATGTATAGTTGATTTCTTTAAAGCCATGGATCATTTCCCTTTCATCACAAATGACATTAACAAATTGCAAATATTCTATTAGAGATTATAACATTTGTATATGTCATTTTCTGATAAGGAAAGAAAAACGTTTGGAAGAATAAAAATTTTGAAATTCATTGAATTGAAAACTTTGTTCCTTTTTTTAATATAGATGATCCTTATAACATACAAATATTCCACTAGGGATTTTGTTTTTTATATTGGATCATCATATGTGAAAAAGGGAAATGGGAGTAGTTTGATCATCTTTGATAAGTAAAGACTTAACAAAGCATCTCGACCACCAAAAGAGAAATGCAAGATTTTGTTTAAAGATTGATTCTATGATTGAATTTGTTTCGATTAACTCAAAGAAAATCATATGAATTTTCTAGAGTCCTCATTTGCATGTTCTAGGAGAACTAAATGCAACATGATAAAATTTTCCTTAAAAAATTTTAACTTTTGCATGAGTTGTTGAAGAACAAGGAGAATATTTGAGCATCCTTTATAGTGAAAGCACTAAGGAATATCAAGTTCTCATAATGATTGAGAAAAGTTTGATTTTCAACAAAAAGTGAAAGCTTCATTTTTTTTATTTGATAATTTTCTTATAATATTTGACTGTACTCGCTTAAGTTTTAATCATCTTAACCCAATCAAAATGATATTGGAAAAGATTCAAAAACTCAACGAAGGATTGGTTGACTCCCTCTAAATTAAATAATTTGAATATGACCAGAACGATTTCAATCAAAAGTTAAAACTTAATAACTTCCTTCAAAGAAAATTGTAGTTTCAAAATATTTTAAATTTCAATGCTATGAAAAGAAATGAGGATAGAGTTTTTTAGGCTCTAACAACCGAATCTAGTTTATGATAAAGATATACCGTGAATTGAATTTCATATCTTTTTGACAAAATTACCATAGACTTTATCAGGAATAGAATCCCTCCAATTCTAACATCCAAGATTAGTCAATTATGGACTTAGTCAAATTGTAGCTTGATTTTGTTTTGAAGTTTGACAAAGATTCAAACAAAGGTATCATCGACATTACTAAGGATAGAACCCCTCATGTTCTTACATCCTAGTTCAGTCAATAATAGATTTATATTTGTATGATATCTACTCAATAGTGAATGAGAACATTAGACAATTATCTCAAAACCAACTAAGGGATGTCCCTTAGTTTAGTTTCAAAAATTTGAATCCAAATAAAGTGATTTTTATATCTATAAATATCACTGTAGATCATTTAGCATCAGGACTCTATCTAGAATCTCATTCAAATTGGAAGATACTCAAAAGAGAGTTGAAGATATTTGGATAATGGTTTGTTTAAGCATCTCAATTAGGTTAGATACGTGAAACCCAATAATGCACAATCAGCACCATTATAATTCTAGTTAGATTGATCATCTATTTAATTTTTCTTGATAATGATTTGAAAATCTGAACTGACCTACTCAAGTTTGCTAACTAGAGAGGTCTCGAGATTTAGATTTTGTTAACCCAGATCAAAGCTCCCTACAAGCAAAACTGGGGTTTCCTTCTTTATATTTTCATTAAATTAAGAATTATATCAAAAGAGAATCAAATTAGAGGTAGAAATTCAATATTTCTAAATCATATAGATGATATTTATATTTTACATCTAATAGAACATCAATGCTTGATGATGAACAAAAATTTTGAATTCTTAAAAATCAAGTGTTAAAAATACTAAAGGATAAATAGGTCCTTTGATATTTAAGATTTAGAAAGGGAAGCCACTTTTTTTTTTTTCTTTTTTTTTTTTTAATGAATGTGTCTCTTTTTTTCTTTTCTTTTCTTTTCCTTCTTCACTTTTTTTTTATTTTTTTTTTAAGAGGCTTCCTTTATTTAAATCTTGAAAAGATTATTTTAGTTGTAAAATCATCTTCCAAGTATAAGAGTTAAAAAAAATAACACTCTTATACAAGGAAGATTGATTTACAAATTGGACCTGATCCTTATAGTATGAATAGACAACTTAGTTGAGATAATTATAATATAAGTTCATCAACTCGTAAGATGCTTATGAGATGTATAATAACAAGGTGAACAAAAATTTTCTTTCCTCCAATTTTAATTTGACATAAATATTAATTCAAAAGAAGATACATATTGATATCATAATGGGTGAACCCAAATATGATAATTTTTTATCACTATTGAAGAAGAAAATTATTAAAGATGTTATAAAATCACTTGACTTGGTATCAATTCAATGTGTGTCAATTAACTTTAAGGAAAAGCCACATGACAAAGAAATGTTTATCATATCATGGGTTAGCCTTAATAAAGAACCTTGAATTATTCCAAGTCTTTGATTGAAAGAGGAATTTAAGATGATCAATCTTAAAAGGAATTGCTCATGAGTTTTCTCAAATGGAGTAATAAAGCCAAGAGTAAACTTAGCTAATATTTGATTTAATAATATTACCATAAGGGAAAACTACATATGATGAACAAAAGCTTTTATATAACTTGTCTATTTATCTTCATCGCATACCTTAAGATCCACATTCTATCAGAGTTAAACCACATGATAGAGGACAAATCATCGTATCCATGTAGTACTCTTAGGAAATAGGATTTATAGGCATATTAAACTTTAACATACAAGAAGGTTTAAAGGTGAGGGAATTTAGAATGATTTTCAAACTTCAATATGTCAACCAATACTTATACATTCCTAAGATTAGAAAAATCATAATATGGTTGAATAGAAGATTTGAAAATATATTTGAATTTAATTCAGCGATTGTTAGGAACCTAACAAAATTAGCTAAACTTTAGTGTTTTGAGGTTCCAAAAGGAAATAAGATTAAATATATCTTCATCTAAAGCGTTAATCCACTCAAGTGGAGGGAGGGAGGGAACACACTTTTCTTTTTAGCATTGATAACCATTAGTTTTATTCTTTAAGTGTTTAGAGGAGTCAACCACAATGAAGTTTTAATTATAATTTAAAGAAGATAGAGGTAAATTTCTTTTTAAAAGAAATCAACCTACTATTTTCTCTAGCAAAATTATTTTTTTATAAGCTTGACTTGTATTCGAACCTTCAAACTTTTCTCAAATTAAATTGAATTTAATCTTGAAAATCTTGCATATATCCGATTTTGGATCCTGTCCTAACAAACATGTCAAGCTACAAAGGACATGTAACAATAATATGTTATTAGGACAAGCAAAAAGTTTTGATTTGAAGGTTGAGCTTTTATTCCTTGTCTTACCACACATATTAAGCTATAAAAATATATAACTATAATATGTTGGTTTAGATAAGGAGAAAACTTTGATTTGAAAGCTCAAATTTTCTTGAGATTTGTCCAACCACATATCGGGTTATAAAAATATATAACTGCAACATATTAGCTAGGACACAAAAGTTTAAAATTTTTCAAGACTTAAAATTTTTTGGACCCAATCCAAATAATACATTAAGTTACTAAAAGAAGTAACTATACATATTACTAAAGATTGGGCAAAGAGATTTTGGACCCAATGCTAAGTCAAACATCAAGCTACAAGAAAAATATAACTGCAACATTCGAATTAGCACACAGGGGTTTTCTTTACAAAAAGGCCATTATAAAGGAGCTCCTCGTTAGTTTTCTAACGGGGTCCAAAATAAGACCTCTAAAAATTTTTTAGATACCGGCCAAATTATTCAAGAATGAAATGAATAAAAGAACCGGCGGAAGAAAGGTAGTTACAACTTATGTTAAGCACAAGTATACTACCGATTAAAGGGTATAAAACACTGCTAAAGATGGAGAGAGGATTGATCCCCAGCGGAGTCGCCAGAAAAACCTTGGTGGGAAAAATTTGTGTATCACCACACAGATTTTGATTTCTCCTATTTTGTAATCGAATACTGCATTGAGAATAAAGTACAGTCTCGAGAGGCCGACACAATATTCTACAATGGATTCAATATCATAATAGGATGTTGAAAATTGATATTTCTATAATCAAACATAGTTCAAAGAATAACATATCATCTCAAAAGATGAACATGAAATTCTATAGAATATGTTTAAAGATAGAAATATATTTTTGAAAAAGTTTATTCATTCTTTTGTTTAGATATGGTAAGAATAATATTATATCATCTTAAAAGACGAACAAAACATTATTCAAGATATCCAAAAGCGAGAATGAGTTTTATAAAATTCATCATTTCTAAAGTTAAATATAACAAGTATAATATTATATTATCTTAAAAGATAATAATAACATTCTACAAGTCTATTCAAAATTAGAAATGAGGTTTTAAAAAATATCTACGTTCCCAAATATTCTTCCCTTGTTTTATACGAATAAAACAAGGTTTATTTTAGTCTGGGTTCTTAAATCCCTATAAGAGCAAGCTCCTATAGTTAATTACATCCTAGGAGGAATGCTCCTAAGAAAACTTTCGATTAAAGCAGTGATTTCATACCCTTTTGACTACAAAGTAGAAGATAAGGAAATAGAAGTAAAGATTTTCCAAGGAGAAAGCTCAATGTTGAACATTTATTAGTGAGTCAATGGAGGAAAAGTATGAGGTGTCGGATTCTGAGAAGCTCAGAGACAACCTCAGTCTATCCTATGTTGGGCTTTATATTTTAAGAGAAAATGTTATGTTTAAGTTGATATTTTATTAGAAATTTGGGATTTTATTCCTGGAGGGCGAGGACTTAAGATTTAAAAAGAATCTGCCTCAGAACCTAAATCTAATTTGGGTACTATAAAATAGTGACCCGAACCTAAGTAATGAAGTGCAAATCTGGACTTACCCCGGCCTGATTGGGGAGCCAGCTAACCACCTAGGCGCTTTAAAACCATGTGTCCAGTCTCTTATGAAAGATGGGTAAGGATGTTTATTTAAGTTTTAAGGAATTGGGGCTGACATCTAAGACAATTCCTAATTAGCCCCTCAACTTATGTAGGGTGATAAATGTCTAGAAATGCAATTAATATTTTAGACTCTTTTTAGTTTGTATCTAATGCAATGCATGCTAATTGACTCGAATGCATAAAATGATAATGAAGTAGTTTAAAAATTTAGGCTTAGAAAATAGATTTTTCCCTAGAGATTGCACAACTTCCCCTTGACAGAACTGCACCCTCATAGGTCAAGTGGTCTGCCAGAACCCGCAGGCGGGGAGGTGCCTAACAAGGAAGAGAAAGTATTAATATGTTTATGCTGACTCTCGGCTGTCCCGAGCTTACTTCTTAGATCGTTAGAGTTACTATGTGAGCCTAAAAATTTTTATTTAAAATTACAAGTATAAGAATTTTAAGCATACCATTACGAAAAAAATCTCTCCGTTTCGAATCCAGGCTAAAACAAAACACGGCATGCAAGGTCCTAAAAAAATCTACTACACAAACAACGTAAACAATCAATTTTAATAATCCAAATATAATGTCCAATGTTCATATTACACCCAGAATTTGCAGAAAAGTAAAGTGGCCGGGCACCACTGACAACAAACCCGGATTCTAATCCTAAGAATGACGCAAGTGATTTTTGAAATAGGATATATTGTTCCTTAAATCTTCATTTCTTCCTCTTCTTTCTTCAATCTTCTTGTTCTGTCTTTTCTTCTTCTACGAACTTCTCGAGTCCGTCGGGTTCTGGATATCCAAATGAAAAGAAACTCATCCCTAAGAGGGGTATTTTCTTTTCTATTCGGATACTGAATCATCATAATTTGGCTTTCCAAATAAAAGAGAATAATCCTTTAAGGTATATTCTCCTTTCTTTGGATTCCAAATTGGATGTAATATCCCACTTTTAAAAAAATCACTTTCACATTTATTGACTCTTGATATATTATATTTACATTATATTTCATTTCACAGAAAGGAAAAAAAAATCTAGTCCACCTGCAAGGTTATCCTAAGCAATTTATAACAAAAATCATCCCACGCAGTTATATATATATGCAATTGAATTTAAATTATTAAGCCACACTTGGCCACACTCTTCTTCATTTGGGGGCTAAGTAGCTGAAGCACCTGTAGCATTTATTTATTATTAATTAATTAGCCCCCTTTTTCTAACCTGCATGAGTGTGGCCACCTGCATAAAATCATATTAACAATCCAGATCGCTCCTAGCCTATGGGTAATCTAATCGTCAATCAAACTAACACAAAGTGCAGTAAAAATAAATAAACAAACACACTAACATTTTACAACCAGCATGCAATAAAACTTGAGAAAAAGCCTGTCACAGTGCAGTAAGGAAATAAACACCGGCCTAACCTAAAACTAGAGTCGGTTGTCCTAGCAAACAAATCTAAGTGTGTGTGTGCAATAGGTTATGTGGTTTTGAAATATCCTAAGTCAATTATTGGCTAAAGTTTTTTAATTGATTGAATTCTAATTTAAAGATGTTTACTAATTCTAAAGTGAGATGTCACTAAATTTTCTATGTTATAAGTTTCTATCCTAAAGTGTGCATGCTTTCTAAGTCTAGATTTTCTAAGACCCGGTCCTTAATATTTTATCCTTAAGTGTCACTACTGTTGTATGGGATAAAAATTTGTTATTACTAACCCTTAGGACTTTGAGTGTGTGTAAAAGGGGTTTAGGGATCTAAAATAAAGCAAAAAAGTAAATCTAATTAAATTGAAGTTACTACAGGGACCTAAAGGAATGGTTCACGCATACCACATCAAGGGGCCCCTAAAGGTTTTCTAAGTTTAGAAATACTCACAGTCACCGGGGGCTACGACCTGGTGGTTCCGCCCGTAGCACCTCTACCCGGTTGGATAGAGGCGACTGACGTCATTAGCTCCTTGTACTTTTGTCCACTCGATCAGTACCGTTCCTCACAGTTTATGCAAATAAAATAGGAAAAACAAGGAAAATAAGGATTAGAAAGTTCATTTAATAAATAATAATGAAATAATTGAAATTTACTGAAAATTAAAGAAGTACCTTTCTTCGGGCTTGAACACCGGTTTAGTTGCTTGTATTTTTGAAACCTTTACTTTGTAAGAATATTATATACCTTTCCAATATTTACTTCCACTCTTCTAAACTTATACAATTTTCACAAAATAAACAATTTACCTCTCACACTTGTACACTTCTCTCATTCCTAAAATCATGCTTTACACTTTCCTAAAGTCATACACTTCCTCCCACTTTCACTTTTCAAACTTAAACACAAAACTCATTACAAAATTCACTTATTAAATTATACATCCATACAAACACTTTATTTTCCATACCCTTATACACTTCTCATTTTCAACTTTCTATACATTTTACCTTTCAACACATAAGTACACAATTCACCTTTCAAGACATAAATCTTTTACTTTTCTAAATCACACAATTTCCACTTTTATATATAAATGCAAATCAAATTTTCCTTACTAAATCAAATACTTTAATTTTCATAATCTTCACACAAGACATTTCTAAAATACATTTTCTCTTTTCAATATACTTTTCAAAACACTTTTCTTATTAATGCCAACATTTTCATTTTTCACAAAAACACACATTTTCCACTTTTCAAAACATATAAAACACTATTCCTTACCAATCCAAACATTTTACCTTTCATTTTGCATTACACAAAACCCTTCCAACATATACTTCTACTTTTAAAATATATAATCTCCATTTCTCACTTTTCAAAAAAATTTCAAGTACCATTTTTCAAAACATATATTTTTCACCATTCTTAAATTTTTTAACGTACACCTTTCTCATCTTTCCAAAAATCATACATTTCATATATATATATATAATTTTAAAGCATTCAAAATCTTTCCAAACACAAATTATGATTATTATAACTAAATGAATCATCATATTTTTATCTCAAATATCCTCTTTTGAATGAAAAGGAAAACCCATGAATTTTAACCGGATTCTTTTAGATTTCTTTTCAAAACATCTTTTAAAAAAAATTATTAGTATTCATCTAATGATAATGAGAAATTTGCATGCATTCCAATCTAATAACTCATACATAAAAAAAAATCATTGAAAATCTAGACAAAATTGAGTTAAACAACGGAAGAGAATCTTTCTCTTTACAATAAGAGAAAACAATGGAAAGAAAAAAATTCCTACATTTTCAATCTAAAATACTTTTTCTCCTTTTAAAATGATAGCACTAAACTTTCTCAAATCACTTTTTCATCATTAAAATTGTTAAAAGGAAAAGAAAGAAGATGAATATGCAGAGGATATACCCAAGATTTAGAAGATTGCCGGCGTGCAACTGCTGTAGGAGTGACGGAGGGGGCTTGGATGTGTCATGTATGAGAGGGGGGAGGTTTGGATGTGTCATGTATGAGAGGAGGGAGGCTTGGACGTTTTTTGGGTTGAGGGAGAGTGAGAGTGGGTGGTTATGGGTTGAGGGATAGGGAGAGTGGGTGGTTATGGGTTGTTGCTGAACCCTTTGACCGTGGACCGCTCGGTTGACATTTGAAGGCCTTACTGATTTTGGAATTCGGTGATCTTGGGCTCATTGGATTCTTCTCGTCGAGTCGTTCGATTCGAGTATAAGCTCGTCAAAATCGGAGATCGTTTGGTCACTCAAATTGCGGTTTGAACCTTCCAACAGCAATTTGAGCCCTTGATTTGGACTCATTTGGGCTCGGATTGGGTTGATCTTGGTGTCGTTGGGTTTGTATTCCTGAGATGCTCAGTTCGACTGTAAGTTTGCTGAAATCGGAGTTCGGATGGTCTGCGAATTAATTTTTGAAGTTTCCAAACTTGATTTTGCATCGAGATTCGTGCTCGATTAAGATAATTTTTGACAACGTATCAATTATTATTATATATATACTTGTGACGAGTCAAAACGGGTTAATCGGAGCCATTGAAATTGAATTCAATTTGAGTTAATTTGATTTGATTTTGATTTGATTGGTGAGTTGTTTTAAGTCCAATGATATATCAATTTGATCGAAATCGAATTAGATTGAGTCGATCGACATCGACGAATCATAAATCGAGCTTGATTTGAGTTCGTTTGGAGTTGAATAAAAATTGGACTGAATTGATTTTGATTTGGATTGAGTGATAGGCTTGAGTCGATGCTACGTCAGTGGGTATCCACCTAAGGGAAATCCTATGGGCGACGTCTACACTAGGCTACGAAGACCTAGGTGCTAGAGTCGATTTCCGGAGAAATTGACCTCAAATAATGAGGTCAACAGGGGTTTTGAGAAGTTTGATATTTTGTTCGATGAAAAATAAAGTAAAGGTAAAGTGAATGCATTGTATTTCATTCTAGTTCATTTTGGAGGTAAATCATCTCGCACAGTTTTGAGCGAGAACCATTTACACCGCTCCAATGCATGCATGAGCACTGCCGACGGCCACTATGTCGACCGCCACCAGCTACTTCAACCACCATTGTCATCGCCATCACCGCCCTCTAACGCCAGTCGTCGACCACTGGCTAACATTGACCACCAGCCATCGCCGACCATCCTGGACACAACCGTTTTACGCTTTAAATTACATTCACTTTACTTCAAACCAAACATAAAAAGTAAAGTCATGCATTCATTTTACACTTGATATATCAAAAAAAAATTATTTTGATCGAGCCCAAATCTCGAGGAATTTTTTTATTAGAAACTTTTTAAAACAAGTTCAGGATCATCCACACACCTATTTTAGAAAACTTATAATCAAACTGAACATTTGGCAAAGATGAACCCAAGGACACCAAATTCGATCCAATCCAATATCAAATGGGTCCAAATCGAGGGACTGAAGCACGTTTGGAAGCTTTAAAGCATAAATTGGATGACCAAATGATTTATAAATGGAACATGCTTATTGTAGAATTGAGCAACTCGACGAGACGAAACCAACAAGCCCAAGATCGCCAAATTTTGACTTCATTAAGACACAAAAATGCTCGATAAATAGTCTATGATCAAGAGAATCTATATCAACCATTCACCAAAAACTCTTTCAATATGCCGTTGATCTTCTCTTATTTACTAGTCATGACATTTTCAAAAAACTATAAATAGACCCTTCATTCTTCAAAAAGGGATAGAAAGGAAAAGAAGAAGAAGAATGAAAAGAAATATGAGATCTCTCTTTCCACTAAGCTCCTCCTCGACCACCAAACGTCATCAGACTTCTACCTATGTCACCAGTCGTCGTCAAACTTCTACTAGGCCACCAGCAGTTGCCGCACTTCTGCCTGGCCAACAACCATCGTTGGATTTCTTCTCGTCCATCACCCGTCACCAGACTTCTGCCCCACCACTGATGTTTGATTCACTTCTGTTTGGACACCAGTCTTCATCGGACTTCTGCCCGACCACTGACCCTCGTCGGACTTCCACCTAGCCACCAACTGACACTAAACTTCTGCCCGATCACAGATCGTTGTCAGACTTTCACCCGGCCGACTAACATCAGACTTCTACCTTAGCACAGACTAACAACTGACTTCTGCCCAACCATTGTCAGTCACCATATTTTTTTCCCGACGACCGACAAACTTCCGTCCAACCGTAATTGAAGTTCTGTCCAACCGTCTTCATTGTAAACTCTTGAATATCTACACAAAGTCCACTTGTATTTAAATGTATTAATGATGTCATAATTCAAAAATCTTGGGCTCGTTGGATTCATCTCATCGAGCCCCTCAATTAAGCTCTAAGCATGTGACATTTGGATATCATTTTGTCATCCAATTAATGTTCTGAAGCTTCCAAATAGGCTTTATACCCTTGATTTGGACCCATTTTGTGTTCAAATTGGATCATTTTTTGTGTCTTTGAATTCGTCTCTTGGAGACATTTAGTTTGGCTATAACCTTGCTGAAATCGGAGTTTGGATGGTCCAAATTTTAATACTTGAAACTTCTAATGCATATTTGCTTCAAGATTTGTGCCCGATCAAGATAATTTTTATTTTCATATATCCATGAATGTTAAAAAAAATTCATAATAAAATTCATTTATATTTAACTTTTTTAGGACATTTAGACCAATTAAGACAAATTAACATACATATCACATAATAAACCAAGATAAGGTGCGTTATTAACGCCAAATTCTTTTTTTTTTTTTTTTGGATATTTTGACTAATTAAGGTAGACTCACACACACATCGCATACACAAGACTTGAACTCAAGACCTCTTAGTTGATAGCCTAAGGCCCTAAGCTCTCAACCAACAAACCAAGATGACTTATGTCCGAACGCCAAATTCAAAAAATACAAATTCAACTGTTTCAGTGTCCATATACCAATTCCTTTCCCAATATAACAAGAAGCTTGTGGGATTTTTTTTTAATTATTTTAATTTTTTGTTTTTTCTATATTTTCTTTTTATTGCTGTAAAATAAATATTTTTTTCTCAAAATAAATTTTAATATTTTTTAAAATGATTATACTTTCTAAAAAATCCATCACATTTATATTACATTAATTTAAAAACAAATTGAAAGACTCCCCACTTAAGTTCTCAATAAAACAATAGACTTTCTTTTAAATTTCGATAATATAAATCAATAAATCTCATAATTTCAAAACAATACTCCAAATGACAAAAGTATTTGTATTGGGAAAAAAGAAAAGATATTCATATCAAATTTTAATAATAATCTAACTCAAAATTATTGAATTTATTGCAAAAATAATAATTAAAATTATATATCAATCATCCCAAAATAAATACAATAAATTCAAAAATTATCGAATAAAAATTTGATCAGATATTCTTTCATTAGTTCACAATTGCCAATCAGCAAGAGTTGAGATCAAATCTGGGCCTCTTCGGTAAAAACGGCACCGGCAGCGGCACGTGCGAGTCGCACCGCGGACACCGCGGGTTCGCCTTCGATATCAACACGTATAAAAGGCAGCTGGGGCACGCAGCCGCCAACATTCCGCCGGTCGAATCTGAACCCCCGTCGTCTTCCTCCGCCACCCCTAGTCTCTTCATCGAAGACGATGTCGTCGACGACGATGGCGATCCGGAAGCACAACCAGTTTCCCAATCGATTTGCCTTCGGTGAGCCCGCTCCAATGCTGACTTCACCTTCTCGAGCGTGCAAACACTCTGGTACTCATTGGAGATTCCTCCTCCCGCAAGCTTTAGATCGAGGAGGGTCGAATGCTCCGGTAAGGAGGCGGATGACGACGACGGAGGGGGGAGATTGAGGTCATGGAGTTCGCGGGAGTGTTGATCGGAGTATAGTCTGTGAAGGTATGTCTTCCCCGACTGCATCCAGAAATTAGGGTTAAGCAATTGATCTGAAATTTTGGTTCGATGTGTAATGTGTTCGGGAATCGGGAGGCTGCGGATTGAGGTCGTAGAGTTCGAGAATGATTGATCGAATCCGATAATAGAGGCATGGACTAAACCACGAAATTGGTCATAATTCGAAAATTGTTAAAAATTTTGTTTATTAAATCATAAATTCAAGCAGAAATTCAATAAAAGATATTTTAATAAAATTTGATCATGATTATTTCAAATTTTTAATTTAATTTAAGATGAATATAATGTAAAAATTAGCTGATTAATTGTATTCTTCTCAAATAAAATTTAATAATTTTAAAATTAATTATGTTCAAAATTATTGTTTTTCTTAAGAATTGTAATTCAACATTTTAGCATATTTTTCATAACTAGCTGACATTTACTAAAATTTAATTAGTTTAAAATTTTTAAGGAAAATCAGAATCTGTCACGTCAGAAATCACAAAGCTTAATCTTTGTCAGCATAGCCAGCAGTAAAATTCTTTCATTATTTTTTTTTTCTAGTTAGTTGAAACAATTCTTCTCAGAAAAGTTGCCGCCGTTTACCAATGACTTTTTTTATATATATAAATTCTATTGCATTGAATTGATTTATTACAAAAGAATCACAGAAGTAATTTAAATTCAGATAAAATTCATGGCGATGAATTGACGAGAAATTTCTCGATACCTTATGTATGCTCATACCAAACTAAGAATTGATATAAGGATTCGATCGATCATAATTTGATAGGAATGGTTTGGGATTGAGATTTGGGAACGGGGAAGTACCTTAAGATCGAGGCGGCGCTCCCATCCTGGTGGAACATGCAGGTCAAGGTCAAGCTCCGTCGAGGACCCGACGGCAACGGCGACGGCACCGTCGCCGAGGAGGTCACGTGTTACGATCCCCCGCCGCTTCCCATCATCATCCTCTCTGTGCGCCTCCATTATTCGCACGATCGTTGTCACATCCGCGGCCATTAACTTTCTGCAGCTAGGGTTTGTTTATTCCGTTCCTCGGAAAATAGAAGAGGAAGAAGATGAGTAGTTAGAGATAGATTGAGGAGGTTGAGGATATAAATAAGTTTTTTTTTTTTTTTAATGGCGAGAGAGGATTTAATGCGGCTGGTAGAAATAATCGCGGAGGACTATGAGGGGCTGATGTGTAATTTTGGGGTTTTGAATGTTGCTTGTGGATGTGAAGAGTCATTGAAATCGGATGAGCGCCAGAGCCCTGCATTGGGTACCTATACCCACACCCACCCACGTACCCACCCATACCCAATGGGCATGGGTGGGTATGGGTACGCCCATAGCCTCGTGGGTGGGTATGGGTGGATACTCAACATCAGAGGAGAACCAATTTACATTACTAATCATCTTATACATGAAATATATTACAATAATCCTTAGTATACAGTGCGCAACACTGAACCGCGTCATGACCATGATAAATTTTGATATGTGACTTGAAAGTTTGCAGTCAGAGAAAATGACATAAAATCTCAAGGCCATTATTTTATGGCAGATTGCATTCAATAAGCTTGGAAAGTGGGTGGGTGTGGGTGGGTATGACATCCAGAAAGTCACCATAGGTGGGTGTGGGTGGGCAAAGCCCGCCAGCGCAAAGCGTGGGTACCCAGTGGGTACCCAACCAGGAACCCATGTAGGGCTCTGATGAGCGAAGAAGCATTTCATGCATTTATTGCTGTACCGAGCTTTCAAGCTATAAAACATAAAACCTCATTAGTTGAAATTTAAGTAGCTGAAGATTTCTTCATACTGATCATTCAATAAATGGTGAGTGTTAGGTCTATCGCTAGTTGAAAAACTCTTTTTTCATTCAACAGAAAAATTCATTTTCCACTCTAAAATACAGTAAAACTTCAAATGTAGTAATTCATCTACAATCGAACGGCATTTTCTCTTCTTTCCCGTGCTTCCTATGAAGATAACCATTTTCTCCTCTTTCTCACACTTTTCCCCTATTTCGCATGCTTCTTTGGCAAATCTCGTAGCCCAATTGTTTGGCGTAGGTGAACAGTCTGACGCTAATATTGACGTCGCACTGTTCACTTTGGCATGATATTTGAAGTTTGAATGGACCAATTGGCTGACGACATAAGGTGGTATATTGTTTGGTTGGATATGATCTAATTTCTATTTAATTAAATTTTATTTTAAATATAAAAAATAATAATTTTTAAAATCTAATCATTTTAGAATATTTTTTATTAAAAAAATTATGTTTGTGAACAGTGTAACGCCAATATTGACGTCGCACAATTCACACCGCAAAAATGGTGTAGGACTGTAGGTTTTGCGTTTGAGTGGAGCAGGTCACAAATGACAAATGTTGGTTTAGCGCGTGACCAACGTCCGCTAAACCAACGTCCGGTTAGAGTACTTGAAATTTACAATACATGATGATATCACTAAGAGAGTAAATTTTTTAAATATTTTTTTTTGGGACATTTAGGTCATGAAGGCAAATTCATAAATATATCACATAAGCAATACTCAAATACTGACCTCTTAATTGGTAGTCAAAACTCCCAACCAACAGATCAAGATGAGCTATATTTTTTTTTTAATAAATGTTGATTATGAATCTCATAGCTCTTCAAGATGTAATTGATAATTTTTTATAAATTATTTTGAAGACCAGGCTCTAATTTTATGAATTTACATTAACCCACCTTCTTCTCTAACTTGAATTCTATGCAGTATGTTGATTCGTATTTTAAATTTTAATTCATAAGTATCTGATTTACGAGTCATTTATGGTATTAAATTGCTCTCGATAAAATAAATATCTTATAAATGAAATGGTAGTCAGTCGTCATTTGCTGGTGTCCGAATTTATTCTTGACATCTACTCATAAAATTTACTTGACAGTGATATATGAATATTTATTGCATTGAATTGCTCTCGAATGCAATTTTTTTATGCTAAAATTGTGGTATATCATTGTAATCTTTCAATGATGCTAAATTTGATATATATATGAGTATTTATGAAATTATTTCAATTAATTTAAGGCTTCATTTGGGACAACTTTTTTAATGCTTCTTAAAAAAGCAGTAAGAAAGCTGTCCCAGACAAACTCTAAGGGTGCGTTTGGGACGGCTGCAGCTGTCCGTAAAGCAGGTTGTGAAGTTGGTATACATAAATTAAGCTGCTTTTTGAAGTTACTGTACATAAATCATTATATTTTGTTTGGATAGTATAACTGTCAAATTGCTGTGCTGTACCTGTTTACAAACAAATTACCATACAACCCTTATATATATTAAGATGAAAAAAAATTATTTAAATGTAATTTTTTTTCATTTCATGCACATAACACAAATAAAGATCATCTTACATAATAGGAAAAAAGTGTCTTGTGATTCAAAAACAAAGTATCAAGTATGCTGAGTTAATCTCAACTAGGGGTATCCCAAGCCTTTTTTTGTTTCTTTAAACGACAATCCGTCAAAACCAATAAAAAATCCGTATGCCACATTTCTGAAACTAGATCAAGGAAGAACTGAAAGAGCCAAATTCTCGATAATATTAGTAAATTCTTCATCCCCATTTTTTTCCCCAAAGTCTTAAAGCAAATAAATTGAGACTAACATTAAACAAAAATGAGCTAATACTACTGGAAGTGAACAGCAATCACATACAGATATGTAAAAAAAAAAAAAAAAAAAAAGATAAAACAAGCAGCAATCCCTTATTCATCCATAATCCTATGACAAAAACATTTTTTTTCTCTATTTCCTTCAGAAAAAAAAAATCATGCTAGTACAATAATAATCCTGAAAAAATAGCACAAATTAGCTACAATATATCTCATCAATTTCTCACACTGAATGCTCCACGTCTGCTTCCTAACACTAATCAGACAATCCATGAAAAGACCACAAGAAATGGCCCAGCAAAAGGAGAGTTCACCCTGATTCCAAACTCAAGAACTTACTTCGCAGCAGAAGGTTCTTGAGTCTTCTTCTCCTACGCCTGCACGACATTCACCGACACGTCATTTCCACCGCCTCCGCAAACCCAAGGCGAGAACAAGGCGCCACCATTCTCCATTTCCACCTCGGATCCACCTTTCCCAGAGAAACCCCACTTACCTTCGAAACCACGGAAAGCAGCGGACCGCGGGAGGCAGTGAAAGGTCGTGGGAAGCAGGGATGCGCCGCAGAAATTTTTCCAACGTAGGTCTGCCGTAATGCCCCAAACATCCGTTTAACAAATTTTTATGAAGAATAGCAACAGTAAAGCCGTCCCAAACGCACCCTAAGTCTTCATTTGGGATGATTTTTTTATTACTTTTTAATACATTTTTTTAGTACAAAATTTTTAAGAAACAGCAAGAAAGCCATCCAAAATGAAGCTTGAGTAGTTGAAATTTGATTTTATGATGTTCACACTGATATGCCCTAGCTTAAAAGGGAGAGATTATTAGGTGCAGAGTGCGGACCAAGAGAACTGTCCGCACAAGCATTATGTACCTAACGGTACCCCACTTGGTACCGCTGGATACCAATAAGTACCCAGTGCTTGTGCGGACGGTGCGCACTCCGCACCAAATAATTTTTCCTTAAAATGGCCTATTAAGGTAGCCCAAGAGTAATATTTTTTTAAGGCTTCAATTCATTAGCAATTTATAATATTGGATCGCTCTCAAAGAGATTTTTTTGTATCAAAATTGTTGCCCTAAATCTTCTTGAAGTTATTTTGGATAATCCAATCATTAAATTTTTAATATGCTAACTCCATCAAACTCATTATTCTTAGAACTAACAAACAACATTTTTTGATGGTCATTGTCAAACCACCATTGACGCCCCTTCCCCATGCTATCCAAACATTGGTATCCCCATTAGATTTCTAGGTCAAGGAGGAGAGTGTGATTCAAACCATTCAATTCGATTTCAATTGATAGATTTCAATAAAAAAGCATCGAAATGATCTCCCAAAATTTATATATATTGACTATGATTCAACATATTTAAGCCATATTTTGTTATATGCATGATTCCTATGTTGCCAAGAAATTTTGAATTCCAAATACATCCAAAGTACATTTATGCCGACTAGTCATCTCTAATTTCTTCTTCATACAACTTTTTTTCGTGATTTTTTCGATCATCCAATTAAGAAAACGATCCTACTGGCCGCTCTCCATTGCCCTAGATACAGCGCCACCCATCGTTCTTCTTGGCTATTAATTTCTAAAACCCATAATTGCCGGATATCCTTCATCAATCTTGAGGCCTCCATAGTCCATATCCTCCTCCATTTACATGCAATAATATATATTATAAGCATTAAATCATAGTAAAATTTTGAGCCAATATTAAACTCCCTTCTTCAAGATGCCATTTTTTTCTTAATTAGTTCAAAGAGAATTATCTAATTTTGGTGAGGGTGGGGCTCATGTAATTAAGCATGGCAATTAAAGTCCTTACAAGGGCCATTAATTCACCCAATACTAAGTGAATTATTACGTCGGTGATCGGACCGTCCGGACACTAATTCAGATGCGCCACGTCACCGGTTACACTGGGGGCATATATCTAACTGATGTGGCACATCTGGGTTGGTGTCCGGACGAATCCGGACATCAGAATTAACAATTTTCCAATAAGCAGAGCTTTCAAAAATCTAATCCATTAATTTCCTGCATTAATAAGAAAATTAATCTCGGTCTTCCTTTTGGTGTAGGAGTTAGGCGCAGTTAATGAGATGCAATGCGACTTAATTACGCAGTTATTAGCAACCAGCACCAAACTTTTTTGAATTTTTGTCCGTTAATTTTAATTCATCTAGAAGCTTTACTATTAATTACCTTTCCTATGATTATTTTTTATAAGTCCATGAACAATAAGGCACACTTGATAGGTAATAACTTGTGTGGATGATGCAACTATATGATCAATGCAGGCTTTTTTAATTAAATTTAGGCTTTAATTTTTAGGTCATTGTGGTCCTCTTGGATGATGCAATTATGTTAGTTAAAATAGAGTATGTAATTAGGTTTGATAAACTATAGGGGTGTGAGTTAAGAGAGATCGAATTTGACTTATTAATGAGCTCATAAGTCAATTTGATTGATCTATGAGTTTTGAGTTTGACCTTATCCTTGAGTTCATATATTATATGGTCTCGAGCTCGAGATCGAGCTCAACTTGGCTCAGCTCGTAAAGAGCTCAATTAACTTATAATATATTTTTTAAATAATTTTAAATTACAATTATATAATATATTTTAATAATTTCAAATTATTTATGTATTCTCATTTTTCATTTGTATATTAAAAATAAAATATATTTTTTAAAAAACTACCATCTAAAACAAAGAAATTGAGCTCAATAAGCAAGTCAATCTAGAGCTTTTTCAAATGAGCTCGAGCCAAAATTTTTCTTAACAACCCAACTATGAGCTCAGTAAATGAGCTAAGCTTAGCTCAAGCTCGAGTTCAATAAGAATTAAACCAGTTGATTATGCAGATACTCGACTCGACTTGACTCATTAATCGATCATCCATTCCAAACCAGGAAGACAAAATCTCAAAATATTTATACCTTATACAATTATATAGCCAATCAACTCAAACTTCATTCAATACAAACATAAAAGCAAGCATACACATTAACATTTAAAAAAAATCATATTATTGGGATCCAATTATTCATCACTCAATAGCAAGACTTAGGCTTCGTTTGGGGTAGCTTTTTTATTGCTTCTTAAAGCAGTTTTCTATTACAAAAATTAAAATTTTTGAGCTAAGAAGCTTCTTTAAGAAGCAGAAAAAAAAAATCATTCCATGGCTTCATTTGAGACGGCTTTTTTATTGATCTGTAAAGCTACTCTTTCATATAAAAATCTCTTGAAAGCAGGAAAAAAACGGTGGTCTAATACTATCCTAAATGAGCCTTAGAATGAAAACATTTTTTTTTAAAACTTCACCTTGCTTGTATGAGTCCCCACATATCATGAATATTCAATATACATCAATAAAGTATTAAAGTGGGAGCAATGTCGGCAGTGAAACTCCCCCCATTGAAGTATATCATCATCAAAGCAAGATTTAGGGTTAATGAGCCAACAAATTCTCACCTGCCCCTTCCATCAATGATGTGTATTAAAATCTCAGTCTAATTGATGAATAATTGAGCATCTTTAATAAGCCATATGTGATGTTAAATGCAAAGATATTAGCTTATTTAGTAGGGGATCAAGCTAAGTTTACCTTAAATCACTCTTGTTCGAAATAACTAATCCCATGCTTTATATGTGGCTAAATAAGCTATTTTAGAGCGAAAAAAATGTAAGAGGAAGGCGAGTAAGATTAATAAACAGCTTTGAAGCCCTATTTAATTGGCATTAAGTCTATAAAATGCCTCTCAAATTTGTATTTTAGGGTTCTAAAAACTACGAGAGAGACTACACCTACGAAATAATAAAATAAATACATAATTTGATTCTTAAATAGATGTGGGCATGATTGTGGTGGTTAATGTTGACAAACGTCTCTAATAATATGACATTAGATACCTTTGGTGAATGCTTGCAATGAGTAACTCTTCTAGCTAAGATGTTGGCTTGATTACTTGATCATTATTGATGAATAGAGGTTGGTGAGAATCTCCTACCTATTGGAGGAATGGCCTTCTAATAAAAGTGAGTTTCCCCTCAACATAGATGAGTACTCTTATCTAAAAGTATAGATTATTACATATGTCGAGTTCCGGAAACATAGACAACCGTCCGATTTTATAACTGTGAACAATAAAAGTGCAACAAAAGCACAGTTAATATTCACCACTGCACTTTTATTATTCATTGCTACGCTTTTATCGTTCACAGTCATAAAACTGAATGATTCTTTGTGTCCAAACTTCACACGTAATAATCTCTCCTACGCTATGGTGAATTCCTCTAGGTGACATCTAGTTAGGGAGAGTCTCCTACTGGCAAATCTTTTTCGGGACAAAACCCTTCTTTGATAGATTTTCTTAGGACGAGTACCCATCGGAGCAACGTATCCGACCTTTGATTTGTTTCCCACAACTCATTAAGATCCCCACATTATGTATAAAAATATAATAAAATTATTAATCTGATTATCTATTTGTGGGTTATTGATATAATACTTAAATTTTGATTGCTTGATATGAAAAAAACCAACAAATTTATTTTATTTTTATCAAATTTTGCATCATAAAGATGTAGATTTTGTCTACCATAATAAATGTAGCCGTTGGGTTGTAGAAAATCAAATTTGATACAACAAAAAATTTAACTGAATTCAACCACAAGATATTAAAGCTGAGAATGATTTGGCTCAATTTGATTGAAAGTGCTCTAACAAACTCTAATATGCCAACCAACTTACAAAGTAGATTAAATAAGCTAATTGAAGTTTGTGGACCCCTCAATTAGTTGAAATATAGACTAAATAAATTCATACCGGTCTTATTGATTCAAGTCTGTCTAATCAAATTTATTTCTCTTTTTTGTGTCGGTGTCAAGGTCATGTGAGGAGGATGAACAAACTATTATATGTGAATAGAAACCTCGAAATTTATACGAACAATTATAGTCTATTTGGGATAACTTTTTGGCTTTTTTTTTTTTAATAACAAACAGAATTTTGTTTGGGTGCTACTTTTTATTGTTTTTTCATATCTTTTCAGAAATTTATGTTGTGAAAAAGCTGTTTTTTGCAACCAAAATAGCTAAATTATTTGTTTAATAATAACTTCACGATCAATTTTATAAAACGGTGAAGCTGTCCTGAAAAGACACTTAATCAATATTGATAAGTCATGCAAAAATTATCTTGATTGGGCACGAATCTCGAGGCAAAATCAGTTCAGAAACTTCAAAAATTAAATTCGAGAGCATATGAACTCCGATTACGAGCTTATAGTAAACTGAGCGTCTCGGAAATACAAACCCAACGACACCAAGATCAACCCAATCCGAGCCCAAATAGTCAATCAAGGGCTAAAGCGCTGTTGGAGATTCAAACCGCAATTAGTTACCAAACGGTCTCTGTTTTGACAAGCTTACTTTAATCGAACGGCTCAGAGACGAATCGAACGAGCCCAAGATCTCAAATCTGACATCATTAAGGCCTTCAAATACCAACGAACGGTGATGATCAAAGAATTCGAATCGGTTCCATTCAAATCACTCCCATTCGCCCTGATCTCACGGATTTACGGGCTATGCCACTCCACAAACTATAAATAGAGCCCTATTCTACACCAAGGGGGGCTCAAGAATAGAAACCTCGAAAGGAGAAAGGGGAAAAGGAGATATCCTCACCTCCTCGAACGCCGGATTTCCTGCCGCCTGAAGACGGGAACTCTGCCGGATATTGAGATACGCCAGAATACTTCCCAACTTCCATGGGATGTGAAATTCTTCCCATTTACAAGAGAGTTTTTTACGCCGAATCCGCCCAAGTGAAGCCGGAGTTCTCCTCTTCCAAAAGATGTCACTTCTACCCGACGTCGGATTTTGCCAAGTTTCTACCCGGGGACTTCTACCGGTTTCGGACTTCGCTGGATTGCGAAGATTTTTTCATTGCAGCTTTACCTGACGCTGTTCTTCTGATCTTCGTCGTTAAAATCCTTAACCTGTCGCCAGCCGACTGGTCCTCCTGACTTACGTCGCCCGCCGAAGCTTCCTGACATCCGTCGCCCGTTGAATACGGTCCTCCTGCACGTCGCCCGTCGACCAGTTCTCCGTCGCCAGTACTACGCTCCTGACCTACGTCGCCCGCCGATGCAGTCCTTCTAACAAAGCGAATTTTTTTTGTAATATGTATGTACTCCATAAGATGTACTCAAGCTAAGGCCTTCTCCCAAGGAAGGCCTCATTTGATCAATGCAAATACTAGTGGATACGTTCAAACGGGCTGGCCCCGTGGTTTTTCCCCCTTTTAAGGGGTTTTCCACGTAAAAATCTTGTGTCCTAAATGCTAACCCTCTCTCCTTATCTGATTACGTGCCGGACGTACAACGCTAAGACGTTAAATCTTATATTTCTCTACCGCCGCGAATACTCCTGGACGCAACAAATTGATTTTAATTATTCATAAAAATATGTAAATTTATGATCAATATGCATTCACAAAATTTTCATTCATCAAATTTTGATCTTTATATCTATAATACTTATTTGGCTAATTAGTTTAAACTTCTAAGTATGGCTGCAAACAAGCCAAGTCGAGTATATGCATGTTCATGTTTTAGTCTATTTATTATTAGCTTTGGTCAAGTTTGAGTCGAGCATTTTTTTTTTTTCTCAAGCTTGTTTCGTTTAAATTAATGAGGTGTTCATGTTTGAGTTCATTTCATGCTTATCGAGCTTTAAACAAACCAGCCTTATCGACCTTAAAACTAAGCTCTACTTCTTGATGTACATTAACTTAACAAACGAGCCTCATCGAGCCTTCTAACAAACAATTACATCGAACATATTCATGAATCATGAACATATCTAGCAATTTTTTTTAAACAACCAAACAAACTTGTTCACGAACACATCTAATGAGTATTCTTGAGCTATCAAACGAGCCCGTTCATGAACATATCTAATTATTGTTTTCGAGCTGCTAAATGAGCTCGTTCACGAACAAAAAAATATATGATTCATCTTATATTTGTTCACAGAGCGAGTTATTCGCGATTTTAGGTGGATGTGGAAATAAAAAATAAATAATTAAATTTAAGAGTATATATATATTTTTTAAAAACACTAATATAGTTCTAATCAAGCTTCTTATTCGAGCTCAACTCGAGCTTCTAAACGAGCTTATTCATGTGTTAAATAATATTGTTCATGAACATAAACGAACCGAATACTAAGTTGTTCAAGCTAGTTTATTTAGCTATCGAGTATTTATCCAAGAGTATTCATCCTCATACGTATACTTTATCAAACGAACACGAACAAGTTCTTATCGAACCGAAGCCACAAGTAGCTCCTCGAACGCCTTACTCATTTGCCGCCCTACTTTTAAGGAACAGTAAAAAAAACTTTGAAATATATACATAAAATCTCATCAAATTTTCATTACAATGAAATTTAAATTTGTTAGTTTTACAATAAAATAAGTATAATATATTAAAGTGATTAATCAATTAATTTTTATAATTATATGTACAGTATTTATTTTTATTAAATCAATTTGAAATATTCTAATAAAAAATATTTTAACATGATACATATTATAACTATTATATTTATTTTAAGAAAAATTTAAATATAAATTTTAATTAATTTTTCATATATTGCACAAATTTTATAATAAATTTAATAATTTTGATATTCAATTTAAACAAAATCTTTATTCTTTTTCAATTTTCTCCCAAAATTAAAATTAAATTCCGAGAGTGTCATTATTATTAAATCATAAATGCAGCCTCTTAACGGCAGTATTAAATGTTTGCTCATCTGACTTAATTAATTTCGATTAATTGCAGACAACAGTTCATATCAACTGCTCCGAGCGAGACTTTAATATCTATTTTTTAATTAGAATTTAATTGGATAGGTTAACTTATCTGGATATTTTGAAAAATAAACGGTTAGATTAATAAGATTATAAGATCTAATTTAAAATTAATATTATTCTAATTATTTATATATTGCATTTAATTTCAATGGCAGTTCCAAGAATTTGAAATTTATTTTATCCAAATTTTATAATATCTTTAATAAAAAATTTGACTTTGAATATATTGATCAAATTTTTGTTAGGATAATTTCAAAATCAATCAATTTATTTTGAGAAAATGCAACTTAAGATTTAATTAATTATCTATATATTGCCCACATCTTAAATGGTATAAGAGTTGTGAACTGGTGGCTTGAGAAGCTTGATTTGCAAGCTTAGAGGAATAAGGTAGCCAAGTCGACTCATGAGTCAGCTCGAACTCAACTCATTGAGTTTGAGCTTAAATTCGAACTCATATATTATATGAGCTCGAGGTAGAGATTGGTACAACTTGACACGTTGGCTTATTCAACTAGCTCGATTAATATTAATTAACACATAAATGTTTATATTAGCCTTTTTTTTTTTTTTTTGAGAAAACTTTAAAATAAGAAATTTAGCTCTAAAATGAGTCGAGCATGAGCTCAGTAAATGAGCTCGACTTGAGCTCGAGCTTGAGTTTCAAAATTAAACAAACTCTGCTCAATTAAGCAAGAATTATACTGCTAAGCTTGACTAGTTTATACCCTTACATGAGCTCATTAACGTGCAGAGTTGATCACAAGCCCTCTCAGCTCACTAAGAGATTATTAGGTGTGGAGTGCGGATGGAGAGAACCGTCCGCACAAGCATTGTGTACCTAGCGGTACCCGCACTCGTTAACACTGGATACCACTAGGTACCCAGTGCTTGTGCGGACGGTGCGCTTTCCTCACCTAATTATTTTTCCAGCTCACTTGGGGCATTTCCAAATTCCAACCAAAAAACTTATTTTCCACTCCAAAATGCACTTACTCATCTTCAACTGAACCCAATTTCATAACACCAAAAAAGAATATTTTATGTATATTCTTTCTCCAACCAAAAAAACGGCGTTTGAGAATAGTGCGACGCAAATATTGACGTAACACTGTACACATTGCTTGAATGACTAAAATTTTCGCTTTCGGATGGAAGCAGCTCGCAGACAGCAAACGCTGATTCAATGTTCGAATTGTAGATAGCCTTATATGGAAGACCTTCAAGAGTTGCCAAATGTTAATATAATTGTCATTTCAATTATTAAATAATAGAACCAAATTTTTATAATTAGTTGATTATTTAATACATCTACCGGCCTTCAACACCCTCAACCATCACCCTATTATATAATTTCATCAATTTTAATTATTATATAATAAACTAAATAATAATATTTTTTGGTAATTACAAAGCATTATTAATAAAATCAATTTTAATTAAATTAGGCATATATTTTTTTATTTTTAAATTAAAAAAAAAAATCTCTCTCTCTCTCTCTCTCTCTCTCTCTCTCTCTCTCTCTCTCATTTTATCATATTTTTTAAAGCTATAAGGTACGGCCAAAGTATAAAATTATAAAATTTATGCATTTATTTCTTAAAAAAGCACAAAATTTATTTATTTAAAATGCATTAAGTTGTCATTAGTGAGGATATCTATCTTTAATTACTTCCAACTGCACTAATTAATGCAAATCCATCGCCATAATTTTATTTATTTTTTTAATTTATCCTCAGAAACTTTGCATTAAATGTAATAGATCCGTTCATATGAAAGTTTCAGTTTTTTACTAATTAGATCACCTTCACTTCCTCATTGCTTCTTCTCCTTTGAATATAAGCTATAAATGACAGAGCCTTAATTTCTGTGTTTGTCATTATTCGGTTATTTAATTAAATAAATTTAAGATGTTATGATATAAATTATCTTAAATATTGTTGGATTTATTTTCCAATTAAGGTAATACAAACCTTTTATTGTAATATTAATTTTAAAATAAATTTAATAAATTAAGTTTATTTTAATATTATATTTATCAAAATATTTTGACATAATTTTTTCTTTTATTAAAAAAGAACTGTCAAATTAAAAAAATTTTGATGAAAATGGTTCTACTCTTCTATTATTTACTGAAGTCAAAACAGGTTGACGAGCTGTATCTGTGTCTCATTCAAAATTCACTTAACCCGATTATAATCAACTCAAATACGACCTATTTAACAAATAGATCAAAGCGCCAACCCAAATCAAACCGGCTAATAAGTCGAAGCTTTAGTTTGAAATATCTGATTAAAAAAAAATACACCAAAAAAAATTTAAATAAGAAAAATATTAAACAAATCCTCTTCAAATATAAAATCGCAGGTCAAATGAACCCAACTAGTTTAATAAATGAGTTTAAAAAATTCAGCCTAAATCTGACCCGTTTATTCAACAAATCAACTAAAACCGAAAATTTATTAACTCATATTCAAGTTAGACAGCATAGCATTTTTTTTTTTTTTTTTTTTTTTTTTTTTTTTTTTTTTTTATGTTTTAAACTCGAACAACATCGAGGAATTGAAAACTTTGCTTAACAATTGTTCTCAATTTAGCAATTACAGAAATTTAAAAACTCATTTATTGTTAAATATTAGTTAATTAATCTTTATAACAATAATTATGAGTCTCTTCGACATATTACTTTGCATGCCATCTCTCTCTATTTTCGTGATTGTTTCTTTCAAAATATTATTAAACAAACTTTTACAGCATCGAATTTTATTTAACTTCTTTATTTCATAACATTTCATAACATCTATGATAGATGGGGGAGAGAGAGAGGGTCCTAGGAGGGCACGTGCCCCACTCCGAAATTTAAAAGAATTTATGTTATGAGCTTTCCGTGAGCGGTTTCCAAAAAAAAAATTGAATGAAATTTGCAAACACATCTTCATAGAGTATATTGTATTTTCATGATATATATAAATAATAAAGTGATTAATTGAATATGAATATAAAAATCAGCTAAATCAAATTTAAAATCAAGCCCCTGTTTAAATTTTTTTTTATTTCTCCAGTGAATTGATAGACAATTGAAGCTTAATTTGAGACGGCTTTCTTCCTACCTTTGAAAGTTATGTTTTAGTATAATTTTTTTTAAATTAAAAACTTTTAATTAAATATTGACTTAAAAAATTAAAAAAAATATATACCAAACAAAGCCTTAGTAATGATCCTATCATTTATATTTTAAAAATAAATGGACTTTTTTTCCTTTGAAATTTTGTAAAATGAGTTAGATTAAGGGCTTTAAATAAATTAGTTTTAAATTAAGGACTTCATTTGAGACAATTTTTTTGCTACTTTCGAAAATAAATTTTTAATACAAATTTCTTGAATAAAAATTTTTAATAATAAAAAACTATTTTAAAAAACAGTAAAAAAACAATTTCAAACAATACCTTAAAAGAAACAAAAGAAATTTACATACATACCACTTTATAACATCCTATTTACATATCTAACACTCAAAACTTTAATATTACATGCATACCAACCTATATTATTTTAATATACCACTCATATTTCTTTCCTACTACTCATATATTTCATTTCTACCACTCATATTTGATATGAAAATGAACTATGGGTGATATTTATGTAATTTTAAAGTTTTAAGTGTTAAATATGTAAATAGAGTAGTATAAAATTGTATGCATGTAAATCTCCCAAACATATATATATATATATATATATATATATATATATATATATATATATATATATATATATATATATATATATATATATATATATATATATATATATATATATATATATATATATTTAAAAGTATGCTAAGAAGATACTTTCTACAACAATTTTAAAAATCATTTTCTCTACAACAATTTTATAAGTTCATAAGAGAATTGTCCCAAACAAAACCAAAGTTACATGAAATTTTGCCTTTTTATAATTAATCTATTAAATTGCTTATCCCATTCCCGGTATTAAAAACCTTGCTCAGAACGTAAATAAGCTTAAACCTAAATTTGTTACAGCATTGCAAAAGATATGTGCATAAAAAAATACACATATTATCATCAAGATCAAGACTAATTAAAGCTTAACAAGATCAAAAACAGGTTGATAAATCCATAGCATACAGCATGTCTACAAAATACATTCAAGCAGTATAAAAGTTTCATATATATAATCCTAATATGAAAGCCACAATCATTTGGAGGGAAATTAAATGTGTTTTGCGTGATTAATAAGCTATCTACTAATACTGCTTATCAATTTGCTCGGTCTCTGAGTACCTCAATGTCAAGCTCAGAAGGTTCTGTCGCCTGGAGCTCATAGTGAACTCCATCCATCTCTCGCCTGAATCGTTGCTTGGTGGTTGCATAGAGCATCTTGGCTCGAATGCGAGATACTGATGGAGACCTGTTTAGGAGTTTGTCAGGTAGGAGTAGGACATGAAAAAAAAAAAAATTTAAGAAAAAGGTTAAATAAAAAAGATATTTCTCAGTTCGACGAGAAGAAAGATTTATGATGATGGAAGAGAACGAAATAGAAGTTTATATTATGTAAACATGGATTTAGGCTTCGTTTGGGACGGCTTTTTTTAATGCTTCTTAAAGGAGCTTTATAGTATAAAAATTTTAATTTTTGTATAAAAAAACTGCTTCAAGAAGCAGTAAAAAAGCTGTCACAAACGAAGTCTTAAGATGTTTATATGTTTGCATATGTCATAGAGATTAATTGGCTACTGACACAAGGAAATTTTTAGAACATAATATTTGCAGCATAGCAGCACTACTACGACAGAGTAGCACTGTGGCAGCTAAATAAATGAAGGAATGTTATTAGCCAACTGCAATAGAAACAATATGATGAGGACATCGACAGACGTTCTCGACAAGTTTATTTGCTTAGGAATCGTAAATCAACGGCTATGATTCACAATCTTTGTTTATGATGCATTTATGCGCTATATATTTTCTAGTTCCGATTGTACCCTTTTACTTGAGTTCATTTGAGTTCTAGCCCAAGGGGCATTTGAGTCTTTTTCTTTATTTTATTTTAGGCCTATATATTGAGGCCTCATCTATTGTAATGTGATGATGAATGATTAATGAAAATTTTCCTGTGTTTCTTCTTCTTCTTCTTGTGTGAGCACTAAAGAGAAGGGAGAGAGAGCTCAAGGTGAGCAAGCGCAGTACCCACCAGTCATTGGAAGAGTCCGCGACACGAGGCTTTAATTTATTTTCTTCTCTTCCTCCCTTTCCCCACCCCCACTCACCGACTCCTCCTAGCTCTTCCACCGCCGGCCATCTTCCCCACCCAAATCACCCCACAACTCCACCACCTCAAGCCCACCCACCAACATAGCCACATTCAACCCGACACCTATCCGCCCCCTTCTCCTAGCTCTTCCACCGCCGGCCATCTTACCCACCCAAATCACCCCACAACACCACCTCAAGCCCACCCACCAACCTAGCCCCATCCAACCCGACACCTATCCACCCCCTTCCCCATTGCCGCCGGCCCATCATTATTTCCCTCTCATTATGGTGAGTTCAATCATCATAATGGCTTCCTAATTTAGCTCAAGCAAGAGAGAGCAAGATTTGAATTCATTTGAAATTCAAATTCGAATTTCAAATTCTTTCCACATAGGGAATCGGAATCCCAAATAAGGAAAGTTTTCATCATTAATCCAATTTAAAATAAATTAAATTGGATTTCTTATTTACTTTCCTAGTCTACAAAGATCTATTTGGAAACTACCTAAATCTCTCTCTCCCCTCATGAAGCCGCTGCCCCCCTTAATGGGCTTTTAATTTGTTTTTCCTATTCAAGCCCTCACCCCACTTGAATTTGAATTAATTTCAAATCCAATTTCCCTCAATTCCACTTAAACCTGAAATTAATTTCCACTCAAACAAATTTCTCTAGCTCTCATCCTAATCCCCCCGCTTTCTCCCACAACCCGCCACTCCCCTTCACCCAAACCGACGGTTCTCCTCCTCTCCCTCAACCCCTATTTTCTCCTCCCCTCTTCCCTACTTACTTACTCACACCTTCCGAGGGAAACATGTATGGCTGATCCTGAGATCGACCACGGATTTGTCTTCGACGAGCAAAGAAGGACGGATATTCTTGGATCCTCGTTCTTTGACATGTAATTTGGCAACGACGAGACTGTTGACGTATACATCGACCGCATCTTATGCCAACTAACATTATCGATTGAAGAGCACATTCAACCGGGTCATTGGATAATCATCGGTCACCCACCACCGCCGGCTTCCTCTCCATCAACGAAGGTCCTCGGCACCGTTTTCCTAGGGGTAATATCCTTCCTCGTATGGTTTGTCTTTCTCCGCTAAAGCCTAAGAGTGATTGAGTGAGAAGGTACTCAAGGTGAACCTCTCATTATTAAGTGGTGGATTGTGTTAATTGTATGTAACATTTACTCTTTTCTTTGAATTTTGATTGGAATGTTCAGTTAATCTCAAAAATAATAACTCTTTGCCTAAGCAAGTTGAATACTTTGAATTCCTAACTCCTCTATTTGCAAGCAATAATTTTTATTAGCAAGTTTTAATCAATAGTCCTTTTAATTTCTCGAGTAACTCCTAGTTGATTCACATCACAATAGTCACTATCTTGTGTGTTGTGATATGGGCATTCATAGGATTTCTTGTAAGGATAAATTATTCCATGCGGAGTCCAGACGGTAAATAACTGTTCGGATGTGAGTGTACACAGTGTATACACTGAGTATAATTTTATACATAGTTTGATTTTTTTATACACTGTGTACAATCACATCCGGACTGTTCTTTACCATCCGAACTCTGCACGGAATAATTTCTCTCTTGTAAGGGCTTATTTGCTTCTATGTAAAGAATTTGTTTTTCACTCGCCTTGTGTGAAAATAAAAATATTACCCCAAAGGAAAATTTTGGATGAGGATATCCTGATCAAAATGATCCGGGTGAATTTAGAATTTTTTACAATTATTTTGATATGAGTGCAATATAAAAGCTAATCAACTATCCATATATAGCACTCTTCTACAAGACAGACACAACCCCGAGTATCTCCACCAAATTTTCTCTCATGTCAGAATCTAATGAATTTCATAAACGTGTTTTATAACTTCAATCAACTAAAAAAGCTAAAAAGGAAAGTTGGTGTGCATGTTGAGGCAAATAACAAGAAATTGAAAGTGTGCAAGGGTCTCTGATCATTCATGTCAACAAACTAAGTGGAAAAGAAATTTGCATCACTATTAGACTTGGTGTCTTGGTTTACGTCTAATTCATAGGAAATTAATTTAAGCAAGAAAATTAAAAAAATATGCAAGTTTCTCTCCATCATTTGATGAAAGGGTGAGGTAAATTTGAAGTATGAATGACATTAGGTTGTGTTAATTCTTCAATTTATTGGTTATTCCTTCAAACCAAACAAAAAGGAGATTATTTTTCCACTCAATTTCTACCTAAGCAAAAAGAGTGGGTAAAAACTATTTTCAATTCAATTACTTCAGTACTTCAATTTCCATTTCTTCTGCTCCTGTTTTTCAATTCCTTCAAGCCAAAACAGAGTCATAAGTCATATTTTGATGGCTGGAAAGGACGATCTATTGACATCTAAATGTCAGACTATATAGAGCTAAAAGAAATAACATAAAAAATGATAATCATTTTTTATCTTTCTGAATAGCATTTCATTATTCAATATTACATTGAACCAAACTTTGTACAGGTAATAGATAGCACAGACAACTTGAGAACAATATTATCTAGAGAACACAGTCATCTACATAACATTGAAACAAAAAATCTGGTGGCAACTTTCTCTTCATCCTTATAAATACACGTGAAAATGTATTTAACGGTAGAGTCCCATCATCAACGCTAGATTCATGAATTCTCAATTCTCCATTTATCCTTATTGAATGCATAGATATTAAATTATTTTCCGTGGCATAACTTCTCTTCATGCTAGCTTTAGTCTACCTTTATTCCTTCAAATTCCTTCATATTACTTGTCCCTTATCTTCATATTACTTTATTCCTTAAAATTCCTTCAAATTACTTTATTCTTTACAATTCCTTCATATTAGTGGTGTGAGGCGAACTCAAATTGTTGCAGAGGCGAACTCAAATTGTTGCAGAGGGTCCACATGACGCCCCTAAAAAAGAGTAGTTAGAGGAGGTCTTGAAATGTGCCGCGAGTTATTTTCTTACAAAACTCAACCTATGGGATCAACAATCAAACACCGATCAAGCCAAGTCAACCTTGTTGAATTATGAACAAATCCAATCAATCTTTGTAACTACTTTGATTCATGTGCAATTTGATGAGTTTCACATTAATCCTTGTAAATGTTCATGTCTACATAAGACAAAGATGACATCTTAATGGTGTAAGAATCTAGCTTAAATTAACATAAAATACACCCATTAAATGTGGAGCATGATTCCTATTAATTTAGGTATATCTCAACTCATTCTTTTTTTAATATGAATGTAATTTGGACCTTAGATCCTCAACATAATTCCTTGACTTTGATGTTCATTAAATCGGCAAATGTGAATCTATATACAACCCAAATGCTGCAAAGTATAAGAATCTTAAATCTAATTTATGAAATTAGCCTGACCACAACTCAATATTTTGGAAATAGCACACTCATTTTTTTATCAAAAATGGCAGTATCATATTATTAAAATGATAAAAAGAGAGAAAAAATAGAATTATTTTGAGGAAAATTCTCCGTTGATTTTATAGAAGAAAATAAGGTTTATTTATAGGCAAATACAACAAGGACAAGCTCTTATTTTTTCCAAAAACAAACTCCACATAGAAAGAAAAAGTATATCTAATATAACAACCTAGTTCAGTTCAAACTAAACAATAATTCCTATATGAATTATCATAATCTAAATTTAAATTCAAATAAAACTATACAAACAATATTTTAAAAAATAAATTAATCAATATCCTACAGCAATCGAAAGCTTACGCAATGGTTCAGCTTTCATGCCAGGATCCCCTATGTCTAATGTTCAATTAACAATCCAATCATGCCTACGAATACTAAGGGGACATTCTCATTTGTCTCAATTGTGTGATCTAAGAATTGCCACCATTGATAACTTTCATGGAGAAATCAGACCATCAAAACTTCAATAAACATGATTTTCTATCCATGATCTAAACCCCAAATTATAATCATAAAATATTTAAATTATCACCTACTATATCTTATTCTCAAATTATGGGTCTCCTGTGTTATAGGAATTCATTCCAGTGAAATCATAATTTTTGGTAGGGGATGGCTGACTTTCAACCTTGAAGCTATACCAATTTGTTTTCTTTGGGACTTATTTTTGAATAAGTTCCTAGGAGATCTCAGAAGCTTCTTTTAGAAACCTCTTAGTTGAGGAAGCTTGGGTAGTATTACATCTCTAGGGTCTCTTAAAAGATTCAGTCATGTCTTGGGAGTACTTCTTTCTCTGAGTTGTTTCTATTGTAATGGTACCTCTTTCTAACTTCACCAACCATGGAAGACAAGTTTTTCATCTTTTTAGATGTTTTATAACAGTTGAGGGTACACCGTTCTGTAACATTGCACAATCTTGGCCTCTCTTGATTGCCATAACTTCGGTGGGTTAATCTTGATGGCCAAGTTGCAATGCATTTATATCCATGATGGATTTTGTGTCTTGCTCCTTAGTTGACTTTTTCACATGCACGTCACCTTCTATGCCTAATGTTGAGAAATTGAGAAGCAAGGCTACTCCCTTATTTAAGGGTGTAGACTTGCATTGACAAGAATATCTAACTTGCATTGACAAGCCTATATGCTTACCCTATTATTACTATGCCAGTCATTGACACACATAATCTTTGCTAGCAAAAAAGTCCATCCTTTTATGATGAACTAATATAAATCAAATCGTCAATGTAATATATTGCATACCATCAAGAAGATAAGAGATCTCAAAGATAACTTGACTTAAACAAGTGGTACCACCTAGGAATACAATTTCACCAATGCCGACTTCAGTGATTGCAAATTTGAGAGCCAGCGTTGATGATCTATTCTCATCTTTGGCCCCTTATGAATCCAAACAAAAGAGTAAGCATTGGAAAGGGGTATAGTCACCAATCGTAATTTATGCACCAAATAGATAAAAATAATTTTGTTTGCCAGTTTAACCTGAACTACTCCTCTCAATGTTAAATTTAGAGAATCGGAAGAAAAAGACTTTTTTTTTATTACACAAAAGTATCCCTATTTAAAGATATTTATAGATCTATACAAGATATCTTAATAAAATAAACAAATAACTATGGAATCATGCATAATTGCCCTAATATAATCCTTCCTAAATCAGCCACCTGAATATAGAAGGAGATCGGCATGATCCAGGTGAGCTTCCCACTGATCCCCATCTTGATCATAGGATTAAGAGCCAAGAGACGGCTAGGATGGCTGGGACGATATTTGACATTCAAGTGTCCATATTGAACAACGACCCAACCACTATATCCTTCAACATTAACATTAAAGATAAAGACAAGTACGCAATGTCATTACACTTAACATGGTGTTGCCAACTACTACAGCAATTGCTTTTATCTCGTATTTCTTCTATTTTTTAGAGAAGAGTTCAAGGTGCTCACATTATTTTCTTTCATGTGGTCAATTATCTGATGATCAAAAAACATACCAAAGCCATTGATGTAAGATGAACAACCATCACATATCCTCATTTCCCTCTTTCTTTCAGAGAATTAAAAACCTCGTTTGAATCGTTCTAGAGACTTCTCCATACTACCTTTGTTCTTACACTCTACAGTTATCGCCATCACATTGATCTGACTAATATATTCTCAACTACACACCTTCAACTTCAACTCTCTCACCCATGCAATGATAACCTCTCCATCTCACCCTCCAACTGAATGGATTCTAAACTATGGGGCGTCCTCACACCTCACTCCATATAGGACAACCTCATTCAACCTACAAGTTACACAGGAGCTGATCAAATTACCATTGGCAATGTTGGCATCACACCAGCAAAGGCTTACTACCTATACCTACTTGTAAGTTGTTTCTACCTCAGCTACTTCACGCCCCTCACATTTCTCATAATTTCCTATCCCTATCCGTATAACAACTCACCCATGACAATATCATTTCCGTCTTCTTTGATGCAACGGGTTATAAAATTTTGGATCAGCATCACAACTGCATTCATCAAGGTCCAGCTCGTAATGGATTATACCCACTGCAATCTCCTTCACGGTCTACTCACCAATCCCTTCTCACGTCCATCTCGCCTGATTTTCATTGGCATCGACGTTTAGGCCATCCTCACATGTGAACTATAGCAATCATATCCAGACACAATCCTGACCTCAACATTCAAGCTCACTCATCTCCGTGTTTTTCTCGTATGGCCTCTAAGAGCCACAAATTGCATTTCTTGCCATCTCGTAATCACAAATGTACCCCTCTAGCTCTCTTACATTAAGATATATGGGGACCCTCCCCAACGTTATCGTCTTAAGATTATAAATATGTTAGACCGGTCCAGCCAGTCCTATGGGACCGGCCCGTGCGAATCAAAGGCAAAACTCTTCCACCTCTATTGTATAACGATCCGAACGCAGGAGCCATCAGAGCATTTTTGGAAGGTTTTTTTAGAATGTTTAGAAGGGAAATTGAATGTAGGGACTGTTTAGAGATTTCCTTTTGAATTGTATACATTAAATAGTTTGTTTTCCTAGGGTTAGAGCATCTTGAATTTGGCTGAAATTTGAGATCTCTTAGTTTCTTTGGGCTCTAGCGGCGTCTAGAGATTTGGGAGAGATAGATCCTCCTCTCGAATAGAGGATCAATTGTATCGTGTAATTTTCTTCCGTTCTATTGGATTCTTGCAATAAAATTACTTATTTTCTAGTTTTCTTTTGGAGTTTGGAAGAGTTTTTTTCGCTGTTTTTTTCTGAAATTGATAGGATTTACTTGAAATTGTCAAGTGTTTACTATCAAAATATTACTTAGTGCTCATTGATAACTTCTCTCACTATGTATGGTTGTTTCCCATGAGAGACAAATCTAAAGTTACAAATATTTTTATTACCTTCAAACAACCAATTGAGAAGCACTTATCCTCTCAAATCAAATGCAATCGTACAAATTGTGGTATTGAATTCCTTAACCACACTCTTTATTTCTTCAAACCCATGGCATTCTCCACCAAACAAGCTGCTCATACACTCCTGAACAAAATGGCCTCGTTGAATGCAAGCATCGTCATTTTATTGAAACTACAACAACCATACTTAAAGAAGCTCAACTTCCATACAAACTATGGCCATATGCATCTCTCACCACAATATATCTAATCAATCGTATGTTATCTCCTGTCATAATCAATAAATCTCCATATCAACTACTCTTCAATCAACCACCCTCCTACAATCACCTTCGCACCTTCAGATGTGTGTGTTTTCCATAGTTTCCTCCTTTCATAAGCCACAAACTAAAATCCAGATCTACTCTTTACATCTTCCAAGACTACTGGACACACACAAAGGTTACAAATGCTTTGATCAGTCCACTAGCAAAATAATCATCTCTCATAAAATTCAATTTGACGAATCCACATTCCCATTCTACAACCTCCATAACATAAAGTTCTTGATCCTACTCCACCTAACCCCTATATGCTCATTCCCACATATTCCATCTCAAAGTCATCAACAATTACACCTCCTCACTCCCAAACACTACTTGCTAGCTCACCACAACAATCCATTAGTACCTTCCCAATTCAGTCCCCTCTCACCACCAGCTCATTCAACCAATCACAACCCTCTCTCTCCACAAATGCTAATGTAAACCTTGCTCCTCATCATTCAATGATAAAAAATTATATATATCTTCTCAAGAATGCTAGTCTCAAACATGCACCTCGTCAATGATTTCATACATTCTCCACTCACCTAATCTCTCTAGGTTTTCATCAAAGTAAAGCTGATTCTTCCCTCCTCATCTCCAATTCCAATGGACAATCCATCAATCTTATCATTTACGTTTATGACATTCTACTCACCGGCGCCGCTCTAACAAATATTCATCACATCATCCAAGACCTCAACTCTACCATCTCAGTGAAACACCTGGGCTATCCATCCAAGTTTCTAGGAATCCAAACTCATCATCAATCAAATCTCTTATTTCTATCCCAAGAAAACTATGCATTATATATACTCAATAAACCAGGATTCACATCCTACAAGCTTGCGGCTAATCCCACAACCGCCAAACAACATACCACTTTCACACACCCCGAACCATCTTTTTCACCCAAACTATACCATCATCTCACTGGCTCTCTTCAATACCTAATCATAACCCAACCATATATAGCATATGCAGTAAATCAACTATGTCAACACATGCACAATCCTCTACCAGAACACTCTCAAATGCTCAAACACTTATACATCAAGGGCTCGACAACATATGGAATACCCATCGGTCCACTCAAACTACATTCATATTCCAATTCAGACAAGGCGAGTGACCCATCTACCCATCAATCTACAACAGGTCACTGCTCATTTCTAGGCTTTACTCGTATCTCTTGGACTGTCAAGAAACAACCAATCGGAGATGCTGCAGACATCATCTGGTTACAAATGCTCCAACATGACTTTCAAATCCCTAGTGCATAACTGACGTTTCTTTATTGTGACAAAAACTCTGTCATTGCACTAGCCAACAATCCAATATTTCACGCTAAAACTAAACACATCGAGAACGACTATCACTTCATTTGCGAATAGGTAAAAGCTCAGCACATTCACATTTCAGCAATCTCCTCCCAAGACCATCCAACAGACATATTCACAAAAACTCTTTTGGCTCATAGATTTCAACCTCTTCGCACCAATCTTCCGATTCAGTCACCACCGTGCGTTTGAGGGGAGCTAATAGTGACTACCACTCATCCCATCTCATGGAGCAGCACAAGCTTTTTTTCATCACAGGATTACAACTACCTAAGGAATATCCACCCTACACTTGCAAAGCAAAAGAACATTTTTTATGTACACAGTATGTATGAGGATGCTTAGGTGGATGAGTGGCTTTACCCTTAGAGATAGGATACGAAATGAGCATATACGTGAAAAGGTTGGAGTAGCTCCAGTAGAAGATAAGATTAGAGAGAGTCGCCTTAGATGGTTTGGTCACATAAAAAGGCGGCCTTCCGATGACCCGGTTAGGAGAGTAGAGGTATTATATTTGACTTGTGTTAAGAAAGGTAGGGGTAGACCTAAAAAGACTTGGTTAGAAAATATTAGAACTGACCTTTCTTTATTAGATTTAAATGAGAATTTGACTTTTAATAGGACACAATGGAGAAAAAGGATTCATGTAGCCGACCCCACGTAGTGAGATAAAGGCTTGATGTTGTTGTTGTTGTTGTTGTTGTTGTTGTTGTTGTTGTAGTATGTGATAACCCCGAACTTTTAAAATGATTTTTTTAAATGAAAAATATGAATTCCAGCATCATGTCTTGACGAAGAAGGAAGAGGAAGGGTAGAAAAGAGGAGAGAAAAAAACTGATTTTGGTCGTCAGATCGCTTCGCCGTTTTTTGTGCAACTTGGTCAGATTGTGGTAGATGACTCTGATCCTACTTCTGTTTTCAAATATTTTGATTTCAACATCTGATTCTCCCCATAACTAATTTTATTGCATTTTCCATGAATTTATTAAACTTCTACTGCGTAAATTTTTATATGATATCATATTAATTATTCTGAAGGATTTTGACCATAACATTTCTAAATTTCACCTGATAAAATAGAATTTATTGAATTTTATATGATTTTCCCTGAATAGAAGTATTTTTAAGCATACTTGTTAATACAAGTGTATTATGAATGATTATATAACATGTGCTTGAGTAATAGATTGGTTGCTATTACTATGTTAAAAAATGTGATATTAATTAACAACTTGATTTGTCTACCATTGGTAGCTTACTTCTAGCTTGTGCTCATCTAAACGAGCTTGTGGATATGCATCGAAGATGTAGAATTTTTTATCCAGGGATCCGACTTTGATGTCTACATCTATCTCGCCTCCTGATGACGCGTCTCGATGGATTCGAGATCTTTTGACGCAAAGGGAGTATGATGTGGGACATTTTAGTTATAATAGAGCTTAGGGACTAACATACCTTCTTGTTTTCTAGAAACTTTTTAGCTTGTTATATATAGTTGTTGTAAGGAGAAAAGGGGGATGAAGAATCTATGTTATTTTGAGCTTTGAGCTTGAATTTGGTTCACTTTGTATGTTTCTTCTTGCATCACAATCTTCCACCGATTACCTACATCAACAGTGTTCTTAAAAAATCAATGCAATTTACCAAAATTATTTATTTGATTTAGTATTATTGTAAATGCCATCCATTTCGGAGTGATTTTGATGTGAAACAATGTGGTGAAACAAAATTTGCTTGCATGAAATTAATAAATTGTAAACTTTGAGTAGTTAAACATAAACGAAGCGTATTCAAGATAGACTTTTAGAAAATTCCACGGAAGAACTAAGAAACGATAATTGATTACAATTAAGAGCATTAGGAGACTAGCAAAATTACATCAACAACAAATACGTATAGCAAATGGCACGTTAACAAGATCCATTGTTTAAAATCTAGATCATTCACCTTGAGATCCCTCCCTCACATACACTCTTTATATCACTCGACTTAGCGGATGAAAGTTGCAAGCAAACTTAGGGATGCCATAGAAGACGCGTGATGTCGAGGGGACTAGTCGTCAGGGAAGGAGCCGGAGTTGGAGGAGCGGGTGGTCGTCCGATGAGAACCCACGGTGCTCGGGGTTGTTGGAGTTCGATCGTCTCGACGAGGCAATAGAGGATTCGTTTGACGTATCTTTCCACTATGTCGTCGTATTCCCAATCGGGTTCGTAGAAAGGAAAGAGGAGAATGTCGATCTCTCCTTGGGCGTTGTAAGCAAAGCTGTGATCAAGCTCCGGATCAGCCATGCATGATCATGGACAGATCTCGGTGTCGTGGTGGTGTAAGGTAAATGAACCGTCACCTAGGAGAGGTGCGGCCAAGAGGGTGAAGAGAGAGGGGGGGGGGGGAGAGCTCGGGTTGGAGGTGGTGGGGAGAGGGGAAAGAAGGGGCCACTTGGTTGTGGTGGGATTAGGAAGGAGTAGTAGAAAATCTGAAATTAATTCTCAGATTTAGTGAAATTGGAGGGAAGGATTTGAATTTGAATTCAAATTCAAATAAAATGATTAATTGGAGGTGAGGAGTTATGGGAGGTAATTAGAGAGTCTTGATTGAGGGAAATTAATGAAAATTGAAGAGAGGGAGGGCCGGCCATATAGAGGGAGGAGGGAGGGGATTTGTGTTAATTAGGTGGGCCCACAAGAGAATAAACAAAGATTAAATCAAATCTCAATTTAACTTCAGATTTAATCTAATTATTAAGTTTCCTAAATAGTTTCTAGCAATAGGAAAGATTTTGAATCCAATTAAATTAATTGGATTTTCAATTAGGAAACTTTCCTAATTGCTAGGAGGAAATTTAGGAGAGGAAAACAAGGTAATTGAATTTGTATTTTCAAATTATGTGAGCAAGAGGGAGGCCGGCGGGTGGCTTGGGTACGGTGGGGGCTGGGTGGATTCCGGCCGGCAGCTTGGTGGTTGGCCGACAGGTGGGGCGGCCAAGGAGACCGGCATGCTGGGGTGGGGCTTGGTGGTGGTGGGGAGGAGGGGAGGTGGTCGTGGCCCGTCGGGTAAAGAGGAAGGAGGGGAGCTCGGGTGGTGGAAATTGGGGAGAGGGAAGAAGAAGAGATAGAGGGAAACCAAGAGCTCACCCGCAGAGGCTGTTGGGTACTTCGATTGAGCCTCTCCAAGGCTTCACCACTCTCTCTAGAACTCACACAAAGATCCAAAACAAAAGCTAAAACTTCATATCAATATTCATCATCAATTACAATGCAATAGGCCTCCTATAAATATGCCAAAATGAAAGAAAACTAGAAAGACATAAATGCCCTGGGGGCCACAATAGCGACTCAATACCCACTGGGGTAAACTAGGAAAAATAGAAAAATGCAAGAACAAATAAAATACAAGATATATCAAAAGTAAAGACTCTTGGCTACGCCGGCTACGACGACGGTACACATGTCGAAATCTGATGTCCTCGTCAGATTTAAACTTTACACTCTCTTTCTCAATATAGTACTGACTAGAATGACCAAACATAATTCCAGCCTTCTCATTTCTACCAGCCACCAAGATACTGGTCAGCCAATATTTAGAAAGTAGCCATATTAAGACCAGCATATCAATAGTTGCAATCTAATGAAATCAACTAGCCAAACAGATGACATCTACTAATAAATAACATGGCATTCAAGATATAAGGGAAGCAAACAGCCAGCCCCTTAATGTCATATCATATACTTGCATTAATTTATAGATTCTAAATCTTATATGCATGAAGCAAATATTCCATTTATCAAGATGCTATATTCATACTATTAACTCATCACCATTAGCCTTATCCAAACCATTTCCTCTGGGTGCTAAATGATGAGTTCTTCATAAATGCAAACATCAGAGTTTAAAACAACACATCAAGAGGCCCAAAGTTAAGACATTACCAAGCAATGAAGAATATCTTGCTTTTCTGACAGTTTTCCTGCGTCACAAAATCAAAATCATAGACAGCATATCGGCAATCATTTTCAGGTAGGCATGCCAAGAAATCATCGTAGCTCTCAGCAGCACCTCCAGTTTTCTCCACAATCACCTCCTTTCGCTTCTCATCAATTTTGAAAATCACATATCGATGTGTTTTCTTTCTTTGTAGCTCTAAGAATGTGTCACGGCAGTGATCAGCAACTCCCATCCCAGAGGACGCATTTGACTGTAGCAAAGAAAACACATTATAAGAAGAGGAAACATCAATGATTATGCCTCTGCAAATAAGAACGATATTGCATCAGTAAATGATCAGAACAGGTAACTACAATGATCATGCATTTGCATCAGACATGGGTAGTTCATCAGATATTTAAGGCACAATCTGTTAAAAGTCACTTCCTAGCTACGACCCGAAATACAGAACATAACTTTTTTATTCCATAAGGTGATCCAGTATAGCCGGACTACAAAACAAGATTGACAAAAAAGTTTTATTGAAGCAACTATACCCACTATTCTTAAAGGGTCTAACAATGAACTTTTAAAGACAATCTAAGAAAACTTATGATGAATTAAACACCTCTATCTTATAAGGAGATTAAAGGAATTAAACTTTCTATGTACCAAAAAATTAGTGTAGTTCAATGCATTAGGTTCTGACAATACAAGGGCTAAAGAAGCGTTCACATAAAGATAAAATGAAAAAAATACAAAAGATGATGTAGACAAAGGGGGGGTCAACTCATGTTCAAAATAATTTCAATTTTCTTCCCTATATGAGTTTACAAGCTTAATAAACCTTTTGGCCTGCTTTACATTCTCATCAAACAGAAGCCAGTTTATCAAAAAACAATACATATAGAAAAGGATTACTCATTAAAAAGTTAGCTACCACTTTAGTTTCCAATTTACTTTTTAAACAGTTATTTCTAAGTTTTTTATTAGGAGATTTATGCATGTCCTTGGGTTCCAACCTAAAGGATAATCCCAACAGATAAGCAGCCGGGCTCCTTGAACCATATTTCCGGCTGAGCCTGTGATAATTAACAACATCGATTCCAACTTGGGTTGTTTTTCGCAAAACCAAATTAGAACTACGCAAGTGAATAACTCAACTAAGCAATTAAATGAGTTGTATTAAAACCAAAAAAAGTGACAAGTTGACCCTGCTGATTGTTAAGCGCAACCAAATTTAATAGAATGCTGTCGGTTACGCCTTGCACAAATAAAAGTAGAAAGTGCGGTAATGAAGGGAATAACAAAAATCGTAAGGAATGCAAGTAACATAAAGGAAAAACAGAATATGGAATGAGGGGTTAAAGACAAAAGCTGACAACCCGACACTTGAGAAGTAAGAAAGAAAAAACTACGCCCTAAATCTTCAAAAACCAAATTGAAAATTTTCAATGCTACTCAAAGGAAATCTTGTATTTCACTAGTAGATGAATAAAAACAGCACGATACAATTGATCCTCAATTCGAAAGGAGGATCGATCTCTCCCAAATCTCTGGCAACGCCAAGAGCTCAAAGAAAACCTAAATCTAAGATATCTCAAATTTCAGCCAAATTCAAGATACTCAAACCCTAGAAAAAACAACTATTAAATGCATACAAATCAAAAGGAATTCCCTAAACAGTCCCTACATTCAAATTTCCCTCTTAACTCCCCAAAATTTCTTTCCTATTTGGCTCCCGCACGCCGTGCGGCTCGCTCGGCATCCCAGCGGGCGGAAGTTTCTTCCGCCCTGTTCGTGCCTGAGCCGGTCCTGCCTGGACTGGTCCAGTGGACCGGTCTAACAATACTCCCCTCCCAAAAATCCACCTTGTCCTCAAGGTGGAGATATGCTCGTGTTCCGGTGGAGGTGGCCATCCTTGAGATGACAGAAAATCCTTACTGTACTGCTGAACCAAGGACTGCACGGAAAGAGGAACATCCCCTCCCTCTTCCAATCTGATCGCATCCAGCCTGTGTAGTCCCACCATATAATCTTCCCCCACCTCTTGTATGTCTCTAACCATGGTCTTAAGTGATTTCATGATTTTGGATAGCCCTGCATCTCCCCTTATAACCACCTTTCTCCCATCCACCATTAATTCCATCGTGAGTGCTCCCCAATTGTCCTTGGTTTCCCCCAAGGTTTGCAGCCACTTCATCCCCAGGATGACATCAGTGCTTCCTAACTCTAGTGGGAGAAAGTCCTCCTTTATTTGAATTTCCTGGATGGTCAACACCACTCTACAGATCCCCTGGCCTTTCTCCACCTTCCCTGTACCCATCATCACTCCATAGCAACCGGTGTCCACCAACTTCACTCCTAATTGGTCAACTACCTGAGTGGAAATGAAATTGTGGGTAGCCCCACTATCAATTAGCACAACCACCTCACGGTCAGCTATCTCTCCTTTCACTTTCATAGTGTGACTCGGAGTGAATCCCACTACTGAGTTCAGAGAGACTTCTACCACATCCAGGTGCAACTTCTCATCCTCCTCTCCAGATCTGCTCCCACCTCCCTCCTCATCTTCCTCGTCTTCACAGACAAGGAGAACCTGAAGAGTTCGGTCTTTGCACCTATGCCCTGGCATGTACTTCTCATCACATCTGAAGCACAACCCATTTGTCCTCTTATCTTGCATCTCCTTCTCTGTCAGCCTCTTGAAATTTTCCCCACTCCCTCCTCCTACTGGCTTCTCCCGGGTGGTCTCATTACTGTTGCCTGATGCAGGCCCCTTGGGTGCTAGAAGAGTGGTCGTCGTACTGTAAGAGCCTCCTGAGCAGTTTCCTCGAGCCCCTCTTTCTGCTTTCTTTTGATCTTCTACCAACTGCGCCAGCTCCATAGCCTTTCCCAGGTTCCTCGGCTCCAGTACCCTGACTGTTGTTCGGATCTCTGGTTTCAACCCCTTCATGAAGTTCCCTTCTAAGGCTGACTCTGAAATGTGATCCAATCTGCTAGCTAAGTACTCAAACCGATCCCGATAATCTACCACAGTTCCTTCTTGAGTCAAGGCAAAGAATTGCTCATAGAAGTCTCCTCCCCCGTCGGTTTGGAAACGCTCTAATAAGCAATCCTTGAACTCTCTCCAGTTCCGGATGGGCTCCCTCCTGTCACGCCACTGATACCATGCCAGAGCTTTCCCTTCCAGACACAGACCCGCCGCTGTCAATTTTTCATCCTCTGTCAACCCGTTGACAGCGAAGTAACAATCCACTTAGTAGATCCAGCCATGGCCATCTTCACCCTCAAAGATGGGCATCTTCAACTTCCTCACCTTCGGATCCCTTCCGTTACCCCGGTACTCTCCATAACCTCCCATTCCTCGAAGAGGAGGTGCTCCCCAAGTGTTCCGGTCCTCCCTCCGGCGATGGTATCCGAATCCGTCATCATATTCCCCTCTTCCCCTTTCAAAATCAGCACCTCGACGCTGATATTCTTCTCTTCTTTCGCCAAAATCTGCACTTCCCTCATATTCCCCCCTCTTGCTTTCAAAATCAACGCCTTGACGCTGAAAATCAGCACCTCGACGCTGAAAATCAGCACCTCGACGGTCATTTCTCATGCTCATCTCCTCTCTAGAAAGTGGCTCTAGAGGTGGCATGTCGTCCTCTCCCTCAAGGATCTCTACTGCCGGATTCCTCCTCCCCCGAAGCGGGTTCGGATTTCCTCCTACGCCATGGTCACCGACAGTCTCTCTTGCTTCCGACGCCGTCTGATTAGTTTTCATCTCAAGTAATTTATTCATCATCTCTTCCATGGCCGTGAACTTCCCATCCAACCTTTCATTATTGGCGGTGATTTCAAGGAATTTTTCCTCCAAATCTGATTTTAATTGGCCAAATTCGCCTTCTAGGGCTTCGATCTTCTTTCCGGCCATTTTTCTTTCTACGAGTCATAAGAAATCTTTCTCCAAATGCCAAAAAACCCGCTGAAATTTCAGGATTTCAGCCGCCAATGGTCCCAAATCGATGCTCTGATACCAATTTGATAGGAAGTGCTTGTATTTACAAGCAACCTAACCAAAATCGGCGAACCAACAGCAGCCAAATGGCTGTTCACAGCAGGAAAACAGCAGAAATCTGTTGTTTACAGCAGAAAAACAGCACTTGTCTGGGAAAATCTGAAAGAAAACTCAAAGGAAATCTTGTATTTCACTAGTAGATGAATAAAAACAGCAAGATACAATTGATCCTCAATTCGAGAGGAGGATCGATCTCTCCCAAATCTCTGGCAACGCCAAGAGCCCAAAGAAAACCTAAATCTAAGAGATCTCAAATTTCAGCCAAATTCAAGATACTCAAACCCTAGAAAAAACAACTATTTAATGCATACAAATCAAAAGAAATTCCCTAAACAGTCCCTACATTCAAATTTCCCTCTTAACTCCCCAAAATTTCTTTCCTATTTGGCTCCCGCACGCCGTGCGGCTCGCTCGGCATCCCAGCGGGCGGAAGTTTCTTCCGCCCTGTTCGTGCCTGAGCCGGTCCCGCCTGGACTGGCTGGACCGGTCCAGTGGACTGGTCTAACAAGATCCTTACCATATTCACATACATCCGTTTGGAAATAACATATTTAATGGTCATTGTATGCATATGTATGCAACCAAGGCATGTTGCGATCCAATGTTATTTGTCAAAAGATACCAAGAACTTACTAAAGATATGGGGAAAAAAATCCAAAATGTAAAAGGGAAGAGAAATTCAAGCCAAGTCTCCATTAATTATTTCAAGTGAATAAATCTACGAAAGACCCAATTGAACTTCGTAGAGAAGGGCAAGTCAACAAAGCTAAAGAAATGATTCAAAAAGAGAAAGAGATTCAGAGTAGAATCTTAGAAATACTAAAAAGAGTTTACTAGATACTTTAGTGATACAAAGTTTCAACACCAAGTAGAAGATTTACATGATGCCCATGGCGGACATGCGGGACACTTAAGGTTTTGCCCCCATTGGCCTAGCCCAAAGGTTATTAACAGTTAATTATTTTAATTATTTTTTAGGTTATTAACACTTAATATGAATGTCACTCAACTCAACAATTCTTTCCCTGCCTACTCAGTCATTCAGTTATCATTTAGCATAATCTCACCCAGGACGGCATAGATCTCATCGTTCGCACTCACACAAGGGCAGTTCTTGTTGTTCGAAACATTCACAGAAGCAGATCTCACTATTCATCACCCGTGCAAGGGAAACCTTGTCTTTCTCTACTTATGGGTCTCGTTGTTCCCAGCTTACATCCACGTTGAGCCATTATGTGTTGACCCCGCCCACGAGAGGGAAGTCCAGAGAGTATGTAGCCGTGACATCAAACCCTATTTGGTTAATATTCATCAAACGGGGTGTCAAATGTTGTTAGGAACCCCTTTTTGAAGTAGTTTGGAGGTGTCAACCTTACTTCATATGGAGAAGAATGACAAAAGATTGAGTAGGTACATGGAGAGAGACAACAAGGTTAATACTTCTTTTTATTTGATTTGTGATCACAATGCGTATAGAAATATTTGAAATAAATATTAAAATAATAATTTATTTCTCATATAAATCAATGTATCCATCCCTTTTTATTATCCCTTCACTTTTAAACACATGAGCCAAACTGGTGGATCAAAATGCTCTTTGATTTTAATCTAAATTCTAAACTATTCAATCAGCCAACAAAAAATCATAGAATCATGTTTATACTTAAATTGGGTGCAATGCAAGTAAAATATATACTTCAAGTGCAACCCAAGCATATTTCTATATTAGGTGTCATTCATATGGATATATGATTAAATACAAATCCATTCAAAGGTATTATAAAAACTGTTATATTTTGCCCTCCTGAAAAAATTCATGGCAACATTTATAATGTTGTTTGCATTCAACCACTGACCCAATATTTATAGTTGAGGATCAAAATCATAATAGATGCATGATTTGGAATCCATAAGGCTAGTTGTCTAGGGGATGAATCTACCTTACAGTTTCTTATTAGATGAGAACTTTGGTTTTTGTTCAGCAGAAGGGCAACCTTGGTGAGTTTTTCCAAAGAAAACCCCTAGTTAGCTAGAAAGTATTTAGGCCAAGTAACTTAGGTACTTGGTCGAGCAGCCTTGGAGAATGGGAAACTTCATGAATCCCCCAAGATGCATTTGGGGCGAGTAAGAGATGATTCACAGGAACTTGAGAAGATTCAATCATGGCAACTCAAGATTGTAGACAAACTTAAAGATCAACAGGTTTAGAGTTGGAAATGATCCGAAACTGGTTCATAATGAAGGAATGGTTAAATCCGGTCCAAGACCTAATGTGGATTGATTTACTTGGCGAGCTAATATGAATGCAAGTCAATTCATTGAATCACTTGTTCCTTCCCAGAAGCCAAAAAGTACACTGAGAATTAAAGTTCCCAAAAACCCCAATCTGATCTTGGTGACTTTGACTTTAATATAAACGATTGGCACTACAAAGTACATATGATGTTTAACACGTGATTTAATGCATTTGCAAAAAAAATGCTCATAAATGCATCCGCTTGTGGTTCATTTTGAAAATTTATCTATTTTTTCTTCAGTCGATTCTTTGCTATTAAAATTGCTTCTAAACTCCTGTCTTCTGCAAAGATGAAGAAATGTTGAGCACCTTTTAAGCTTTGTAGTTGACAATGAACTCGAAAGGAAATCAAACAGAGACAATGAAGTAAAAAAGCTTTCACTATCTTCATAGTGATTTGCGTCAGAGATGATGACTCCATTGAAAAAGAATGTAAAGATCGAGCATGATAAGGAAAATTAAGAGTTTAAGTCCACAAAGCAAAGTGATTGCTAAAGAAACCTTTAGGCTTGAGGGGTACTGCAATGCCGTGAAGACCTTTAATGATGCAAATATCTACACAAAAGAGAGGGCCTCCAACGATTAACCTAAAAGGCACTCTAAAAAGCACTCCAGTAGAGGATGTTTGTTGACCACTAACCACCTTTAGACCCGATCCGCCCAAACCCGACCGCTTGAGCCTTCATCCCGACTAGCCCGTTCAACCCATCCCACCTCGCAGCCCCAACTCACGCATGTTCTCTCCCCAAACGACGCAATCATTTATTGCCTCATGGAACTCCCCTAACGGCAATAAAACTCTCAAACAAACCGCTCACCCTCTCATTTGACACACACAAACACGGAGAACATAATGCTCAACTCTCTCATTTTCCCTCAATCACGTGAAGAACACCACTCTCTCCTTCTCGTCTCCCTCGGCTGCATGCTTGACCCGATCCAGTCGCCAACCCATCATCCAGACGCTTGAACCCGACCACCATATTCACACGTAGGAACTCCAACCGCAACTCTATTCTGCAAGTCAGACCCGCAGAACTGCACGCCGTTACGAACCAATCCACCTCCATCTATTTGTGTAACACACATACACAAGAAGCCGAAGGAAGACCCCCAAGCCCGACTTCTTCAATTGTGTCTCCCTCAGTCGTAGTCGAGCCTGTCTCCCTCTACCACACACAATCCTCCCAGCCTCCTGCGCTCGACCCGACTCAGCACGCTGGACCCCTGGCCGAGCCTGAACTCCTCTCCTGTCCCCCTCAGTTGCACGTGAGAAGACCACACTTCCTCATGTCCGCAAGACCTCCCTCTCCCTCAATTAGACATAATCTTCCTACCTATCCTCCAACCCGATCCTAGACAACCCACAAACCCACACAAAAGCCCCCAATCTGCGATCCCACACTTCGGTCTGACATCGCTCATCTTCTATCCAATTATCCAAACCCCTCGTCCCCAACTACGATCGAATCAACCATAGTCGAACCTTTTGTATCCTATTCTCGTATGCATGCAACAGAGGAGTGTTTGTAAAAAATAATAAATAAATAAATAAAAAGTACTTGCCAATTTGAAAACCTGCATTCTTGTTTTTTGATCCGGGAAAAATATTTGATTTGAAGCCCTCACGTCGTCATATATTGGATCCGGGCAAGAAGAACAACGACAAATATCATTCCAAAATCTCTTTACGGGTAGGGGACATCAGGAGGCTGCCAGATTTTTTTAAAAATGTCCAATAAAAAAAATAAAATTAAAAAAAATAATAACAAATACCACTAACTTGAAGACCTACGTAGTTGTAACTTTGATATGAGCAGAAATATTTAATTTAAAGCCCTCGCGTCGCAGTATCTTTGATCCGTTCAGGAAGAACAATGGCAAGTGTCCCAACCAAGGGTTTAAAAACCGGATCGGATCGGACCAGCCTGTTCAACCGGTTGAACTGGGACCCGGTCTAACGACTGGTCTGGTCCTACCATTAGAGCCGGGTTGCATTCAAAGCGGCCAAAAACTGGTTCAATTACCGGTTGAACCGTCAAACCGCCGATTCATGTGTGTTTGAAAGAACCGGCCCTCATGTGATAAAGTTCCAAGATAAGTGCTATGGAGAGTTCTTGAAAAGAAATGAGTTAATAATGCTTATATTCAAATCATTAAAGATATGTATGCAAGAGCTATTACTTGTGTCCAAACACATGGTGATTTGACCAAGTATTTTCTTATTTCAGTTGGATTACATCAAGTATCAACCTTAAGCCCATATATTTTTGCTTTAGTCATCGATGTTCTCACTAGGCATTTGCAAGAGGTTGTACCCTAGTGTATGCTTTTTGCTAATGATATTCTTTTGGTTTATAACACTAGAGAATGAGTTGAATGTAAACTTGAATTATGGAGGTCAACCTTAGAGTCTAAAGGCTTAAGTTTGAGTTGATCTAAAACTGAATATATAGTGTAATTTTAGTAATAATAGATCTAGTGGGGGGATTGTGACTTTAGGCGATCAAGTCATGAATAAGAGTACACGTATTAGATATCTTGCGTCTATTATTCAGAGTGATGGTGAAATAGATGGGGATATTATTAGTAGAATTCAAGTTGGATGGTTAAAGTGTAGGAATGCATCGAGCTTGTTGTGTGATAGAAAAGTACCACTCAAACTTAAGGGAAAATTCAATAAGATTGTGGTTAGACCTGCAATTCTTTATGACGCAAAATGTTGGCCATTAAAATAGAAGCATGATATTAAGTTAAGTGTCGCGAAGATGAGGATGCTAAGGTGGATGAGTGGCTTTACTCTTAGAGACGAGATACAAAATGAGCATATACATGATAAGGTCGGAGTAGCTCCAGTGGAATATAAGATTAGAGAGAGTCGTATTAGATGGTTTGGTCACATAAAATGGCGGCCTTCCGATGACCCGGTTAGGAAAGTTGATGTACTAGATTTGACTTATATTAAGAAAGGTAGAGGTAGACCTAAAAAGACTTAGAATATATTAAAAATGACCTTTCTTTATTAGATTAGATGAGAAATTGACTCTTAACAGTACACAATGCAGAAAAAGGATTCATGTAGCCGACCTCGCATAATGGAATAAAGGCTTGTTGTTATTATAAGCAATTTCATATGTTTAGATTTTAGAATATTGAGTTCAGATCTTCCTTCTCATTGTTTTCATTTGTGTAATTGATCTCATTTTTATGAAGTCAGCCTTTTATTACCCAAAGTCAATTCTTCCCCCTTAAATCATATTTTGTCGGAAGTCACACTAATAATTTGAAGTCGTTTTTGATGATGACATCAGGACTTCATGACAAAGCCAGACTTCATTATAAAATCGGTCTTTGATCATGATGTCACAATTTTGCAAGGCCAAAGACAGTGCATCAATTGGACAAGTTAATGGACAAGTAATAATTATAAGTATTGGCTTAGAGATTAGGCAATTATATCAACAATTGCGATAAGAGTCTGAGTGAAATAATTTCACTAATGTGATTTATGGTGGTTTAGGCCATTTATGTCCTTGCCTATAAATAATACCTCGTCATCATTCTTCATCTCATGCGTTTCATGTCTTTTCTTCCTCCTCCTTTCCTCTCTAAAGCTCCTACTACCATAATGATTGGCTTAGTTATCAAGAGTACAAAGTCTTTACCCAAAACCAGAATGGAGGCTCGCTCAGTTTGTAAAATATAAAAACGAGAAACACCTTATATAAGAATTTCATCTCATAAGGGCTTTACTATGAGAGCTTCTAAGATTTGCAAGTTCCCTAACTTGCTCTACTGGAATCAATTGAAACTCAGTCTACAAGTACTAACTTTTCCCTAATATTCTTAAGATCCTGAACTTCATTGATCTCATTCATGTTCAAGTGAAATGAAAATCCTTAGTGAGCATCATTTTGTTTATCATTTTCCACCGTGAATAGAAAATTAAATGTACCCTGAGCCTATTCAGGAATATGTTTGTTGTGAAGGGTTTTAAAGAGTACATGGTTCTATTCTCCAAGTACATCAAGATGGAAAGGTTAAAAAGAAAGCAATGACTAAATGACATAAATTACTATATCAAGTCGCTGATCAAGACTAGAACAACGAAGATCAAAAAGACAGCTTGAAGATTTAGGTGACTTAAAACTTGACGGATTTTGAGTTAAAACTAGTCAAACCAATTCACAATCAATGATCTGTTGAACGTAATCTAGATCCTCATGATGACTTAACCTAACAAAGGTGAACATGGGTGTACATATCCCTCTTAATTAAAATGACAATTATGACCAAATAACAATGAAGAATGATAATTTCGTGAAATAAATACTAAAAAAATTCTACCATACAATTTATGCTAGCTTGCTACATTTGTATTTACACATTATGTGAAAGAATTTTTTTTCTAATAAACTTCTTCAATTTTATAAGATCATCAAAAGCATATCATTCCATAGTTATTTTCCATATTTGCCTTATAATGGGATTTTTATTGGCATACACCACATTCACATTTCTAGGTATACCTACCATTTGTCTATTATTACTTGTCCCACCGCATTCTAGGTCTTATTAATATGCCTTTCTAATTAATTTTTTCAATATGCAGGAAATGTACGTTTAAATTAAAAGGAATATTCCCTTAACCTTTTTACAAAACGACCTGCATATTCACTTATCTACTAAAAGTAATAAACAAGTGTTCCCATGTTCCCTTAACTAATTGCGTCTATTATCATTTTGTTATTTATGCTGGAATTTTCTCATGACAAAATACACTATATAAAAAATACATATTTTTTGTCACTACAAATAAATGCTAATTGTATGAAATAAAAATGCAATTGTTAATCATAACAATAACCTTTTTACAAAACGACCTGCATATTCACTTATCTACTAAAAGTAATAAACAAGTGTTCCCATGTTCCCTTAACAAATTGCGTCTATTATCATTTTGTTATTTATGCTGGAATTTTCTCATGACAAAATACACTATAAAAAATAAATATTTTTTGTCACTACAAATAAATGCTAATTTTATGAAATAAAAATGCAATTGTTAATCATAACAATATAAAGTGAAAATAAGTTTTTTTTTTTTTTCTCTGCAAGGAAATAAAGACTATGCGTGCAATAATGCAAAGTACCAAGATGACAATGCGTCTGCAATCATTTCATGAGAATGTTGAAGAGTGAAGTTGATGAGTTGCTGCATGAGAATGAACCGATAAGAAATTAGGACATGAAAGTTTTTGAACAGCGAAAGGTTAAAACTAGAGAGGATTAATCATATATGGCTAGAGTCTATTAACAAGTGATATATTAGTAAGTGTTAGAAACCAGTGCTTTTAAATAATTGGGATGCATTACTTCTAGTGGTATGCCACATAAAAATTTCTTTTATAACTTGAGATCATTGCAGTCTCAACATGAGAATCATCAATCCCTTAAAACACTTGCCCAACTAATTCAGATCAAGAACAAAACGACTGAAACAGCTTAATAATTTACCTTTCTATTAAGGAAATTGAGATATGGCAGAATTGTCCATAAAGATGAAACTAACAATATAAAAAGAACCCCCAGCCAATGAAAAAACCATCATACTGTAATGTTGGTAAAGTTGATGTGCCACAAGTCAAACATTAATAATAGATCATGCCCATTCAGATTTTTCCATATTACTTAAGGAAAAAACAACAAAAATGTTTCATGAATGTACCTCATTAACTATGAAAACGTCTTATATATTTAGGAAGAAAGGGAAAACTTCATGTCAACATAAAAGCATTTGATGTAAAATAAATATTTTTTGCCTGTTTTCCAGTTCATTACAATATCACAAAACTGCAAATTCAGTTTAGATTGTGCTAGACCAAAAGAAGCAGATACAGATTTACTCCAGCTTATTCTTCAGATAACAAGGCTAATAGCAGAATGTAACAAAACGGTGAATTTAAAAAGCATAAGGAAGAAAAAAATGTGATCAAAACCAACTAAAGCCCCAAACAAAAGTTAATGGGATGCTGCAAAAAAAAACATAGAAAGCACTGCCAAAAGCATAAGATAAAATGCTTGAGCAAAAAAAGCTATAGATAGGGAAAAATATTAGAAGGCAAACTGAGAAAAATCGTATACTCAGTAGATATATCCTCCTGCTGATGTCGCTTAACATCTTCATTAAATAACAAAGTAGTTTGTCAGAGAATTATTCAAGACATGCTGGTAAACTACATATCTTCTATGTAAAAACATTATCTATAACAGCATAAAAATTTAATACAAGGAGCATATTATATGCAAAGTTAAAAATTTTAGATTTCAAGTAAGAAAAAGCAAAAACTATCAAACCAACTATCATTTTCCTCCTCTTTAATTTACTTTAACGCCTCGAGTGCTAGAGAGATTTGACTCATATATCAAGTAAGAAAAAGCAAAAAATAACAACCCAGCTAACATTTTCCTCCTCTTTAATTTGGAAGAGTAATGCTCTTAAATGACTCACAAAGTCACAATGGTTTTCGATTTTCAGAAACATAACTTCCCTTAAATTGGTTAGATTGTATTCAAATAAATATTTTTTTTCCTTCTCATCTCAAATTTTAGAAAAAATCTAAGGCGCTATCTCATCATAGAGGAAAAAATAACAGAGATCATTTTTAAATCTTTAATATGTAGACGTAATATCCACAAACATTATTTTTTTTAATTCTTTTCATGAAAAAACCCACCTTTGGTTAAAAAAAAAAAACTCTCATTTGAGAAGTGACTACGAAACATTTTACTACCAACTTCTCCAAAATTAGGAAACTAGCTCTCCTCATATCATGTGTCCATGGTCCTGACGGAGAAAAACAGACCAATTATTTCATCTCTAGTTAGCTTAACCAAAAATAAGTAAGAACTAACATTCAGGAATCATTTTTTCATCTCGCCCAAATGCCCAAAATGGATGTTGGATATGAGGGATCGAATAAAACTAGGCATAGTACATCCAGACTCAAGTGTCATAAATTCCTAAAACGGAAAAATTTTGATTTTCACTGACACTTTGTCTCAAAAGGTTTGATTTATTTCTCAATTATCAATCTTCTCAATAACTTCCATATTTTTTTTTTTAAATGTACAAGGAACTAGGACATTATAGATAACAAAGTGAAGATAAACCAAGCACGTCTCTTTCATCACCAAAATAAATAAAACATGGGAAGTCAACCTAAGAAAGATCAACAACTCCACCATCACAACTCCTCCAAAACTGCACAAAAATACATAAACAGACAAACAAATGAAAAATATGGGAAGATAAGCTTAACCCAACAACAAAAATAGGGAAAGATAAGTATTAAGACCAACCATTCCAACATCCAACCCGCTACAAAATCAACAAATAGTTAAATAGACAGAAAAATATATAAATCGCAGAATAGTAAGCAAAGGTTAATAAATCACACAAGTAGCAGAAGAAGAAAATCTCTACTCCAAGGATCAGCAATAGAAGTATATATTATCAACGAATCAACATGTATAATAATAATTGAAGGATCAGCAAAATGAAGTATAGAAGATCAAAGGAGTAACAACAAGAAGAACACTACAAAATTAGATGATTGTGTTAGGCCGACCCAGGAGGGGCCGGCTGGACCGGTCCTCACCTATTCACGGCGGAACCGTGCGGCACACATGGAACCAGCGGGGGCCAAGGAGGAGTTTTGGGAGGGAAATTTTGAATGAGAGGGGTTGTTTAGACAATTTGTAAGACTCCTTTATGGTTAATTAGGAGGTTAGGAGGGAAAGGGGAGGAGAATCTTGAATTTGAGATCTAGGTTTTCTTGCTTGGACTCTTGGCGTTGCCGGAGATAGGAGAGTTGTTCTTCCTCTCGAATCAAAGAACCATTGTATCTTGCTTTTGTTTTTCTCATCCATTAGTGAAATACAAGTCTCTGCTTGAGTTTCTCACAAATTTTCTTGCGTTTTCTCACTGATTTCCTGTGTTTGGCTGCTGTCCACTGTTGAAAACAGCAGTTTTCCTGCTGTTTCCCTCTCCAGTTTTGATTAGGTTTGCTTGCGGACTCAAGTATTCCTTAGGGTTACTTGTGAACTCAAGTATTTCCTATCAGATTGGAACCAAGGCACTAGAAGAAGGCAATAAGATGATAAGGAGACGGACAAGAAACTCAAAATTAAATGAACAGAGATTGAGGTGATCTATGCCTAATAAAAGAATAGCTAAACGGCATTGCAATCAGGAAAAACAAACAACCGCTATAAAATTAGAAAAAAATCAAATACAAAATACTAGCATAGTCAATAAAAAAGAACAATAAATGATTAAAGGCTGCACTACAGGCAAGACACAATAACAACAACAACATCAAGCCTTTATCCCACTACGTGGGGTCGGCTACATGAATCATTTATCTTCATCATGTCATGTTAAGAGTTAAATTCTCATTTAAATCTAATAAAGAAATATCATTTCTAATATTTTCTAACCAAGTCTTTTTATGTCTACCTCCATCTTTCTTAACATAAGTTAAATCTAATACACATCTACTCTCATAATCAGGTCATCGGAATGCCGTCATTTATGTGAAAAAAACATCTAAGGCGACTCTATCTAATCTTTTCTTCCACTAGGGCTACTCCAACCTTTTCAAATATATGCTCTTTTTGCATCATGTCTCTAAGAGCAAAGAACACCCACGTGTGTTAAAAATCCAATTTGGAATCAAATAAAGTCCAAAAAATGGAAAGAAATAACAAATTTGATCCTCAAATCAAACTCATAAAACCTCAGAAAATAAAAACACCAAAGAACATAACATATTGGGATTATACATTGCTCATATAAAACATTCAACATCAAACAAAAGTGCATGTCATAAAGGAACGGTACTATTACACTATAAACACGGTTAAGAAGATAAACATCACACATTCAATAGGAAATCATCCTCAAAATTAGCTTTATCCCAACCATTTGAGGTTGGCTTTATAAATCCTCCCACTCCCTTCATTGGAAAGAAATCAAACACAAAATACCACCTTCAACAGCAACATTCAACCTTTAACTTTAACTTGAAAACTATTCGAGCCTTATATTCCTAAAAACCCCAAAATATTGGAACATTAAAACGACTGCATAAATCTCTCTAAAATGCATGGAGAGACTGCATACAACAACCACTCATTAGACCCCGGCTAATTCATTAAGTATGCCCTTTTGTATAAGCCATCATGGGATATGCCTTATTCCCATCTTAGTTTACTAGGGCAGCATGTTTCGGCCACTTCAAGTAGACTTAAGAACAATTATCAAAAACTTTTGAAAATTCCATATAGAAGGTAATCAAATCCAGCCTAAAATAAATCCTTGATTTAGTAGGACTTAATAAATCTCTGTTCAAATCCAGGATTTCTCAAATCATGGTGGAAATATCTTTAAAATGATTTAATTTAGCATGATTTATGAAACCTCTTCAACTTCCCCAAACCTTTAAATCAGTAACCAAAGAGTCTAGAGATTTGTTTGGATTTAAAACTTGGCAACAAAACAGGTCTATAAAAAGAATATGTTAAGTTATATTATAACCCAAATGAATATGATTTATCAAATCAGGATTTGCTAAATTCTGCTTTCAACTGAACAGGCCAACCATTTCCAATAAGTCGTCACACATTGAAATCTAAGGCAGAATTTGGTTCTAAGGAATCCCCGAACCAAGACAGGCTCGATTAGCTTTCTCTTAGCATCAGCCCACATGGCACCAAGGCAAGAAAGCTACGTTAAATCATCAGCCACAACATCGTGGAGCTGCAAGCTCTTCCAGCATCCAGACCACGTGTATCCACTAACTATCTCAAATCATTTCAGCATCAGGAAAATCAAAGGTCATCCTCATAAAATAATCCCGCAAGTGATTTTGCAAGTGGCAAAAACAGAAGAAACCCAGGCTCCGTCAACAAAACATCAGCGCTGAAAAAGTCCGATCAGACAAAAAAAAAGGTAAAACGCGCCATGAAGTGGATTAAAAAACACAATAAACCAACATCAAATAAGACCGAACCGGTCCAAAGCCAACCGAAGAACACAAATTGCACCACAATAACCAACAAACAGAACAAAACCCTGCTAAGCAAACGCGATCCTGCCCGGAAGCAAGATCACGACCCGATCAACCAACGCTGATCATGCAAAAGAGAAAAGACAGTAGTTTACATAGGATCGGAGGAGAGCCATTCCGAAACGTCTATGTGGGCCGATATAGATCTTCTTCAGGAGAATTTGGAGAAGATGAAGTCGTAGACTGCTGCAGCTCTGCTTACAACAAGGAGGAATCGCTGCGCATCCTCAGGCCCTCGGATTTGCTGTCGGAATGAGGAAAGGTTTGGCGATCGATAAAAGAGGTGTAGAAGAAATGGAGAAGACTTGGAGAAGCAGAAGGACAATGAGAATGTAAAGCGATGGCGTTGTTTTGCCGCAGTGTTTGAGGACACTGCTGATTTGTTTTCCCTTTCTCTTCCGCCTCCATAAAATTTTGCGGGTGATCATCTGTCGATTTGCCAGGTGTACGTTTTGAGACCGTCTGATCGGATTAGAACGGTCCATGATCAACTAGAACCTTTAGTACAGTTAAAGCCAATTTTTTTTCGCTTTATACACAATGCTACGAGGTGTTGCACAATAAATTATTCTGTGTGGAGAATTTATGCAGAATGTAATTCGGAGATCAATTAAAATGCTCCACATCACTCCTGTGCCGAGCAGTACCGAGCAATATTGAGCCACGATATCGAGCACATGGGTGACATGGCACATTCTGAGTTGGTCTCCGAATGACGTCATTCAACGTCCGAACATAATAATTAATCGTGTTGCGGAGATAGGATGCTTAAGTGGATGAATGGTTTTACCCTTAGAAACAAGATATTCAAAATGAACATATACGTGAAAAGATTGTAGGAGTAGCTCCAGTGGAAGATAAGAATAGAGAGAGTCCCCTTAGATGGTTTGGTCACATAAAATGACGGCCTTCGAATGACCCGATTAGGAAAGTATAAGTATTAGATTTGACTTATATTAAAAAAGGCAGAGGCAAACCTAAAAAAAATTGGGTAAAAAATATTAGAAATGATCTTTCTTTATTATATTTAAATGAGAATTTGACTATTAACATGACACAATGGAGAAAAAAAAAAAAAGATTCATGTAGCCGACCCCAACGTAGTGGGAACAAATACTTGATGTTGTTGTTGTTGTACACATAAGGCTACTAGCTTACTATTATAGACCTTCTATCATACGCATCAAATGGATACAATTCATCTTAATATGTTGGTTATGAGCTTTGATTATCAATTAAGAGATCTTAGATTCGATTCTTACTTATATAATATATGTATGAATTTGACTTAATTGATCAAAATATCTCAAATATATATTGGTATCTCTTGCTGCTAACTGCCTCACTGAACTCTATATTTAATCTAACTTCATATAGAGTCTGCATCAAGATGTCCTACTTTTTTCAATATTAATCCATATACTTATTATACCATAATAATGTTAAATTTTTATCAATAAATGGGTTATGTTTTTTGTGTTGCTACAAATTTATTAAATTTTTTTATTACAATTTTATTCTAAAACATCACCGACATGATTGATACATATCATCGACACTCACTATCAACATCAACATTGACATCAGTTTAACGCCAATAAGACCAACATACGCTATTAAGACCAATATTTATGCTTATCATCACCAACAAAATTGACGAGAGCTATCGTCACAAGCTCAATGGACGTATCGTCCACATTAACATCGTTGCCTACCATTTTTACTAAGGCATGTGTCTGCCCACTTTCTTGATCAATGAATCTCCTCATCCTATAAGAAGAATGACTAAATATAATACATCAAATATCTCTTGATGACAAACTCAAATGCCCCACAATTTTTATATTGACAATGTAACTCATATTTATAGGTTCACATAATATTGTGAATATATGAAATGTCTTTCAAATGGAGAGGAACAACAATACTTTCTAATATACGACTTATACTCATGGAGTAATTTCAACTAGTTAGACCCAAATGTTGTAGTTCCCTTTCGAAGTATTTTTATATAAACAAATATCATGTATCGCACAAGCCATTCTCAACTTATTTTTAATGTGTATTAAAACTTTGTACAATATTAAAAATAAACTTTTTTTACAACAACAACAAGCCGTTATCCCACTCTATGAGGTCGGCTACATGAAACCCTTTTTCTCCACTATATCACTTAAATAGTTAAATTATCACCTAAATCTAATGAATAAATGTAATTTCTAATATTTTCTAATCAAGTATTCTTAGGTCTACTTCTATCTTTTTCAACACAATTCAAATCTACTATATCTACTTTTCTAATCGGGTCATTGGAAAGCTTCCGTTTTATGTGACCAAAACCATCTAAGACGACGGTTGTCTCTAATCATATCTTCCACTGGAGCTACTCCAACCTTTTCACGTATATGTTCATTATGTATCATATCTCTAAGAGTAAAGTCACTCATCAACCTGACTATCTTCATATCTACAACACTAAACTTAATATTATGCTTCACTTTTAATGGTCAACATTCTGCACTATAAAACATTGCAGGTCAAAATTTTTTTCTTCTATAATCATAAATATTCTAACGTATAAAAATATTCATAATTTTGCTACAAAGCATTATTACACGTGTTAGATTCATAAATATTCATTTTCATATAAAATATAAAAAGTGTACCTAATATTTATTGTCATAAATTATTATAACATATCATCATTATTAATGAATATTTATATTTATTTATTTATTATATTAACACTCTTCTATTGCCTATTTATAAATAAAAAACTCAAATCTATGACCTTCAGTATTCTTCAAATACTATGAATTAAAAAAAAAATAAAAAAAAAAAACAGGCTGTTATCAGACATTTGGCAATCCTAATCAGAACGGCTAGGTCTGTTTTAAATATTCAGAAATTTATAAAAAATTGTTAATTAAAATACGAAATATCAAACAAGCAAAATATCTTACACTCGTGACAAGTCGAGTCGAGCGAGGAATTAACCCAGTTTACCGTCACCGCCATGCGACTCAGAAGGACCCGGTCCGTCGGTCCCTCTCCAGTTAAAAATTAGCGGTCATCCATGAGTTCATCTCACCGCCAGCTTATCATCCTGGCATAAAACTCTCTCCCGGCTCCGATCTTGGAGTCTGCCTCATTATTCTCTTAGCCCTCCCTCATCAGTTTGCCGGCCGGAGCCCTAGCTTGCAAACCGGATCTCTTTTGAAGAAGAAGCTGAGATGAGAGAGATCCTACATATACAAGGCGGGCAGTGCGGCAACCAGATCGGGGCCAAGTTCTGGGAGGTGATCTGCGACGAGCACGGGATCGACCGCTCCGGAAAATACAGTGGAGATTCAGATCTGCCAGCTTGAGCGGGTCAATGTATACTACAATGAGGCCAGCGGTGGGAGGTACGTACCCAGGGCGGTGCTTATGGACCTTGAGCCGGGGACCATGGATTCCTTGAGATCTGGGCCGTACGGGCAAATATTCCGGCCAGATAACTTTGTGTTTGGACAGTCTGGTGCGGGCAACAATTGGGCAAAAGGACACTACACAGAGGGCGCTGAGCTCATCGATGCTGTTCTGGATGTGGTGAGGAAGGAGGCCGAGAATTGCGACTGCTTGCAAGGTAAAGGGATTTGAGCTTTGGAATGAGATGTAGGGGGGTTCCTTTAGGTTTGCTACTGTTTGTTCCGTTATTGCTCTCTTCTTGGGGTTTATATATTTCATTAGAGGGGGCTGTTTGCTCTGAATGGGGTAGTACTTTGAAATAGGGCAGTCTTTATTTGATACGTTTATTTTCTTAGGATATCCCTAACGATATATTACTATGGATTTTGTCTTAGATTTATTTGGTTTTCAAGGGTAAGCTGACTCTTCCGATGGAGTCTAGTCATCTGCGGGTTACATATTCTGAAATTAGTAAATATGCTTGTGTGCAAAGTGCACTTAATTTTAAAATTTTGATATATTTTAAATTATGCATAAATTTCTTGTGTTAAAAGTTGGATGGTTAAATTGGAGTATTTGACTCAAGAGTATTATGAGATAAGATGATATCATAGAGGCCTAAAGATAATTTTATAAAATCACAATGAGCTATGTTATGTTGCATGGATCTACGGGTTGGGCAGCAAAAAAATTTATTGTTATCTGGACCGAGCATGATTAAAATGATAATGCTAAAACATATGTATGGAAAATTAGAAAAGATGAGTTTGAATTGATTAGTTTAGAGTAACAAATAGAGTATACAAGAAATGTTTGAAATTGTGCAATCACATATGAAAGTGTAATACTTAGAATTAAACAACTAAAATGACAAAATATGAAATAATAAGTAACATACTGACATCAAAGAAATATGTTGAAGTAAGATGATAATTGGTCAAAATAAGATCATGGCAATAAGCCTCTCATATTTTCAATTCAACATAAATAAATAGTCTAAGTCAATAAGATAATGATTTAAAAATTCAAAAGTCTCTCCTTTCTCATCATGTTGTGGTTTTGATTTGAATCATTATCATAGAGAACTGTTTATTCTCTTCAATCATCCTCGGTTGTGTTAACACTCTCTCAATCTTCCTCCTCATCTTTGATGTAGGCAGGGGGGGGGGGGGGGGGGGGGAATTGATGTGCCAGGCTGACTTGGTTCCTTGGTTTGGGCTTGTTTGTTTGGGTTTTGCTGCTTATTTGGAGAGCTGCTATGTTTTTAGCTCATTATTGTTGAGCTTGTTGCTTCTTTTCAGCTCATTTATGTGCTATCCGGGTTCATTTCCCCTCTGTTTGGCCTCTTGGTTCCTCTGCCTACTCGATTCCCCTTCCCTGGCGCCTGTTATCGCTGCTGGCTGTTTCTGTTCCCGCATGGTCCCTTCGGGTGCTGCTCCTGGTGTTGCCTGTTGGCCTTTTGTCTCCCTTTTTTTGATTGGTTTGGCTGGTGGCTGTTTGGGCTATTGGCTTCATCTTTTCACCTATAAATATAGGCTGTTTTGTACCAGATTTTAAGTGTGTTATGGAGTAATTTTTGGAGCTAAAAACCTGCGGGTTTCTTCTTGGATAGCTTGCAAGCTAGTTCCCCTTTCTCTTCCCCTCTTTATGACTTCGTCTCAGAATTCTTACCTACTTTGTCTCTCCGCAAGTTTCCACCTCATTTGTATCTTTCTTTTCAAGCGATATAAAAGTTGTTTAGGTGTTTTATGCTTGTATGTGTCGTCCTTCTAATATGAAAGTTAAAATGTGTCTTATTTAAGTTTGTTTTGTCATGTTATATTGTTAAATTCTTGTCGTTTAGGAAAGGAAGACCTAGTTTATATGCAGGCTGACTTGGTTCCTTGGTTTGGGCTTGTTTGTTCGGGTTTTGCTGCTTAGTTGGAGAGCTGCTATGTTTTCAGCTCATTATTGTTGAGCCGTTGCTTCTTTTCATCTCATTTATGTGCTATCCGGGTTCATTCCCCCTCTGTTTGGCCTATTGGTTCCTCTGCCTACCCGATTCCCCTTCCCTGGTGCCTGTTCCTGCTGCTGGCTTGTTCCTGTTATCACGTGGTCCCTTCGGGTGCTGCTCCTAGTGTTGCCTGTTGGCCATTTGCCTCCCTTTTTCTGATTGTTTTGGCTGGTGGCTATTTGGGCTATTTGGCTTCCTCTTTTCACCTATAAATATAGGCTGTTTTGGACCAAATTTTAAGTGTGTTATGGAGTAATTTTTGGAGCTAAAAACCTGTGGGTTTCTTCTTGGATAGCTTGCAAGCTAGTCCCCTTTCTCTTCCCCTCTTTATGACTTCGTCTCAGAATTCTTACCTACTTCATCTCTCCGCAAGTTTCCACCTCATTTGTATCTTTCTTTTCAAGCGATATAAAAGTTGTTTAGGTGTTTTATGCTTGCATGTGTCGTCCTTCTAATATGAAAGTTAAAATGTGTCTTATTTAAGTTTGTTTTGTCATGTTCAATTGTTAAATTTTGTCGTTTAGGAAAGGAAGACCTAGTTTATATGCAATATTATTTTTCCTAAATTTTGGTTGCATCAATCTTTGATCTCAAACATTTTCATCTAGCATCATAGACGGTGCAACAATGATGGCGTTTGTTTGTGAGTTCGAGAAACATCAAGGGTAGTCATAGTGTGTGATTGAGAGTTGAGAATGTGTGCAATTATCGATTATATTTGTTTGAGGTTTAGGTGTACATAAATAATAAAATAAATTCAACTTTATATTTTAAAATTATAAATGTTTGAAATCCTAATTTTTAGGCTTGCACCTTTTACAAATTGCACAGAGGTGTGCCTCATAAGGCGGACATGTAATCAGGCCCGAATGAATAGCAAACTTTATTGCCTTTTTTTAATTGCGCTGATGCACGTCTCTTATTGCACAATTTTAAACAATGAAAATAAGTTTATAAAGAATATATTTAGGTGGTTTGGATATGTATAATGATTGTAGAAAATGCGCAAATTAACCCTGTAGAGAAAATTATTATTATAGGATTAGGGAAGATAAAGGCTTTGACTTAAAGTAACATGGATAAAAATTGTTCAGAATAATTTGTGAAAAATAGGCCTAACACCGTAGAAAGCACTCATTGAGAATGAGTGGAAAACGAGGATTCATTGAGTTGGCCATAGATAATTGGGATACGGCTAATGTTGATATAAAACTTCAATTTATAGTTATTTTATTTATTACTTACAGTTTTAAATTCATCTAAGATTTTTATAACCTATCTTCATATTAGAATTAGAAATGATTTTATTTCCTTTTTAAGATTGTTTTTTGCTTTATCACTTGGTGGTTCAACTAACCCATCATTTTTTTTTTTTTTGAGAATCACGTGCTCCGAGCAATTATTATTCCTCCGCCTCTACTATTTTTGCTAGAAGAGCCTAACGTTTTTTAGACTTTCAAATTCTCTCCTGATTGGACTTCATATGGAGTCTTTCTAATAAACATTCTTTTTGATGCATGATAATCTTTTTCAATTGAAGCCTTGATATGGATTATCATTGATTGTTTTCTCTGTTTACTACTGAAATGGTTTTTTCCAATATCAACTTAATATGAATTTATTTTTTAGCTATTTGATGCGTTTTCTTTTGTTGGGACTATAGCTTATTCTCTGATGCATTATCCATCTCCTACTCTGTAGATATGTTATTCCTGCTAGGCTATTGCAATTAAATGTGCAGCTTGTCAGCTCCCCGGGATTGTAGTTTGTATTATGTGGTTTTCCATGTCTTTTTGCATGTGGTTTCTTCTTTGGCAAAGTAGGCCACACTTCCTTTGTTATGCTTTCTTCTGCTTTGGGATTTTGGCTTTTGGTTTTGGGAGGATTCGATTTTGTTATTAAATTGAACTAATAAGAAACAACCAACTAGGGAACTAAATATCTTTGAATAGGAAACACTTAAGGCTGTCATAGTTGAGTATTGATTTAACAAAATTTTTTAGGGAAGTTATCTCCTTATGCTGACGTGATTTTTTATTTTTATTTTTACTTCGGTGATTTTCTTCCATTAATTAGTTTCTTGTAATTATTTTATTGTTGGCTTTCCTAGAGTTCCTGATTTTGTTCTATTTATTTCATCTTAAATTTTAATTATGGTGGATAAATTACAATTACTTGTTGATTTGTCATAGTTATATTTTATTGTTTTTTTCTTTAAATTTATTCAATGTTTCATTTTTATTTGGGTTTTAATTCTCTCTCTTTTTTTTTTCTAAGGATTACATGTTTTATATATTTAGTTTTCTGCACTTCAAGTTCACTTGTGTGATCTATATTCATTATATCATTATAGTTGCATACTTGCATTAAAAATCAAAACCCTAAGTTGTCTTACATCAACTTGGTATCGGAGCTTATGAATCGATCGTCTTACTAGCTAGAAGTAAGACGTTTAACTGGGTCAATTTGAAGATTAAATAATGATACAATTTAAATGAAACAAAGTAAATATGGTTATAACCAACAACATAATTGTTGCAGGGTTCAAAATTTCATTTTTAATTTTGATAGGAGGTATAATCTTGGGAATTTCTTAAGTGGATTAATAGTTTGGAAGATTTTTCTGGATATTACCATTTCTTTGATTCCAAAAAAGTTAAAATTGTTGCAACATAATTAGTTGTGCTAGCTCAACTATTTGACTGAGGTTTCGTTTGGGACAACTTTCTTATTGCTTCTTAAAGCAACGATAGGAAATACTTGAGTTCACAAGTAATCCAAGAGGAAATACTTGAGTTCGCAAGCAGCCCTAGCAATATTGGTAAAAACAGCGAGAATAATGCGAAAATTTGGATGAAATCAATCCAAAACGATAGTTTGCAATAATGGAATCAAAGCAAAACAAACACAAAGCAAGATACAATTGATCCTCAATTCGAGAGGATCGTTCTCTCCCAATATCTAGACGAGGAATCTAGAGCCCAAGACGCCAAGGAAACTTCAAGAGAAACAAATCAAAGCAATAGTCAACAATAATCCTAACCCTAAAACACCTCATGCTATTTAATACATAAACTTTCTAAATCCAAACTCCCTAAAAAATCCTAGCTTCCCCCTCCTTTCTCCTTTTGGATTTAATTTGAATAGTTGGACCCACTATTGTGGTCGGCAAAGAGGGGAGGAGGTGGTATTAGTCCGCCTCCTATAGGCCAAAACCGGCCCTGGGTGGGCCGGTTCAGGGTTTGGGGCTGGTTTAGGAGGAACTGGCCTAACAAGCAGCTTTTCAATACAAGAAATTTAATTTTTGTACTAAAAAGTTACTTTAAGAAACAGTAAAAAAGTCATCCCAAATGGAGCCCAAGAATTTCGAGTAAAACAAAATCAACATGAGTTGGCAGAAAACATAAACTTAAGCAATATCAATCATTTGATGAATATAGGTACCAATTCCATGATGAATTTAAGAGTTGTAAACGAATATAATTCTAACATGTTTGAATATTATGGAAGTTTTACACATTTTGTAGCTGCATGTGATTCTCCTCTACATTTTTTTGTTATTACTACTTGTTTCATTTTTAGGTTTTTGGCGAGAGTTTCAGAGTGGACTAAGCTACAATTCATTGAAAACAATAAGTGAGATTTTATCTTGATCGTTGAGTATTGATGCATGTTGTGAGCTTTATATTAGAATTGTAATACCTATGCCTATTAGTAGAGATGATTCAATGACATCTCATTTAAAGCCTATTAAAAATATACTAATGTAAAGTTTATGTATGATTGAACTTGATTTTATTCAAAAGATTATAGTTCATGACTTTTCTTTTGAGGATGTATTAGTTGCCTAATTTTATTTAGTAGTTATATATAAATTTATGTGATGTTGAAATTGAATCTGCACCTACATTATATCATATTCATGAACTCAAGTTTATATGTGCACAAGAGTTGGACTTGGAGATTGATAGAAATTGAGCACAAGAGTTAGAATTGCTTCATTTTGATGTTTGTATGGTTAATGTTACGTTGGTAAGATATGGGTTTATTTTTTCTAGTCCTTTCTTTGGCGAAGTGCTCATATCTGGGTCAACTTCAACCTGATAGGAGTGTCCGACCTGTTGACATGCCTGCATTATCCTCCTTAGTGCTGGCCATCAAATAATTCTTTGTTACTTTTTTCTCTAGTTGAATTAATCGCATGCTTTGGTTGTGCATGACGTCCAAAATTTCAACAGCAACTTTACCTCTGTATTTGCACTCACTTATCTTTCATTTACATTATGGCTTGCATTTATTTTGATCTGTATTGAGCTTATTAAAATCAACTTTGAAGCTTTTTTGGGTACATGATTTTCTGTTGTCAAGTTATGAAGAATTGCCCCCAAGCTTGTGCCTTCTATGACCCTCTAAAAGCTGCGAAAATATCTCAATGCTTTAAAAACCATAAAAATCTGTTATTAAAATGTGCCAAAGGCCGTCCAATATGTACACCATGTTATCAAAAAGCTGCGGTAATGGCTCCAAAATGACGGTATTAGCCTCTCTCTCAATATGACGCTGCATTTACATTGCTGCGCTTGTCTATATTTCTAGTTTATTTGGTTTCTGAACTAGTGTTGCCTATAAATTTTCTTCTATCTATTTTTTTATTTATAATTTAATGATTATTGTTCAAACTTTTTACCTAATAGAGAGATCAGTCCTTCTATGTTCTATTGTGCCTAAACATGGCCTGTGCTTTGATCTCATTTAAGTTCCACTCAGAGCAACTGTTAATGTCCATTGATGCTAGCTGATCTCTTATGCTTTTTTAGGATTCCAAGTGTGCCATTCTTTGGGAGGTGGAACTGGATCAGGCATGGGAACCCTTCTAATCTCCAAGATTAGGGAGGAATATCCTGATCGCATGATGTTGACCTTTTCTGTCTTCCCATCTCCTAAAGTTTCAGACACTGTGGTTGAACCCTACAATGCTACCCTTTCTGTTCATCAACTTGTTGAGAACGCTGATGAATGCATGGTGTTGGACAACGAGGCTCTTTATGATATCTGCTTCCGCACGCTAAAGCTTGCAACTCCTTCATGTAAGTCATTTTCCACATCTGTTATTGTTTACTATGTTGGATACTAAATGCCTCTTTAGTTTTGTTAAGGATTGCCACTGATCTTGGCCTTTCTGAAGTAGTTTGTTGGAGTCCAACTCTCAATCCGGCTAAACAAAATTATCTTGAAATTGATTACTAGTCTAGATTTCATTTTTATGGGTCCTTTGACATCTATTTTCATGTGTTGGTCTGGCAACCTTTAGATTGAAATCCATCTCTTAAATTATATGTTTCCTTTTACTAGTCACGTGCTTGGAAAGACTTTTTTTACTAGCAGATTATAGGCCATGAACTTGGGGGGGTGTTTGGTATAGGATTTGATTCAATTTTACTAGAATTTACTAAATCCTGTAAATCCGGATTTAGTAAATCGTAGTAGGCTCATAAATCCTGAAAAGTGTTTGCTATGACAAATTTCAAACCCAGTTAAATCCATATAAGTTGTTTGGCAACATATCGTGACACGGGCGCTGCGGGAAGAAGTTCCGCAACTGTAAATCACTTTAAATCCAAATAGGAATGGGATTAGGATTTACACGGATTTATGCCGTAAATCCTGGATTTACATATTCGCCGGTGGATTGCGTTTGGCTGGATTTACATTAAATCCTACTAAAAACGACGGACAAATCCGATGCCAAACACCCCCTTAGTTTATTATTATTTTTTAAATTTACTGACACATCTCGTTGTATCTGCTCAGTTGGTGACCTGAATCATCTCATCTCTGCTACAATGAGTGGTGTTACTTGCTGCCTGAGATTCCCCGGTCAACTCAACTCTGATCTCCGCAAGCTCGCCGTCAACCTCATTCCATTCCCCCGCCTCCATTTCTTCATGGTGGGCTTTGCCCCCTTGACCTCCAGAGGCTCTCAGCAGTATCGTTCCCTCACTGTCCCTGAGCTAACCCAGCAAATGTGGGACTCTAAAAACATGATGTGTGCAGCCGACCCTCGCCACGGTCGCTACCTCACCGCATCTGCCATGTTCCGCGGCAAGATGAGCACCAAAGAGGTAGACGAGCAAATCATCAATGTCCAGAACAAGAACTCCTCGTACTTCGTGGAGTGGATTCCAAACAACGTGAAGTCCAGTGTTTGCGACATCCCGCCTAAGGGACTCAAGATGGCATCGACATTCATCGGCAACTCGACCTCGATCCAGGAGATGTTTCGCCGCGTAAGCGAGCAGTTCACCGCCATGTTCAGGAGGAAGGCTTTCTTGCACTGGTATACTGGGGAGGGCATGGACGAGATGGAGTTCACTGAGGCTGAGAGCAACATGAATGATCTGGTGGCTGAGTACCAGCAGTACCAGGATGCAACAGTTGATGAAGAAGAGTACGAGGAAGAGGAGCCAACTGACTGAGCTACTTGGTTTACTTAGGTTTTATTTGATTTCTCTTCTTGAAACTTGAAAGCCATCTTTATCGTGTGCGTTTGTGCTTGCTTGATTGACAGTTATATTCGTGGCTTTCTTTCATTTCGAGTATTTTGCTTATAACTACATTGCTGAAATTTGAAAACTATTGATTTGCTTAAATTTGTTGAGTTATTTATTGGTTATGATGTATTATTTTTACTTACTGATGCTCTTTCTGAAGTTATTTATTGGCTGTTTTATATTTGGTAGGAAAAATGATAATTTTGCTGAAGATTCTGACCAAATGGATGGAATTACTTTTAAATCCTTTTATCCATTCGTTCCTATAATAAGCATAATGTTACAAGGGTAATTTCACCTATTCCTGTTGGATTATAAGAGAATTATTTTGGCCATTCTAGCCCATCTATCTAATTTGGTAGATCTGATTATTTTGCTGTTAATTTTTAAGGGCTTGTAAAGTTGCCTTGTGGAGAAATTATTATGTGCGGAGGTGGGGCAAAAAACAACGTCTAGAGACTAATCAGAATGTGCCACATCAGCAGTATCAAGCGATGGGGTGACATGGCGCATTTTGGTTGGTCTATGGATGACGTTCAGTGTCCGCATAGAATAATTAATCCTTGAATTGTAGTTTGTTGTGACCAAGCTTTTCATGTCCTCTTTGGCTCAAATTCCTTTTTGTGTCGGCCTCAAATCTTAATTTAGGGCTAATATATGCTGGCATTCATTCATTCTTGATTTGATTTTTGAAACTAATCCAGTCAAGCTTAAATGTTTGCACACTTTTTTGGATAAAAAAATTTAAGCAGAATTCAAAACTTTTTATTTATAAGTAGGTTTCAAGTTAAAAAATTAAAAATTTTATATAAAAAATTTACTTTAAGAAGCAGAAAGAAAGGCGTCTCAAATGAAATTTTAGGTATCGTTTGGATGGTTTTCTTAATAAAGCAGCTTCTAGTATCAAAATTTTAATTTTTGGATTAAAAAGTTACTTTAAGAAACAGGAAGAAAGCTGTCCCGAACAAAGACTTAGGCTTTCGTTTGAGACGGCCTTCGTATTGCTTCGTAAAATAGCTTTCTAGTACAAATTTTTAATTTTTATATTAAAAAACTATTTTGATAAGCTGCAAAAAAAGTTGTCCGAAACAAAATATTAATTGTCATCTTTTTCTAACAAGTATCACTTGCGTTCCAAGTAATTTTTTTTTAATGATATGCCAAATAAATCTTCAATCCTTCAGCTCTGTCGCATGAGAAATTATTGTGTACGCAATCCAACACAGAGTAAGGTTCGGATGCTGCGTATTTACTGCTTATTTTTTTACAAAATTTTTTCAACGTATTTTAGCAGCAAATAAATAATATTCACTAAATACTCATTAAATACATAATAAATATGTAGAAAATATTATGTATAATAATACTCAGTAAAATAAGCAGTAAATACACAGCATCCGAATCTTACTCTAAGTTCGGATTGCGTACACAATAATTTCTACTGTCAGCATGAGAGTTCCAAAAAAATAATAGCCCTTTATATGCCTTCGTATGTGTATTTGCTGCCTAACCCTCAATCGTCCATTTCACCTTAACATTCTTCAAAGCTAGAGCCTCTACTGACGAATCTAGGGAGAAGAGTTAATAATGGACACCTGTAATACCGTGTCCTCTACCTAGCTTTGTGTATAAACTGTTATAACCTGCTATTACATTTATGCTTTCTATATATATCCCTGTACTCGGTCTATTCAACATCAAGAATACTATTCTCTGTTCATTCACTTCTTTATGGTATCAGAGCAGCTTTCCGTCTTTTCTCTTCCCTAAGCTGTCGATTCTTGATCTCTCTCTGTTTTCCTTTCTCCTTCGTGCTCACCCCGACGATCTTGCTCCATGGAGGAGTCGTCGACCTCACAGTTGCCGACAAAGCAAACCAACACAGCCGAGAAAGGAAATGAAGTGCACATTCCCACTGCACTCAAATTCGTCATATCTAACATCAAGATCATCGTGCACACACCGCTCTCCGCCGACAACTATTCAATCTGGAGATCTCAGATCTCGAAACTGCTCACTGCAAATGGATTTGCGTCTTTTCTTCTTCCTCCAATTTCTGTTCTTGATCGTTACACAGAGCAGTCTGACAGCAGCCGCGATCCAAACCCCAAATATCAAGAATGGCGTCTCATAGATCAAAATCTAGCGGCAGCAATATGCTCTACTCTCTCTCCCGCGATTCTTCCATATGTGATCAATCTTGAAACCACCTTCGACATCTGGTCCACAATTGAACGAAGGCTTCAATCATCGAACAGATCTCGTGTAATCAAATTGAAAAATGAATTACACAATCTTCAGATGCGAAATCAGTCCATGACGCAATACCTCACTCAAATCAAAATCATAGTGGATAATATTGCTACAGCTGGAGCAATTCTTGATCAAGAAGACATCATCCTCTATATACTTAATGGGCTTCCCCAAATCTACAATGCATTCAAGACATCGATTCGAACGATGATCACTCCTATCGATCTCGACACACTGTATTCACTGCTCATAAGTGAAGAAATCAATGTGCAAGCTGACAATCTTCGCAATGTTTCAATTGCAGACACCTCCACAGCTCTATACTCCCACCGTGGAAAAGGACGACGCGGTCGCGGCAACCAGTCTGCTCAAGCCAGAACCAATTCCACACCCAGCATCCAATGTCAAATATGCAGCAAAAGGGGCCACTCAGCTCACAATTGCTGGCATCGCATGAACATTACTATTAACCCTCCAGCAGCCAACTCAAATCAGTCCTCTCGAGCCATGGTTGCTACCAACGATGACAACAACAACACCGACTGGTATCTTGATTCCGGCGCGTCGGCACACCTCACAAACTCGCTTGACAATCTATCTCAAGCAAACTCGTACACTGGTTCAGACAACATCACCGTAGGTGATGGCAGAGCTCTTCCAATTGCTCATTCCGGCAATGGAATTCTGCCTACACCGTACAGTAAGCTTAAACTCAAACAATTATATCATGTTCCTAATCTCTCACACAACCTATTATCTATTTACAATCTTACTCATGATAATAACGTTTCGGTTTGCTTTGATTCGCATGGATTTGCTATCAAGGATCTGAGGACAAGGCAAACTCTGTTAACGGGAACAAGTAAGAAGGGTCTATATCCGGTCAGAACGAACAATGCCACCTCCCACAACACGGCACTGACGGCTCGCTCTCAGAAATCCTCTCTATGGCATCAACGCTTAGGCCATCCCAACGCACAAATTGTGCATCTCATATCTGCTAAAAATAAATTTCTGCATATTCCTATTAGTCAGTCTGTATGTTCTAGTTGTAAAATGTCCAAAGGACATAAACTCATGTTCTCTAACAATTCTATTCGTGCTTCCCTTCCTTTAGCTATTGTTCACACTGATGTTTGGGGTCCTTCTCCGGTACCATCGCATCAAGGCTTCATCTATTACGTTGTGTTCATTGATGATTTTTCAAGATTTAATTGGGTTTTTCCCATGCGCTACAAATCCGATGTTTTCAAAATATTTCTTGAATTCAAACGATATGTGGAAAAACAAACAAATCATCACATTAAATGTCTTAGATCCGATGGTGGTACCGAATATCTAAACGCTAACTTTAAACAATTTCTTACAACGCAGGGAATTCAACACCAAACTTCGTGTCCTTATACGCCCGAGCAAAATGGCCTGGCCGAGAGAAAACACAGACATCTAATAGAGACAACTCGCACGCTCCTACACAACTCCTCCGTGCCCCTTCAGTTCTGGCCTGATGCTGTACTCACGGCTTCGTATCTTATAAATCGCCTACCGTCTGCTACCAACAATATACCCTCTCCACTGGAACTTCTATTCAACAAAACGCCTGATTACAATTTCTTGCGCATATTTGGCTGCGCGTGTTTTCCTTGGATCCCGCCAAATCAAAGGAACAAACTTGAACCTCGCTCAAGGCAGTGTATACTTATTGGCTACTCGAGTATCTCCAAAGGCTACAAATGTCTTGATCCTAGCACTCATAAAATCTTTACATCGAGACATGTTACCTTTGATGAAACTTGCTTCCCATACAAACTGCAACCCTTCACTACACCTCCGACTATACATTCCTGCACTAATCCCTCATTGCTGCTACCCATGTCTCAAACAACTACACATACTCATCAGACACTAGCTAAGCATACGCCTCAAAACTCCATTCTTACCCCAACTCCAGCCACGTTATCAACACAACCTCCTACCACTACACCGCTTAATCAGCAAAGTGACCACAACATATCTCCTGATATCTCCACATCCAATTCTCCTCATCTCACTCTGACCACCAATCCTGGTCATCCCATGACCACTCGTCTCCGATCTGGTATAATCAAACCTATCCAAAAACTCAACCTTCTTCACGCTCAGACTGATTCTCCCTCGGTAATTCCTCATGAACCTGGAACCTACTTGGAAGCAAGCAAACATAAGGAATGGCGCACAACAATGGCTGACGAATTTCTTGCTCTTCAAAAACAAGGAACATGGGAATTGATTCCTCCTCCATCCAACACTACCATTCTTGGTAGCCGATGGACCTTCAGAACGAAATACACTGCCAACGGATCCATAGCAAGGTTCAAGGCCAGACTTGTTGCCCAAGGCAACAATCAACAATACGGACTCAACTACCTGTAAACCTTCAGCCCGGTTGCCAAATTCCCCACGATACGAGTGCTTCTAACGGTTGCTCTCACACAAGGATGGCCAGTCCATCAGATGGATGTCAACAATGCGTTCTTGCATGGGAATCTCAACGAAATCATCTATATGAGGCAACCAAAAGGATTCGAAGACGAGGAAAATCCAAATCACGTCTGCCAACTAAAGAAAGCCATATATGGGCTGAAACAAGCTCCTCGTCAATGGTTCAACACGTTCTCTCAACACCTGCAATCTCTCGGTTTCTCTCAGGGAAAATCTGATCCATCTCTATTTTTGTTTCATAAAAACAACATACACATATACTTAATCATTTATGTAGATGACATATTATTGACTGGAGATGACATGGCTATGATTAACACTATCATTGATCAATTAACTGGCAGGTTTTCCATGAAGCATCTTGGCTTAGTTAACAGCTTTCTCGGCATCAAAATCAACAAGGGTCCCAGCTCATATTTTCTGTCCCAGGCTCACTATGCAGAATCCATCCTAAAGCTTGCTGGAATGCAGAACCCGAAACCGTTATCCAACCCATTATGCACAAAAATTCCAGAAACCATTCCGTCTACTGATCTGCTTACCGATCCTAAACTTTACAGACAAATCACAGGGTCCCTGCAATATCTTACGCTAACCAGACCCGATATAGCTTATGCGGTCAATCTACTCTGTCAATACATGCATTCTCCTTCATCTCAGCACTTCTATTTACTTTACAGATTATTACGATATATCCATGGTACTTTATCATTTGGTCTTCCTATCTTACCAGGTAAGCTAGAGCTCAACTCGTTCTCCGACGCATACTGGGCCGGCGATAAAGATACCCGTAAATCTACTTCTGGACACTGCACCTTTCTAGGCCAAACACTAATCTCCTGGACGGTGAAGAAACAACATACGGTAGCTCGATCATCCACTGAAGCAGAGTACAGGGCGCTCGCACTAGCTCTGACGGACATCATATGGCTACGAAGACTACTCCTTGACTTCCACATTTCACCGCAAACTCCCACCACTCTACATTGCGACAGCATGTCGGCAATAGCATTGGCAAACAATCCTGTATTTCACGCACGAACTAAGCATATAGAAATTGATCACCACTTTATTCGTGATCACATTCAGCAGGGAACTATACAGATCTTCCCTATTTCCACTAAAGACCAGGCAGCCGATGTCTTAACAAAACCTCTGTCAACAAATCGATACCATGTGCTTCGTGCCAAGCTCACTGTCATTCCCATTCCATTAGCTTGCGAGGGAGTAATAACGGACACCTGTAATACCGTGTCCTCTACCTAGCTTTGTGTATAAACTGTTATAACCTGCTATTACATTTATGCTTTCTATATATATCCCTGTACTCGGTCTATTCAACATCAAGAATACTATTCTCTGTTCATTCACTTCTTTAAGAGTAATCATAATGTTTTAAATGAGAGGAAAAGTGATTAACTTTTAGTTAAATATTCTCAAATTTAATATGCAGTTTGTGAGCAAAATCATCATAAATTCAAATGTCTAATGATTTTTTTAAAAATGATCATTAAATCATCGGAAGAAATGGAAATTTAAATAATAAATAACTCAGCTAAAATGTATTTTTCAAAGGCTTACATTATATATTTGATTGTATATGCCACCAAAAGTTTATTTCATCAAATATGAATTTTAGTTCTCAAATCACCAACATATTTAGGGCTTGATTTGAGATGCTTTTTAAATCAACATTTTAATATAAAAATTTATAGTTTAAGAAATCATTGTATTAAAAAAATGCTTTAAAAAATAATAAGAAAATTGTCTTGAACAAACTGAAAAATTAGTTCTTTTATCATATAAATTTTATTGTATACATAATTTATAGTCAGAGGGCATGAGCCCAATGATGTTAAAAAAATTATGAATTCCTGCCCTATTGGGCATAAATCAATCATTAAGAGGGATACTTTTTTTTTTCATTAAGAGGAATACTTGAATAAGTATGAAGAAATTGTATAATGTCAAATGTCCTCCAAAATTATTGTACATGTTGGGGTGTCAATAAGATGAATGTAACAAATTCAAAATCACATAATTTTTTGTTTATTAAAGCATTGGGATTCTCAAAAAGCTTATGACAATCAAGGGGTTTCTATTTAGCGCATCAGAAAAAGTATTATTTTATATGATAAAAATGATCAAAATACTTCATGCCAAAATGAAATATATAAATATCTCATATTCATGTAGATTCAAGGGAGAATTTTTGGTGGAGAGAATAATTGGAAATAATTTTAGAACTCTTATTGTCATTGTACAACATATGACATCAACCAATGTTGATGCTTGTTGTTGCCTTGTCTCAACATTGATTGGTGACCATAATTGATACCACAACACATGCAACATGCACTAGACATCAACAAAATGCACTCATCTTCTTGGTTTCTCGCTATATCGTCCTATGACGAGAATGACATAATCGACTGCTCGACATCCCTCAATATTTAATATTTCATGTCAATCATATCCTAATACATGTGAACATTTGACATTCGCCATTCATTGATGTATAACAAGTCTTTTTGGCAACTCAATCACCTTAATATAAGGGAAGTGACAGATCTTATGATGTTAACTGATATTTGATGTTTAACACTCATTTTCAATTTGTCAATTTCTCATCTTATAATGAGAGCGACCATGTTAACTTCATCACATCACCCATCATATGATGTTCATCATTAACAACAACAATATCAAGCCTTTATTCTGTTACGTGGGATTGACTTTATGACATCATTCATCCTTCGATGTTCATCATTGAACATTTTTTTATCGTTACCAAAGACCAACATCCAATGTTCACCATTCATTAGCAATCAATACTAGTCTTCATAGTTTCCTAGTTTCCCATCATATAAATAGAAATATTGTTTCAATCGCCCAATATCGCTAGTCTTCTAATATTTTCTATCAATAAATGATGATTCCCAACATCATTTAACATCCATCATATAATAATGTTCGACTCCCATTTGGTTGCTCAAATATTTATTCTATAAGGGGAACAAATGAAACAATCACTTGATGCCCACAAACATTCAATGTTCATTTAACTATTGATAATTGATGTATGTTTTCTTAGTCACATGGTCTCCCATTCTATGAAAAGAATGATCTAACATATATTTTCAATGATTCATATTCTCAATCAATTATTGTCTGACTCATACCAACGATCGTGGTCTAACATACAACATTCACCCACACTTGACATATGTATTTTGGTCGTACGATCTAGCATTCTATAAGAAGAATGATGTCTCCAAACGTTTGATGGTCAAGATTGACTGTCATTTGGGCATATGATGTACATCAACCATCAATGTCTAACATTTGAGACTCGTTTCTTAATCATGCACCCCTTCCCCCACACATAAGTGTACAACAAAGTTAGACGTCCACTAAAGATTAATAATAGATGTTTGATGACTATATCGCTAGTTGCTCGATTTCCCATCCCATAAGAATACTAATGAAACTTATAAACCAAATATCAACATCCACCAACCATTGATATGTGTTATATGTCTTCCTGTTTTTTCGATCTCTTCTCCAATAACAAGAATGTCGAGTTAACCACCTGATGCCATATGATCTCTAATGTTAGTGGTTAATAATCATTTGAAGTTTGAATTCCTTTGGCCTTAGATGTCTGAAGTCCAATACTCACCTTCTTGGTAAACTATCTCCACTTATCATAATGGAAAGCAACAAATTGATTGCCTAATAGGGCTTGACTTTTGACATTGTTTATTGATTGTCGTCTGATGTACCAATAACTGACATTTGACATACAACTTAACTGCCACTTGATCTCTTATTCTATCAAGAGAACAACCAAGTCCTAATGCCACAACTTCAAATATTTTATTTAGTATACGTCTAATAACTTGTATTAATGCAAGCTATAGATATGGAGGACATCATTTTGTGATGTACTACTCATATTTAGTTGAATCATTTCAAATTAGATAGAACTCATGATTTGTTCACTTCACAAATTTTTATGTAAAAAATATCTCGTCTCTTAGAAGGTTCTCTTAATTTATTTGCATGCATTCAATTTTTTTGTTAAATACTAAGTTGATACATTATTTTCTATTAAAGTAAATATTATAATACATAAAAGATGGTTAATAACAATGTAAGAGTTTTTTATGATACAATAAATTACAATAAGTAAAATATATTTATATTTCATTATTTTGTAAAGAAAATTGGAGGATTTACAACCTATAATTCTTATTATATACATAAATTATTATATTTACTTAATAATAATATTAGGTAGAAATATTAATCAGAATATATATATATTTTGGGGCAGGGAGTGTCGGCCTTCGGCCACTAATCTTCTTGGTCGACCTTGCGTGCAACCCACGCCATCTACACGGGCCGACACTTAGGGCTTTCACAAGGCGCCGAGGGGATTCGAACTTGGGACATGGCCAGCCAAGTCTCCACCACCAGACCTCCCCGTGGTGGGTCAGAAAATATTTTTATTTATAAGATAAATGAATGATAGTGATATTTTTGAAATGATTTAAATATCATGATGTGATGTAAACTGTCCGAGCACATTTATAGTAGGGCTGTCGCTCGCTTTCTGGCAGCCTCCCTTCTCTTCCTCTCCAAGAAGAAGTCGGCGGGTTACAAGAGCGCTTTTGGATTGAGGCGCAGACGAAGCGGCGCCCTTCCTTTGAGGTTCGTAAATGCTTCTCTGTTATGTAATGTGCAGGATTTCGCATTCTTCTTGCTTGTTTAGGTGTCTGAGTTAGCTCTTGGAGGGGTTTTGATGGCGGCATTGCTGATTCTACAGCGGTTTTTCTTATGGAATTGGATGGGGAGATAGTTGGGAGGAAGTGGAGGCATCGCAGGGTTTTATTTCAACATTAATGGATGGGAAGGAAGATCTGGCCATGCTTTCACCTTGAGTTTTGTGTTTGCGGGTTATTTTTTTCTATTCTCTGTTTTTCGGTTGACATTTATCTGCTTCTTGGATTCTGCGGTTTTTTATTTCTGGCATTTCGATTATGATTGACGTCGTCTCACCATACAATCAAGGGACCTCTGCCCCTTAGGGTCTTGGCAATGATGTCGATGTTGCCCAATGAATGCACAAAAAAATCCTTTAATATTGGGAAAAAAGGAGTTAAAATTTTTAATTTATAACGCTAGCCTCACTGGCATTGATCATGTCAATAGGCTTGTTCGTTATGCTGACCATGCTTCTTGTAGGGGCCTGTTACGTGCAGGGAAGATTCTGTTACCTGCAGGGAGGATTCGGCCCTCCTTGTTGGGTCCACAAAAACTATAATGCATTATGTAAGGAGAAATCTAGGGAGAGATAATTAGGAAGATTTTTATGATAATTGGGTGGAAATTATTAGTGAAAGAGTTTGAAATTGAGAGAGAATTAATTAAGGAAAGGAGGTTGATTTGGGAGGGAAGTAGGGAGCTTATTTAAGACTAACTATGTATTATTTTCAGGGTATACAAATTGTTTTTCTACTGTAGTTTCTTTCTTGTGAGTTTCCTAGTGGTGTCTAGGGTTTGTGGGAGAGTAGATCTACCTCTCGAATAGCAGATCACTTGTATCTTTATTTCTTGTTGAAGAAATAATAAAAAAATCAGTCCCTATCTTCAAGTTCATACATTTTTCTACTTGTTCTCTTGCTCTTTTTACTTCCAAGACGCATCAAATTGGTATTAGAGCGAGGTTTTTTTGGAGATAATGGCAACAAAGTAGGTGGATGCTTTGAAAGGCGAGGTGGAGCAATTCAAATCTGGCGTGAAGGAGAAGTTATCAACCATGTAAGAAAGGTTTTTATCCATGGACAACCATATGAAAAATTGATTTGGAGGGGTAAATGAGATGTTAAGGAAGCTCTTGGAGATGCAAACAAAACTTCACCCGGGGGTTCCAACTGCTAGCCCTAATTTAGAATCAATCGGGATTCCCTTGACCGCAACTAAGGGGAGAGAGTTCATAGAGAAAAGCTTCTTTCATCAAGAACGACCTCTTTGGGCTCTGATAAAAGACGAATCTGGAGTTCCGGATAGAGGGGCAACAAGAAGGGAGTTTTATGGCAGGGGTGGTGGAGTGATCAACTACTATGGAAGGCCACTTGGGCAAGGGGAATGGATAACCAGGGAAGGAGGTGGACGAACCAAGCCATGAGAATCAGATCATAGGAGGCTGGTAGAAGAAAGTTGGGATTCCCACCCTCGTTACATGGGGGGAACTAGTGGCAAAGAAGAAGTTGGGGTGGGGAAGTGAAGGTGATGAAGCTGAAGATTCCAATGTTTGAAGGAGAGGATGCCCATGGGTGGGTATACCGAGTGGAAAGATATTTTACGGTGAATGGGTTGAGAGAGAGGAGGAGAACCTTACAGTTGCAAGGTTATGTCTAGAGGGGAAAGCACTCGTTTGGTTCCAATGGAGAGATGCCAGATATCCGATCCGTTCATGGGAAGATTTTATGGATTGCTTGTTGGAACATTTTCGAGCCATCCATGAAGGAGACCTACAAAAGCAATTCCTTGCATTAACTCAGGAGGGGACTGTCATGGAGTACATGGAGAGATTTGTGTTGTTGTCATAAAGGTTGAGGGGAATTTCAGAGGCGATTTTAGAGAAAATTCCATGAAGAGCCTCAAGCCCGACATGCGAGTAGACATTCGATTGCTAAGGCTGAGGTGGTTGAAGGAGACAATGGGGCTCGCACATATAATAGAGGATTGGAGGCAGATGGAGAGAAGTAGTAAGAGCGGGGTTGCAGGAGGCTCTTATAGAAGTACCTTAACTTTATTGGCACCAAGGCAGTATCATTTCAGCTAGAGGCATCAAGGGAGAAGAGAGAGAGAGATTGTGTGTGTGTGGGGAGGGGGGGGGGTCACCTTGGAGCCAATTTCAAGTGTATCATAAAGGCGGAGGTCTATGCTTTCGTTGTGATGAGAAGTATGCACCAGGCCATCGGTGCGAGAACTACACACTCCAGGTCCTTTTGGTTTGTGAGGAGGAATAGACTGACAGTGAGGACCTGGACCTCGTGGTGGAAGCAGAAGAAGGAAGTGAGCACCTATACCTTGATGTGGCGGAGGTGTCTCTAAATCACCATGAAGGTGAGGGGACATATCGGGGAGCTGCCAGTGGTGGTCTTGGTGGATAGCAGGGCTACTCATAACTTCATCTCCAACCGGGTCGTGGACCAGTTGGGATTGAAGTTAGTGGATACAGGGGGCTTTGGAGTCATGATGGGAACGAGTAAGGTAAAGAGTAGGGGGATTTTGTTACGAGTGGACTGATCCCCACTGGACCGGTCCGATGCTATGCCAGGCGGAAACAGGGAAAGGGGCGAAACCCCCCTTGGACCCCACGCTTGCTTAAATTGAATTTGGGAGGGAGATTTTTGAATGAGGGGCTGTTTTAGGAAGTTCATTATTGTCCTTTATGATTAATTTGTATAATTAGGAGATGGGGGGGGGGGGATTTGGCTCCTCATCTTGAATTTGAGTTTTCTCTTTGAGATCTAGGGTTTGTTTTGGGCTCTCGACGTTGCCGGAGATAGTGGAGAGTTTTTCCTTCCTCTCGAATTGAAGGAAAATTGTATCTTGCTTGTTGTTTGCATCTACTAGTGGAATAAAAGTTTTTGCAATTGTTTTCCTGCGTTTTCTCTCACGTTTCTCTCAGATTTTCCATTGTTTGGGCTGTTTTCCTGCTGTGGACAGCAGTTTTCTTTGTTTGATACTTGATTTGGGTTAGGTTTTCTTGTGAATACTAGCATTTCCTATCAGATTTGCAGGAGGTTGGTGTTGGCACTTCAGTGCATAGAGATAGTGGAAGATTTTCTTCCCTTGGATTTGGGGAGCACTAATGTGATCTTAGAGATGAATTGGTTACAGAAGATCAAGGAGACCAAGGTGGACTGGAAGTCCTTAATCATGAAGATTCAGGTGGAAGAGAAGAAGGTGATGTTGTGAGGTGATGTTAGTCCATGCAGACTATAGCTTCACTTAAAATCATGGTCAAGGTGATACATGAACTAGGGCTGGGATACTTGGTAGAGCTGTAGAGTTTGGAAGGGATTCGAGATGCAGAGACAGATAAAGTTATGGAGTGTTTACATCAACTTTTGCAGCAATTTTATGGGTTTTTTTAATAGCTTAGCAGATTACCACCACCCTGGGAGCACGAGCACACTATTACCTTGAGGGAGGGAGCTTCCTCTATCAATGCATGATCGTACCAGTACCCATAGATTCAGAAGGATAAGATAGAGGGACTCATCAGGGAGATGCTGGAGGCAGGGATTATCAGGCCCAGTGTGAACCCCTTTTTCAGTCCATTTTTACTAGTGAAAAAGAAGGATGATATCTGGAAATTTTACGTGGATTATAGGGCCCTGAGCAAGGAAATGGCGCTGGACAGGTTTCCTATCCTTGTAATCGTTGGACTCTTGGATGAGTTGTTTGGAGCGGTCATTTTCTCGAAGATTGACCTGAAGTCAGAGTACCACCAGATCAGAATGAAGCTTGGGGATGTACACAAGACAACTTTCTGGACTCATTAGGGTCACTACGAGTTTTTGGTGCTACCTTTCGACCTTATCAACGCCTCAAGCACTTTTTAGCCCCTAATGAGCTGGATTTTCCAAACCTACCTTAAAAAGTTCGTCTTGATATTTTTTTATGACATCTTGATTTACAGTTGTATTGAGGCAGAACATGTGGGTCACCTAAGGATTGTACTAGAGACTTTGATGGAGCACCAACTATATGCTAACATGAAGAAATGTTCTTTGCACAACCACAAGTGGAGTAACTAGGGCATGTCGTGAGCAGACCAGGGGTAGTAGCAGACTAGTTCAAGATTGAGGCTATGTTGGACTGGCCTTTACCTAAGAACCTGAAGACATTGAGAGGGTTCTTAGGCCTGATCGGATGCTATCAGAAGATTGTGCGAGAGTATGGCACGATAGCATGGCCACTTATAAAGCAGATGAAGAAGGACAATTTCAATTGGGGGGAAGCATCGACAAAGGTCTTCGAGCAGTTGAAGAAGGCCATGACTAGCATGCCAGTGTTAGCACTTCCAAACTTCAGCAGACCATTTGTGGTGGAGAGTGGAGACAGATGCATCAGGATACAGATTATGGACGGTGCTCATGTAGGATCATAGGCCTATTGCTTATTTCAATCAGGTGCACGGAAGATTCTGTTACGTGCTATGAGGATTTGACCCCCCTTGTGGGGTCCAAGAAAAATATAATGCATTATGTAAGAAGGAGAAATATAGGGAGAGATAATTAAAAAGGTTTTTATGATAATTTAGAGGGAATTATTTAGGGAAAGAGTTCAAAATTGAGAGGGAATTAATTAATGAAAGGAGACTGATTTGGGAGGGAAGTAGGGGAGCCTATTTAGGGCTAACTATGTATTATTTTCCGGGTGTGCAAATTATTTTTAACTGTAGTTTCTTTCTTGTGAGTTTCCTAGTGGCGTCTATGGTTTGTGGGAGAGCCGATCTACCTCTCGAATGTTAGATCACTTGTATGATGTATCTTTCTTTTTTGTTGAAGAAATAATAAAAAATCAGTCCCTATCTTCATGCCAGTTCCTATAGTTTTTTGCTTGTTCTCTTGCTATTTTTACTTCCAAGATGCATCAAGTCTATTGTTGATTGTTTGACATATGAGGTGAGAGGACCCCATTGCACGCTTAGGTTATATTGTGTGAGGTAGGGGATGACCAATCATTAGTCCAATTCAAGGTGGGCTCAATTCAGTTCAGTCTGCTTGCTATTGGTCTAGATGCCTTATGTTTCTTAGCAATTTTAGGAGTTGTGCATGCGTTGTGGTCTGTATCATTCTAACTGGATTTTTGAGAACCCAATGCAGGTGTAAGAGATTTCGGTTCTTGGTGCCCTCAAAATGAATTTCTGCAATGTATTAGATCCAAAAACATAAGGCGTTTGGTTGATTTGTGCAGGGGAATGTTGAATAGCTCGAAGCAATTATTCTTTTGTTGTTGGATTGTAGCTCTTGCAAGATTCAGTTTTGATGTCCTGTTTGTCATTTGCTTCAAACTTTGGTTATTTTCAATTAGCAAACACGACTCTTCATCATCTTTTCTCATTAAAAAATAAAATAAAAAAAGCGTAGTTCATAGTAAAAATAGTTGTTAAATTGTTAAACCGCATCTATATATTTATTTCTTCTCTCTATCCATCTTTTATTCATTCATAGAATAGTAATTCCTTTGATCTGGCAATTGGTCAAGGTCTTGATGCTGTTAACTGGTCTTCATGAAATGATATAGTTTTTTTCTGAACGAACATCTAAGTTGGTTCAGGGTTAACAAGACTTCATGTATTGGGTGCGTGTTTTTATTTTCCATATAAACTCTCCCCATATCTCCTTTTGGCAGGAAGTTTTGTTCTACATACACTAAACATGCATGCATGCCAGTCTAGGTTCTTCATGGACATTGCTTATATATTTGAAAGTCTTTTTCTTTTTATCCAAAAAATTATGCTGGTCGACTTACAGAATTAGTGCTCTTATAATTGTTTGCATATTTGAACTTTTTTATTTGCTTTATTTAGTTCGGTACTTCAGTGCACGTCACAGTTGCATGCATGTTGTAACTTCTTTTTTCTTCGCTTTATGTAGTCTAGCGCATACCCTGACGATGGTGGCAAATGAGTTTACTGTGGACTTGAGAAAAGCTCTTGTTTTCCAGGTAGTCCATTATGTAGACTTCTTCCTATTTCTATCTCATTATCTTCTACCACAAAAATCTCATCTAAACTAGAATTAACATCTCGTATAGAACTTAACAAAAATGAAAGGATTCGGAGAATTGATTGAATAATTAGCTAAGTTTGAGTTTGTTTAAAATTAGAATGTGAGATATATGTATAGCAAAACAAATAGGGATAAATTATGTAATAATTATATCAAAAGAATGATTAGATAGAAATAAACTTAAATGATTTGGATATAGACAATGAAGGGTATAAGATGCACCCTAGACTTACAGATAAGATTAGCAACAAAAGAATTGGTAGGAGTAGTAGACCTAAGGTCATATTAATAGAAGTTGTTTGAAATAATTTATGAGAATAAGTTTAGCTCCACAGGTAACACTTAACAAGCAATAACAACAACATTAAGCTTTTATCCTCCTACGTGGGGTCGGCTACATCATTTTGTCCTGTGAAGAGGCAAATTCTTATTTAAATCTAATAAAAAAATGTCATTTTTAATATTTTCTAACCCTCAACAAAAATGGATGGAAAATGATGAATCATAAAACTGACCCTATTTAGTTGGGATTTGGATAATATTGATGATGAGAAGTTTTCACTGAGAGATGGCAGCAAAATTTAACAAATCTGAGCCGTGCATTAACAGCTTCCCTTTGGCCCCATTTAAAACTCTTCAGTCACTGTTATATGTTATCATTACCATTCTTTCGTTTGATTTTAATAATAAAGTTTTCTATATTTTACACATGATCTTATCACTAAAGCACAAGCATCTGCTTTGTCATATCTTGCCATGTTATACTTTATGACGTTTTAGGTTGGCCATCTGGGGAAAGCTTACCAAGAATGGGTTCACCAGCCCATTGTTAGCAAAGAAGGCCCACGGTTTTTTGAAAACAACATCTTGGAGGTAACCGTTGTGCCTCGGGTTGTTAGCAATGTTCTGTCTTGACAGTGATTTTAACTGGCTTGCATTACAATTAACAGTTTTTGACACGTACTGTGTGGTGGGCGGTACCAACCATTTGGCTTCCAGTTGTATGCTGGTTCGTGGTGATGTCCCTCCGCATGGGTCAATCACTACTTGAAGTTTCTCTGCTGATTTTGGCTGGAATATTTACATGGACATTAATTGAATACTGTTTGCACCGATTTCTCTTCCACATTAAGACAGAAAGTTACTGGTTAGTTGCCATTATTTGGCTGCTTTAGTGTCACAAACTTAGGTTTCTTTTGGGACTGTTTTCTTACTGCTCTATAAAACAACTTTCTAGTACAAAAACTTTTGTACTAGAAAATTGCTTTATGAAGTAGTAAGAAAGTCGTCCGAAACAAAACCTTAAAGTAACCTTTATCAGCCAAAATCCAAATAACAGATTTATCATCAACATAAATTTGCAGGGCAAACACAGCACATTATCTTCTTCATGGATGCCATCATAAACACCCCATGGATGGTCTCCGTCTAGTTTTTCCCCCAGCTGCAGCAGCTGTTCTTTGCTTTCCAGTAAGTCTGTTCTAGTTTCTTCTGTCATTTCAATATCTGACGAGTTTATGTGTGCATTATAAGCATTCATTTTGAGAAAATTGCGTTTCTGTGCGGATAGAGAAATGATTGATTGTGTTGGCCTCCAGATGACTTGAGGGCTACAGAGTTTTACTGCTGCATGGTTGGGGCCTTACGCAAAGTTTTCAAGCTGGGGCTTGGGCGAAAGATATTTGAAAATTGTTACACAACCCATTGTAAGTAAAATAATTAGAGAAGGAGAAATCAATGAAATTGTTGGTTCATTGAGTCTAAAGGAAGCACTCTGGCTGTCTTGGAGTTTTTTTCTATCAGGAGATGGAGACACCGGAGCTGTGGTTATTAGAGGAGAAAAGGTGGGAATAAGAGGAAGTTGTGCTGGAGAAAACTCTAGTGATAAGGATTGTGGTTAGAGAGAGATTGAGAGTAGAGAATACCGCTGGTATAAGAGAGAGAGAGAGAGAGAGAGAGAGAGAGAGAGAGAGAGAGAGAGAGAGAGAGAGAGAGAGAGAGAGTAAAGAGGGAATCTTGGATTTTTTTTTTTAACTTTAATTCATGATTCCATAATTTAGTTGACAACCCTTAAACCTTTATTTATAGAAATAGGATTACTAGATATATTTGAATTAATTTGTTTCAATCAAATTCAAATCTATATAACTCTACTGATTGTTTCATCTAATTGAAATAAATATAATCTTAACAATTAAAAAAATGAAACCGAAAGAATTCTAACATAATCGAAATTACTATAATCATTTGAAGATAAATTTTTTTGTGTTGCATCAATTCTTTTGGGGCCAAATAACTCCTTAAAAGTTATGTAGAAGCCATTTCTTGTAATATCTATTTCCCTGGTGGAGCTGGTGGAACTAGTTGATGAAGATCTCTTGTACTAAGTAAGTAGATCTTAGAGGCTTTGGATTATGTTGCTATCTTTTTGTTTGTCGTAGTGCAGAACCAAGAAGTTGGAAGCTGGGTGAATTAATTGTGTGAAACTTTTTTCAAATTCAGAACAAGTCACGTGCATTTTTAATTAAAATAAATGCACAAGCAGAGTCAATCATCAGTTTAGTGTGATGATAGGCAACTTATGGCAGGGTATGCTAGACGCAAATAGGGAGCTAAGCAAAGACAATAGTGCTAATGATGAAAATGTACATATAAAAAACATCTGCTAGACAAAAAATAAAGATTAAAACATAAATAGTTTGTTGTTTTAGAATGATAATATTGAACAAGGAATGTATATACTAATTTATACATACGCCAAATTAGGAATGATTTTGCAATATTATCAGCCTCAACAATTGTTTTAAAGCTGATCCGATCTATAATATGGTGAAAACAACGAGTGACAAATACAACACAAAATATCTTTAAAATGCCTAAACCAAAATTGAATTCTTCACTGCTTATTTTTGAAAATAGATCACTCCGGCACATCTTAAGTATCAGGAACAGCTTGGACGAACACGCATGTTATATAATTTGCCGCACAATAAAAAAAATAAAAAAAACTAGTGCTAGGCGATGATACATAATTGCAACGAGAAATTGTGCTAGTTAATTTAAATATATCTTTTTATAAATTTTGTTCAAAAAAAAAAAAAAAAGCTTTGTCAATCCAAGCATTACTTGTAGCTTGTCCTCTCACACACCTCTCCCATTCTTCACAATTTCGTGTATCCATGCTTTGTCCTTGCCCTCTCAAATTGAGCGACACTCATTCTCTCTTTCCTTAATTCCTGTCCCAACCAAATTCTCAAAACCATTTACGACAAAGAAGTGAGGAGTTGCGTGCTGGAGCTTGTGGGTGATAGCATCGATGGGACCTACGATGTGTGGAAGCGAGGAAGTAATGCATGGGAGCTCGCAGGAAGGTATCGTTCAGACCACTGGCAAGAGAAGGAGAAGAGAAGCTTGTGAGGTGTGTGGATTTAAGAAAAATTCTATTGCCAAGGAGCTGTCGACCACCTCCCTCTCCCCTTCTTATTCCCTCTTTTCTTCTTCTCTCCTTCCCCACTCTCCCACTTTCTTTCTATATCTCTCTAACTTCTCACTTTTTTTTTTCTCTTTCTCCCTCACCTTCTCACTCTTTACCTCTTTCTCACTTTGATTCTATCTCTCTCTCCCTCTCTCTCTTTTTCTTTCTCAATTCTTCTATCTGTTTTAATCTAATTGTTGTATCATGTACGTGAATATGTGGCATTAACTTCAAAGTATTATACAATTTCAGATAGATGATCACATCAAATCCATATTAAATTAGATCTATCTATGAAACTTTAAAATATGTTTTTATTTGTTTTTTTTTTTAAGTAAAAAGATTAGCTTTGCAAACCTAACGTGTTTACATGAAATGCCTAAAACATTAAGCAAAGGAATGACACCCTTAGGGTGTGCTTGGGACTTTTTTTTTTTTTTTAAATAAAGAACATATTTGTTTGGTGCGTTCTTCAATTCTTTTATTTTTTATTTTAAATATAAATCAAATTATTTTTAAAACCAGTCAAAACAATATTTTTAAAAATAACTATCACAATGTCATCATGTCAGCTATTGCCAACACTGCAATTGACCATTATTCTTGTCATAACCTCGTCAACTACAACCCCGCCGATCACAATCATTGTTACATTGTAGACCATCGCCATCACTTCATTAATCAATTAATTTGATATTCGGTGAAAATAAAAGTAACATATTTTTAATATACTAAAAGATGTTTTATTTTATGTTAAAACATAAATAAATAAATAAAAAATGATACAAATGGCCCCTTAAATATTTCTCCATTTCAATTCCAATGCTTGTGCTATGCTAATGTTGATGTTTGTAATTTAGCAACTTGTGAACTTACTTTCTCCCCGTCTGATTCAGCATGAGATTAAGCACTATTTATTCATCTCTTGTCAATATAAGGCTAAACCTATCTTTACTTGATCAAATGAATATGTTGGTCTCAAAGGAAACTAAATTACTTGATCCCAAACGCTTTAGCATGCCAACTGTTAATTTTAGCAAATAGCTTGCAAGTCAATGAGAACAATGCCATTCAAAAACATATGAGAAAACCTAGGGCATTACCTGACATTTTTTAGCTCTTGATATATCACATATTAGTTAGAGCTGTAAGTCAAAATACACGATGCATTTGTTAACATTTAAAACGAGCTTAATACAACAAATCAGGCATCATATATCTTTTGTAAAACTTTGTAAATGATCCTAGTCCTGTGGTTGTTGCAAAAATACTAATATGAAATCAAGTTTTGCATTTCGTGAGGGAACAAGCAACAAATTTTGAGCATTTGATCATCTTACATATATCAAGAAGAATATTTGAATTCGTTGATTAACTTGTTGAATGATCATCATCAAGTTCATTTGCAAAATTGGTGGATCTGACAAAAATGCTTATACTCTAGAAATTAGTACAAGTTTTTGAACTTTTGGAGTTTGAAAAATAGATATGTGATTTATCATCATGATATGATGCCTTTGAATTAAGATTTTGTTTTTTTTGGGGGGGGGGGGGGGGTGCTCATATGAATAACCATTATAATATCTATATTGATGACATTCAAATTATTCATGAGCTCATTATAATAATGCTCATTACAACTATTATTTAAATGATTACATCAAGAATCAACTTTAAGCTTGTATCTTTTTGTTTTTGTCATGGATGTTCTTCCTAGACATTTGTAAGTGGGCGTACTTTGGTGTATGATTTTTGCTGATGATATTCTTCTTGTTGATAATATTAAAGAGGAAGTAGAAGAAAAACTCAAATTATGGAGGTCAATCTTAGAATTTAAAGGTTTTTATATGAAGAGAATTCAAGTTGGATGGTTGAAGTGGAGGAATGCATCAGGCCTATTGTGTGATAGAAAAGTGCCCCTCAAATTTAATGTAAAAATCTATAAAATGGTGGTGAGACCTGTAATTCTTTATGGTGCAGAATGTTATCCATTAAAAGAGAAGCATAAAATTAAATGTTGCAGAGATTAAGATGCTGAAGTGGATGAGTGGCTTTACACTTAGAGACAAAATGCGAAATTAGTATATTCATGAAAAGGTTGGAGTGCCTCATGTGGCAGAAAATATTAGAGTCGTCTTAGATGGTTTGGTCATATAAAGTGTCGACCTTCTGATGACCCAGTTAGGAGGGTAGATGTATTAGATTCGAATTATGTGAAGAAAGGTAGATGTAGACATAAAGAGACTTGATTAAAAGGTATTATAAATGACTTATATGTATATATATATATATATATATATATATATATATATATATATATATATATATATATATATATATAATTTTTTATTTTTTATTTTATTATATTTAAATGAGAATTTGATTCTTAATAGGGCACAATGGAGAAAATAAATTCATGTAGCTGACAATTTTTATGTTGATATTGACAGATATCATATAAATATGAATTAGTATTATCATCATATGCATCATCATAAGATTCATATGCATGATGATTTATTGATTCCTTAACTACTTTATCTAGTGTTCTTGGTAATATTTTAACCAAACATAAGAGCAAAACTTGCGTTAGTACAATTTAATATAATAAATAATGTGTGAAACTTTTAAATAGGCATCATATAACTCATTAAAACTTAATCTATACCCCATGACGTGCACAAAAAGTTTATAAGCTTGTTAAAACATGATTAATCAATTCAGAACAATGATTCCAAAGTTATTTAGGAGAATTTTGTAACAACATGGGAATTTTTTTTTGTTTGTGATATATCTTCTTGGAATTCTTATTTCATCGTGTATATATATATATATCAATTTTTCTTAGTTTTATAAATAGCCTGGTGGTGCGGAATGACTAATGTTTCGTGATGGATTTGTCTAGCAAATTTTTAATGCAATTATCATTAGAAATTTCAGCTCTACTACAAAATTGATGGAGAATAAAAAGTTGGAGGATAAAGCAATGAGATTCTTGATTCCTCAGGTGTGTCGAGGAGGAGGTTCTTGGGCTATCTTGCACTCGGCTGCAATCGGAAGGAGATGGAGGTATTGATATTGTGGTTATTAGAGTAGCAGAGATGTGTATGAGAGAAAGCTATATTTGGGGAATGAAAATGTCCCATGAGAAGGACTACAGGTTTTTAGATCGAAGGTTGAGAATACCTCCAAACAGAGAGAGGAGAGAGAAAAGAGAAAATCTTGGAATATTTTCTAACTTCAATTCATGTTTCCATAATCTAGATAGCAACCCTTTAGCCCCTACTTATAAAAATAACGGTACAACATAAGATCAAACTAAATTGAATTCAAATCTTAATTGCTCCTAAAAAATCTAATTAAACAAAACAAATAAACTTTAAAAATAATCTAACTTACTAGAATCATGGAGATCATTTTCTTGTGCTCTCTTACACCTCTATTTCTCTTTCTATCAACACATGAATGTCTTCAACACCATCTCTACCACTCTTCCACCTCCCTTTTGCTATTGATGTTTCATTTAGGATAGCTTTCTTACTGCTTCTTAAAGCAATTTTTTTTAAGTACAAAATTTAATTTTTTTCTACTAAAAAGCTGATTTAAGAAGCAGATAGAAAGCCGTCCCAACAAAGTCTGATACTGATTGTGCAACGTGCTTCTTCATGTAGTTCTTTGGTCTGGCCAAACTCTTAACAACCGCCACAGCGGCACCCGCCGCCGCGGCACCCGCCTTCTTTGGGGGTGGCATGCTTGGCTATGTAATGTATGATTGCATTCATTACTACCTGCACCATGGCAATCCATCCAGTAACCGAGCAAAATATCTCAAGGTGAGAAATATGAGAATCTCAACCTGAATTTCTTTATCAGTATTCTGTCATGAAACAAACATTAAAGTTTATTGTTTTGTTCCAGCGGTATCATATGAACCATCACTTCAGAGTTCAAACACTGGGATTTGGAATCACTTCTTCACTGTGGGATGTCATATTTGGGACATTGCCACCTGCATTGAAAGCTTCTCAGAAGAGTAATTGATTCTTTTTAGTTTGCCTGAAAATTTGCTGTAATTAATTAAGGTCGGGATGCCTGTGAACTCCATGATTTGTATCTTTTGTAGCATTTGGCTGCCTCTGATGTTTTTTTAGAGTCTATAAACTCTCTCCTCCTTTTCTGTTTTTCATATTAACTTTTGCAAATTGATGCCCCACTGCTTGATATTCTGATGTCTTTGGTTTGATATAATAAAAAGATTATTTATGGATCCAGATGTATTAAAGTGTATCAATACACAGAAGGTTGGATCAAATGGCTACTAAGGTTTCGTTTAGGATAATTTTCTTACTGTTTTTTAAAGCAGTTTTCTAGTACATTTTTTTTTTAAAAGCATAAAAAAAATGTTAAGAGCGAAGCTAAGTTTATTGGTTCTATGATGACAACTTGATGCATTCTCTGGAAGAGAGAATGATAGTACTTTGCTGGTGAATCAATACTTTGTTGAAGGGAAAACTTATTATGTGAAGACACCAAACTATTTGAAGGAGAATCAGAATGCGCTACGTAATCCGTTACACAGCAGTACAGAGCAAATGGGTGATGTGACGCATTCTGATTTACCTCCGGACGATGTCTGTATACCCATAGAATAATTTCACTGTTGAAGGATCTAGTAATTAAACTTTATTAAAAAATGATGTATTGTGTAGTTCTTTCTTTCCATTTTATTTTATTTTTTTCTCATGCTTTTTACACAATCATTATTCTGTGCATGTGGGTTGGTGGCATGCTCTATCATGTGGTCATATGGCACTAATCTAAGCAGGCTTATCAATTCGATCAGGTCAGGGTCAACTCAAATCCGACCCATTTACTTGATGTTGAGTGGTTTCTAGGATCCGAATTTAATTCGTTTTGAAAGCACCCGAATTCTTATTCAACCATTATGTAAGTATAATTGGATTTGTTATTAAGATACTAATGATTTTGATAATACTGATTTTTTTTGGGCTTAGCATAGTTATTTTGGCCTTATGAGGAAATCAACTCAAAAAATTCATAAACATATAATTGCAAAGAATTACAACATAACTCTTATGTACATATAACATAAACAAGTCAAGCTAGATTTTTAAGAGAATTTAGCTTTGATACTTTGCAGATTTCTTCATTAATAAAAATTAATATAATAAAAACTTCACAACAGAAAAATTCACCTACATTAGCATTTAAATGAGCACTAAAAGTGCCATAATTAACAATAGCTATTAACTAAAGTTCTTTGTAATTAGTTTATATAATTTATATTTAAAGAGGACGAAAGATATATGTTTAAATTAGTTAAACAAAGAGAAATAAATAGTTAGGATTTTAAGTGAAATGCATCAATGATGAAGATCAAAAAAATGTTTTTATTAGAAGAGGATATTCAACAAAGGTGGATGAGATATTTTGCTAAACTTTTAAATGAAGATTGTGAAAATCGTGATCTTAGCATCCTAAATGAAAATAAAGATTTTTATTTTTATTGGCATATTAGTTGTATGAGCTTTAAACTTTAAAGTACATGAAGTGTGAAAAACTATTGGACATGATGATATTATTATATTTATTTCTAAAATAAATCTAAATTTATAAAAATTATCTTATTTAAATTTTATTTAGAATGCTCTCATGTAAATTATTATTTTTTTCATCTTTTTTTTCTAATCAATTTTTTTATAAGATAATTATTTTCGCCAAATTAAGGGTGTAAGTAAGCCGAGCCGCCTCATGAACCGGCTCGAATTCAACTCGTTAATGTATTCATGAGTCGAGCTTATTGAGCCACGAGTTCTAGCTCGAGCCTATAGTCGAACTCATATATTATACAAATTCTAGCCCAACTAAGCTCAAGCCTTAAGCTTGTCGAGCTACTCGTTTAAATTAAAATATATTTAAAATGTATTTTTAAAATAATATAATAAACTATATATTAAATAATTTAAATTATTTCACAAGTCATATATAATTTTTTTATTATTTTAATAAGCCTATATATATATATATATATATATATATATATATATATATATATATATATATATATATATATATATATATATATATATATATATATATATATATATATATATATATATATATGAGAGTCTATTTTTTTTTAAATGAATTAAAAATAAAAATAAATTCACACATATTACACATATTCAAACTTTAAATGAAAAGCTTAGAACCTAAGAACACTTCATTACTAATCAAAGCTGCCGACCTAAATATAAATAAAATGAGCCGCGTCACCTTTGTTACCCTTAAAATTTATTTGATGGAATGAAATGGTACTTTTGGAGAGACGCAACCTGTTCACAGTTAACCTACCTAATAATTACTCGATTAAGTGAGAGGGGTTTAAGGCTTTATGCTTGCAAACCCACGGAAAACCATGAGGGTCGGCCGATTCCGGCGCCGCCACGCCTGAGCAGATCGCATCCATGGCATAGAAGACGGGCCCCCGGTGTCGCCCTAAATCCTTATGCGCATGGAAGTCCAACTCGCATCAAAAGTTTTTGATCTCTTTAATATAGTTCTTACAAAACCCTAACTACCCGCGGATTTATTCCGCCTTTCCTACGGTATAGGGACCATGGCGGAGAATGTACAACCTAGTTCCCCTAATACTTGCTGCGCCCTGGTGAGATTGTTTTATCCGACTTCATTGTTTCTCATTTCTACCTTTTTTTGGACCATTTTCTTTAACCCGACTGCAATATTCTTCTTGTGAGTTGTATTCAGTGGATAAAAAGGAGCCAGAAGCTGGAAAAGAGCAGGGATGCTCTCAGACAAAGCGTGAAGATCCTGGAGGGACAAATAGAGAAGCAAAGCGTCGAGATTGCTTCTCTTAAAAAAGGTTCGGAAATGTTACAAATTTCTTTCTGGGATTGTACTTTGTATAAACCCCCATACTCAATTTTCAAGGTTAGGACGTTGCATATGCTAGAAAGTATTAAATGTAGGCTACACAATATAGAGCAAGACTTCGTTATTCGGCAGTTAGATCCTTTTTAATGAAATCCTGTTATTTTGCTTTGGTTAGGGTTTTCAAGTAACAACTATTGCTGCACTGTATCGTAAAACTAGTGAGATTTTGTTTTTTGAGCAAAATGTTAGCATAAATCAAGTTAATAATTAAATCTGTTTTTTGGTTCAAATATTGCAGATTACCACGATCAAAGAATTAAGTGATATGGTTTTTAGAATTTTCTTGAGGTATCACTTCATGGAGGCATGGGGCTATTTAAGATGCATGTAGTGCTACTATTGCTATGACGTTTCACTCACGGATAAATGGATAGGCATCCAACCAACTGCATTATTATTTCTTTGACTTTGCTTTGGGCATGAAATGATTTAGAATCAAGATAACTGTTAAAATCATTCATGTGATGGGACATTCAAAGGCCCAAAATAGTTGGGATATGGCTTTTGATGATTATGATGATTGAAAAGGTGTGAACTTGTGAATTTTATGATTCAAACATTAAAGGTTCTCTTGCATTTCAAAGCTACATGCAAAATCTTCATCATGTTTGGCACTCAATAGTATAAACCATCATTTGTTTAGAACAAAATATGTTGCTGTCAGGGCTTTGATGCAAGAGTATTTTTAGCATATGCACAATAATTAGGATATCTGATTTTAAAGATTTAAATAGATTATCCTTTTATTACAACAACAACAACAACATCAAGCCTTTATCCCACTACGTGGGTCTGGCTGCATGAGTCTTTTTTCTCTATTGTGTCTGGTTAAGAGTCAAATTCTCATTTAGATCTGATAAAGAAATGTCATTTCTAATATTTTCTAACCAAGTCTTTTTGGTCCACCCCTACTTTTCTTAACATAGGTTAATCTAATACATCTATTTTCCTAACCGGTCATTGGAATGCTACCGTTTTATGCGACCGAACCATCTAAGGCGACTCTCTCTAATCTTATCTGCCATTGGAGCTACTCTAAACTTTTCACATATATGCTCATTTCGTATTCTGTCTGTAAGAGTAAAGTCACTCATCCACCTGAGCATCCTCATATATGCAACGCTTAACTTAATGTTATGCTTCTCTTCTAATTGCCAACATTCTGCGCCATAAAACATTGCATGTCTAACCACCATCTTATAGAATTTTCCCTTAAGTTTGAGTGATACTTTTCTATCACACAACAAGCTTGATGCATTCCTTCACTACATCCATCCAACTTGAATTCTATTAATAATATCCTCATATATTTCACCATCACTCTGAACAATAGACCCAAGATATCTAAAACATGTACTCTTATTAATGACTTGATCGCTCAAAGTCACAAACCCCCCCAACTAAATCTATTACTACTTAAATTACACTCTATGTATTTGGTTTAGATCAACTCAAACGAAAACCTTTAGACTATAAGGTTGACCTCAATAATTCAAGTTTACCTTCAACTCTCTCTATAGTTTTATCAACAAGAAGAATATCGTCAGCAAAAGAAATACACCAGAGAACATCCTCTTGCAAATCTCTAGTAAGAACATCCATGACTAAATAAAAAGGATATGGGCTTAAGGATGATCCTTGATGTAATCCAACTAAAATTGGAAAATACTTGGTCAAACCACCTTGTGTTTGAATACAAGTATCAACTCCAACATACATATCTGATATCCCTAATGAATTGAATTTAAGCATTATTAATCCATTTCTTTTTTAGAACTCTCCATAGCACTTCTCTTGAAACTTTATCATATGCTTTCTCTAAATCAATAAATATCATATGAATATTTTCCTTTTTCTCTCTATACTTCATCATCAAACCTCTCAATAAATGTTTGACTTCCATAGTAGACCTACCTGACATGAATCCAAATTGATTTTGAGAAACATTAGTATCACGTCATAACTTATGCTCCATAACTCTCTCCCATAGTTTTATAATATGTCACATCAACTTAATTCCTCTATAATTTACACAATCTTGTGCATCACCTTTATTCTTAAAGATAGGGATCAACACACTCATTCTCCACAAATCTGACATCTTTTTAGTCTTCAAACTTATATTAAAAAGTTTAGTAAGTCAAAAAATTCTTTCATCTCCTAAGCATTTCTACACCTCTATTGTAATATCATTAGGTCCAACAGTTTTCCCACTCTTCATTTTCTTGAAATCATCTCTAACTTCAATTTTAGTAATATGCAAAAAAAAATATATATTTTCATTTAGAGTGTTAAAATCACTAAAGTCAATCATATTTTCACAATCTTCATTGAAAAACTTAGCAAAATATCTCATCCACCTTTGTTGAATATTCTCTTAAAAAAAAAGTACTTTTTGATCTTCATCCTTAATGCACTTCACTTGAACTAAATCCTTATTACTCCTATCTCTTTATTTTTCTAGCTTATACATATATTTTTCGCCCTCTTTAGTTTCTAATCTATTTTATAAATCATTAAAAGCTAAAGTCCTTGCATCGCGGAATGATTTCTTAGACTCATTACGGGCAACTTTATATCTTTTCTAATTTACAGAATTTTTACATCTAAACAAATTTTTATAACATAGCTTCTTATTTTGATCGTTTTTTGCACATTTTGATTACACCATCAACTATTTTTATTATTAGAAGCTTTTCCTTTTGATATCCTAAACACATCCTTTGCAACATTCTTAATATGACAAGCTATTATTTCTCACATAATATTAGCTTCTTCATGCACCGTCAAAATCTTAAGATCGTGAATCTTACTCTCAAAGATTTTTTTGTTAGAGTTATTTAAATGTCACAATCCAATCATAGAACAACGATATACTATATTTTTCATATTCTGCGCCATTCATTTTAAAGTCCACAACTAATAAGCGGTGTTGGGTACATAAACTTTCACTCGGAATAACTTTACAGTCTCTGCAATATAAATGATCTATTTTTCTTACAAGAGAATAATTAATTTGAGTTTTACTATATCCATTATTATAAGTGATGAGATGCTCATCTCTTTTCTTAAATAAGTTTTTAGCAATAACAAAATCATAAGGTAGAACAAAATCTAATATAGTCTTACCACCTTCATTAGTCGCTCCAAACCCATAGTTAGCATAAATGCTTTTTAAATCCTCTACCTCTCTACCAACATGTTCATTTAAATCTTCCCTAATAAAAACTCTTTCTTTAAGATGTATCTTTTGTATTAATTCTTCTAACTCATTATAAAATTTCAATTTTGAACACATATCCAAACCTATTTGAGGAGCATACACACTTATCATATTAATAATCTTATCATTAACAATAATCTTCAAAGTTATAATTCTATTTCCAATTCTATCAATTTTTACAACATTATCTTTCAAACTCTTATCTATAATCACATCCACACCATTTCTATCTCCAATAATCTTATCCTTTTATTCTTGGCTAAAATTAAATTTAAGTATTTGTTACAAAATTGTTTATTTATGATAGCTTCTAGTTATAATTTACACCTCATTTAGATATGAAACAACTTCCTACACTTAAATAAAGTTTGTTTTGGGTGGCATAGCGAGAGTTAGGTAGTGGGAGGATTTCATCGATTATTTTCTTGGGCTTTTGGTTTTGGACGGGTAGGGGGGATGTATCTTTTTGAGGAACTTTTAAGTGAGTATTTTAAGGTATAATTTAAATATAATTTATTTATCATCCGCCTTGTGTTAATCTCTGGGTTTTTTTGTTGAGATTGGGTGCACTTGAGTTTTTATTGAATGCTCTCTTTTGCCTCTTTCTTTTTACACTTGTATGATCTGTCCTATCTCCTATCGAATGGATGTATATTTTTGCCAAAATTACATAAATTTTGATGCTAAATTGTGAGAAGATTTGTTCTTTTTTGTTATTACTTTGTGTTCTTCGTATTTGTTTCATAGTAGGTGATTTTGCATAAAAGTTAGGTGTTTTTCCTAATGGTTGTTTGGTGTGTCTCATCTCTCAACTTTGGATTTGGATAGCTTTTGTTTCAGGTTTCACCAAATCTATTTGTTTCATAGGATTCAGCTGAAGAATTTGGTAATCAATTAAAGGAGTGAAATAATGGGAATATGTTCTTGCATGCATCTGTTTGTTTTCCATAAATTACCGAAGAGAGATGATGTAGGACTACATGCAAAATCGGAACATGCACAAAATAGTTTAAGAACAATTTTAGATTTTCATTATTCTTGATTAAAACAACAAAGTAAAACTCATAAATGGTCAATTCCGTTTAGGCTAAGCTACGCAAGAGACTAAACAAAATCAAAGCACATAGGAAAATTAAAACATTGCATGTGGAGTAGTTTCCAACTTAACCAAGACATAACAATGAGATCTAAGAGCAAAGAAGTAACAAACCTACGATTACTAGTGGATGGCGATTAGTAGACACAATATCTTGCTTGAACAAACTCTCAACAAAGTAAGTAGAATTTGAAAGTAAGTATCAAGGAAGAAGATCACCTTCTCGGAGAGACGTCGTGATTCACCGCGTACCTTTCGTTAGTCCTCTTCAACAATTACTACGGGAGGAAGAAATTTCTAGGGATCCGTCAATGATTGGAATCGCGCTGACGACGGAAATTTGAGAAGAGCCACGACGCCTTGGCCGTCGGATGCAAAATCGAAATCAAACGCGAATTGACCATGCATCAATATCATGTAAAGCTATGTTGCACGGATACTCCTATTTACGAGGCATGCTGTATCGGATACGTGTCGGATACGGATACGCCTCCGATACGGCACGGATACGTGTCGGATACGGCCTTGCCGTGTCCGATTAAAATATTATTTAAATTTGACTGGACACGCGTATCGGATACGCGTGTCCTATTAAAAAAAACACTGAGCCACGATTTACCCTTTTCTTTTCGACTTTTCACCGTTTCCGCTCAATATCCATATTCATTTATGCGGCTGAAACATTTCAAAGAGCTAGGTTTTTCGTTTCCACACACGTGCTCATCTTCTTCGTTATAGTTGAAGGAGCGGCTTGATGACCCGAGCATAGAAGCAAACAGGATCATCCTTTGTCGACAAAGAGGCTTGACGACGCGAGCATTAAAGTCGATAGGATCATCCTTCGTCGACGAAGCAGCTTGACAACGCGAACAGTGAAGGCGACGTGAGCAGTGTAGGTTCGTTTTCTTCATCGTTCTTCGTTTTCTTAATCATAGGCTCGATATTGAAACTTGGTACCGCTTGGTACCGAATGTTACTGGAACTCGGTATTGCTCGGTACTCGGTACCGAGCAGTATTAGAACTCGGTACTGCTCGGTATTGGAACTCGGTACCGCTCGGTATTGGAACTCGGTATTGGTCGGTACTACTCGGTACTGCTCGGTATTGGAACTCGGCACTGCTCGGTATTGGAACTCGGTATTGCTCGGTACTACTCGGTACTACTCGGTACCAAGCGGTATTGGAACTTAGTACTGCTCGGTATTGGAACTCGGTACCGCTCGGTATTGGAACTCGGTATTGCTCGGTACTACTCGGTATCGAGCGGTATTGGAACTCAGTACTGCTCGGTATTGGAACTCGGTACTGCTCAGTATTGGAACTCAGTATCGCTCGGTACTGTAACTTCGTATTACTCGGTACCGCTCGGTATTGCTCGGTATGGAGGGGTATTGAATGGTACCAAGCGGCACCGAGAAGCTAAAATATGCTCGGTATCGCTCGATATCTTTCCATAAAACAACTTTAAAAATAAACAGCACTTCAAAATTACTCTTACAAAAAAAATTTGTTTCGCCCCCGCTCCCCCCTAAAACCCCCGTAAGGGCGCTGCCCCTTGACCCCGCGACCTGACCGGGCAGGTCGAACCCCGCCAGGGGGCAGCGCCTCCTTGGACCCCCGGCAGAGTCGCAACATATCTACACTTTCACTTAAAATTTTTCTTGTTTCAAATTCATATGTTTTAATTTGTATAGATCCTTTGTAGGATAATGAGTTCTAGTGGAGCAGGAATTGGTTCTGATGATGGTCCATCAGAAATTAATATTGAAGATAACAAACCTTTATGGGGTTATGTTACAAAAATAGGTAAAACATCAGAAGGGGAGGCAATATTGCATTCAAATGCAATTTTTGTAATGCATCATACAAAGGATCATATTATAGAGTGAAAGCTCATTTGTTGAAGATTAGTGGTCATGGAATCAAAGTTTGCCCGAAGATAAGCTCATCACAAATGGCTGAATTACAAAGAAAAATCAGTGAAGCTGAGCAAAGGAGTAAAAAAGAGCTTCCAAAACATATTCCACTTCCAAGCACTCATGCTTCCTATCCTTCATCATCTTCTTCAATTAGATGTGATGACAGTACTGTAAACAAAGGACCTTTTCGAATGGAGGGATTTGAACCAAAAAAAAGAAAACATGTTGTAGATAGTGCTTTGGAGAAAGCATTTAATTTACAAATGAGAGAACAACTAGACGGGGAAATAGCTAGAATGTTTTACTCAGCTGGACTTCCTTTTAACCTAGCAAGGAATCCACATTACAAAAATGCCTTTACATATGCATGCAATAACAATCTTGCAGGATACGTGCCACAAGGATATAATGTCATTAGAATTTAATCAAAGAAGTTATCATGATGGTGGGGCCTTCAAACATCATTCAGGTCATTATTGATAATGCACCTGTTTGTAGAGCTGCAGGTCTACTTGTAGAGCAAGCATATCCTCATATTTTCTGGACACCATGTGTTGTGCATACGCTTAATCTTGCTTTGAAGAATATTTGTGCAGCTAAGAATACCGAGGCAAATGAAATCACCTATAATGAATGTCATTGGATCACAGTGATTGCTGCAGATGCAATTGTAATTAGAAATTTTATTATAAATCACTCCATGAGACTCTCTATGTTCAATGAATTCTCTAATTTAAAGATGCTTGCAGTTGCTGAAACTCAGTTTGCCTCAGTAATAGTGATGTTGAGAAGATTCAAAAAAATAAAAAATGCTCTTCAAGCTATGCTGATCAGTGACAAATGGACATGTTATAGGGAAGATGATGTTGGAAAGGCTAGGTATGTAAAAGAGAAGCTTTTAGATGATTTATGGTGGGATGAGATTGAATACATCATAAATTTCACAGACCCAATTTATGAGATGTTGAGAGTAGCTGATACGGATAAGTCTTGTTTACATCTCATTTATGAGATGTGGGATTCAATGCTAGCCAAAGTAAAAGAAATTATATATAGACATGAGAGGAAAACACTTCATGAAGACTCAAGCTTTTGGGATGTTATCTATACTATTCTAGAAGATAGGTGGAGCAAAAGTAATACACCTTTACATTGCTTGGCTCACTCACTAAATCCAAGGTAAATTTCAACATTTTTTTATTATGAATTCACAATTTGTTGTTTTGTAATTTCAACATTTTTTCATTATTTCATTTCAATGTTATTTGAAGATATTCAACTAAAGAATGGCTTCAAGAGGATCCTCAAAGAGTTTCTTCACAAAAAGATTTAGAAATTTCAAATATGAGGAAGACATGTTTGAAGCGTTATTTTCCAAATGAGGAGGAGAGAAAGAAGTGTCAATATTGAGCTTGCTAAATTTTTTGGTTATTTAGAGGACTTTGGTGACCAACAGTCATTGCGTGATAGGTGGAGAATTGATCCGAAAATGTGGTGGATTATACATGGAGCTTCAGCACCTCTACTACAAACAATCGCCATAAAATTGCTTGGCCAAGTTTCATCCTCATCCTGTTGTGAAAGAAATTGGAGCACATACTCATTCATCCAATCAATGAAGAGAAATAAAATTACTCCACAACGAGCTGAAGATTTAGTTTACGTGCATACAAACCTTCGGCTTCTCTCAAGGAAAACTCCAACTTATATGGAAGGAGACAACAGGATGTGGGATGTTGCTGGAGATGGATTTGAATCTCTTGAGGATATGGGAATATTAGAAATTGCTAATCTTTCACTTGATGAGCCTGAATTAGAAGCTATGATATTTATTGAAGATGATATAGAAACTCAAAGACAAACCACTGAAGAAGCTAATCCTATCATTCCTTCTATTGAATAGTTGAAATTTCATGTGCTGGACAATTTATCTTCTTGTTTTTGTTGTTGTACTAGACATTTCAATACTTAATGCTTACTTTTATTTCAATTTTTTTGTCATTTCAAATATTACACTTTGATTACTTTATTAATTTTTATGTATTATTTATATATTATGATGCCGTATCCGCGCCGTATCCGCGCCGTATCCTGTATTTTTAAGAATTGGCGTGTATCGTATCCGTATCGTGTCGTTTCCGTATCGCCGTATTCGTATCGGTGCAACATAGATGTAAAGAGATAATGAACTAGAGAGGGAGGGAGATAGATGACGGTGGGAGGGAGGAAGAGGCTAGGGTTTGGGGAGAACTAGACGGGATGAAGAAAAAAATGTTATAATCTCCATACCAAAACTATTCTAAGATTTTTAGTAGAAGTGGAGGGAAAAATCTGAAATTTGAATTTCAAATACATGTAATTAGGGGCCTTAATGTAGCATTAAAGGAGGGGGACCACCAATGGGGCCGGCGGCATAGTGAAGGGGGAGGGGTTTTGGGGAGAGTGTAATGAGTTTCCTAATTCGCTCCGACAAATTAATGAAGAAAAATTTTAAATCCGTTTCAATTCAAATTTGAAATTGAAACCTCATTGAAACTTTCCTAATTTGGCACCAGGCAAATTTGGAAACTTTCACTCAAAATTTTCAAATTTCAAATTTGAAAATACATGAGGTGGCGGCAAAGGAGCCGGCGATTAACGAGGAAGTTGGGTGGTGGTGGAAGGGGAGGCCGAGATTAGGGACATGGCCGACGGTTAAAGGGGCGGCTGGCGGGATGATGGGGAGGGGACGGTTTTGGGGAGGTTGAGCTTGGGTGGGTGAGATTAGGAGGTGGCAGTTAGTGGTGGGGAATGACTGATGGTGGGCGTTGGGTAGATGGGAAAGAAGGGAATATAAACCAAGAGCCACCGGTGGTGGCTGTTGGATACTACGGGTGGCCTCTCCTAGGCTCCACCAATCTTTCAAACTCTCTCTCATGCTCTCACATAAAAGCTTCAAGAAGATCAAATGCAGGAAAAATTTTCAATATCATTCATTAGCTTCAAAAGTACAAGATGAAGGCTTTAAATAGCCTATTACAATGACTTAAAGCAAAAGGACTCAAATACCCTCAAGGGGCTACATAACTCAATCCCTCAAGCAAGGGTAAAAATGAAAAAATACTGAAATAAATTACATCCATAAGAAAATAAAATACACCAATAAGAAAATAACAATACTAAAATCAAAAGTACATTGGATAAATCGTGGCCGTAGATCTACGGCCACGTCGACGGTAGACTTTCCAACTGATGTCCCCATCAAGAGATCATTTCTGATTGTTTGTAAGTAAAAGTACTAATGATTTTATGTAGGTAACCATGTTAATATAAATTTTTGCAAGGTTTTGTTGTGCCATTTTGTAATGTTTTTAGGGCTTTAAAACCCAAACGTTTTTTATTAAATTTCTATGAAATCCTCTGAAATGTACTTTATCTTGCAATGAAGTTGGTTTTATTGTTTTTTGAAGCACTTCGCATGAAATAATTTGGAATAATATCCTCTTTTTGGTTATTTCTTCCATAATGTATTTTTGTACCTTTCTTCCTTTTTGTTCTTTCTACCTGATACTTGCAAAGCAAGCACAACCAACATAGATCATTGAAAATTGACGTAGGCAGAGACAAGTTCGTTGTCTTCTTCTCATTTCATAGTGACATGCCTCAGTAAAGTACAAAGCTATTTTCAAGGAAATTCTTGTCTTTGTTCTCTTTCTATTTGATTTGCAAATTTAAAAATGGTGTTAGTTATATATATATATATATATATATATATATATATATATATATATATATATATATATATATATATATATATATATATATATATATATATATATATATATATATAGTCATGTTTCTTATGCTCTTATGGTATTGTTCACAGAATCGTTTTTTCACTTCCAGTAATTTCAAAACATAAAATATAAGTAACCATTATTCAGGTAACTTATACATTTATTAAAACACCTTATAAATCATTGACATGCTAACTTTAGCTAACCAATTATTTGGTTGTTCTGGTAGAATTAAAAGTATTTTATCTGGGAAAAATTTTGTTTCTTGTTTTACTTGGTGAGATTTTTTAAGCAATGGAAGCAAATAAATGCTTAGTAGTTATGAGAGATGCGCTTACTTTGTTACTTATTCTTAACATTCATTTTTACAGGGGCTGAGAATCATAAGATGCAACGGGGGCAGCTAAAAGATGAAAGTAAAGAGGCTAATATAAAAAAGGATCTGGAGAAACAAATTGTAGATTTGAAGGTCAAGATATCTTCATTGGAGAATATTAGGAGCTTGAAGAGTAATGATGAAGATGAGCTTGGGATGCTTAAAGCACGTATTTCAGCAGGTCAGGAAGAAGTAAAAAGTCTTAAAGAGCTTCTTGAGAAGGAAAGAAGGAAAGCTGATTCTGAGGGTAGAAAAACTGAGTCAGAGAAAAAGAAAGCAACAGAAGCTTGGAAGCTTTTGAAAGATGAGAAAAGGAAGGCAGATGAACATAAATGCCTTTTGGAGGCTGAGAAGAAGAAATCAGAAGATTTAAGACTATGTTTGGAAAAGTTGAAAGTTGAAGCTAATGAATTGAGAGAAAAATTGAGTGCAGAGATAGCGAAAAGTTATGATGCAAGAAAACAGATTGAAGTTGAGAAGCTGAAAGCACATGGAGAAAAGAAGCGTGCTGATTCCGAAAGGAAAAAGGCTAAAAAACAAAAGATGCTGATTGAAGAAGAGAGGAAAAGGGTTCTTGATCTAAAAAAGCAGGCAAATGATTCATGCCAGATGTTGGAGGAAGAAAGGAGGAAGAGAAAACAAATTCAGAAAAAGTTGGAGGATTTTTCTGTTGTATGTAATTTTGGGGACAGAGAAAGTAGTGTCTGTAAAGGTCTGACAGCTGCTGAACTGAAGCTTTTAAAGAAGCAGCTTAAGTTAGAAAGAAAGCGGGTGAAGCATGCTGAAAGAGTAGCTAAGCAAGAAAAATATGAAAAAAGAGTTGTAGTACGAGAAGTTCACCTCTTAAAGCAGAATATCATGCAGATTCTTTATCGTCTTAACATGCTCGATGGTCTCGTTTCTCATAATGTGGGAATCACTGATGATGTCCAAAAGGTTTGTTTATTCCTCAACTCTGATTGTGCTCTGTTCAAGCATAATCTGATATTTTTCCTGAAAAGTTCTTATTTACTTGATTTATTTTTCGTTGATTTGGAGTTTTTTTTTTTTTTTTGTCTTTGATCTTATACATGCATATAACCAGAATTGTAGAATCTGAAATTCCATTGTCTTTTTTACCCTTTAATTTCTGTTTTCTAACTTCTACTGTGGTTTTTCATTAAAAATGAACATTTGCCCGGCTTGTTTTCTTAATGCTCCCTTAGCTGTTTGTGTCTCTACATGTTTTGGATTTATTATTACACTAGTGCCTTACGTTTCTCGTAAGAAATAACTTTTACATGTAAGAAGAATTCAGGTAGTTGCAACCTTGAAATCATGGTCCTGCAAAATTTTTAACTCCAGTTGATCTTGTAAAAATGTTGTATATAATGCATGGAGCATGTCAATGAGTGCAAAGAAAGGCTGGTAACATGAACTTTTGGTTGGAAAACTCTTATTGTTCAGCCCTGATTGATTGCATGGATAATTTCATTTAATCAATATAATGAAATGACAAAATGGAGATAATTTGTTTGAGTTATTATAACCTCATAATATGAGGAGTAACGAATTATGCTTCTTGAAGAGGATGCGAATTATGGGCTTGGTTAAGATTACTATTGAGAAGTCAAGTTTTGAAACGCACAGAAGGCTGCTGTATCAAATATGAAAGAAATGTTTTGTCCTTCGTACTTAAAACCATTCTTATCTGAACACAGCTGTAAGCGACGAACCATGATATGTCAGCTAGAGATGCTTGAGCCACAATAAGATTACAATTAACTAAATTAAGTGACTTGTAGTTTGATAAAAATTATTCCTTGGAATAGGCTAATTATGCTACTGTTCTTGATGTGAAACTACGAGGAGTTTGTTTAGAAATTTAAAAGAAACGACTAAAGTGTTGCTCCTTATGAATTTAAAACAAACACATAAAAGTTGAGTTAGGAATTAGAAAATATCAACTTGCTTAGGCCAAAGATTCGCAATAGAGATTAACCAAGCCGATTCAATCCAAGTTCTAGGAGAAATTAATATGCAAAGTACAATAACAAAACCCAACGTTTAACAATGAGAATTTCACCTTGGAGCCGTATCACTCAATGATTAGTGGACTTTTGGCGGAGATAGAAGATCCAAGCGATGAAGGAAGTTACCACTAGGGAGATGGCGCCGAAGAACTTCGTCGGAGGAAAAGTCGCCGGTCAGGATGGAAGTCGTAGATGACCGTCGAGGCTCCAAGCGTGCTTTGAAAGTTTTCGGTCGTAGATGCTTGCAAGGATTGGCACGACTCTCTCCAAGTACTCTTCCACGGTGGTTTCGTCTTCAAATCCTACGTCGAAGCAAGGTGACCGTAGGACGTTGATGCTCCCGTCGGCGTTGAATACTAGACCCCACTCAAGCTCGGGATCCGCCATTCAACATTGAAGAGAATCGGGGAGAGGGGTGTCGTCTTCTCCTCTTCTTGTTGAAATTTCCCAAGAGAGGGAGGGAGGGGGTGGTCGGCCAAAACAGAGGAGGAAGGGGGCGGGTGGATGGGATGAGGGAAATTAGGTTAAGCAAGGGAAGGAGGGGAGTTACACAAATCTGAAATTAATTTTCAGAATTTGTGTAAATTGGAGGGAAAGAAATTTGAAATTGATTTCAAATTAGCAAGAGGATTAAGGGCAATTAATGGGCATTAATGTGGCCCATTAAAGATGAGGCCGGCGGCTTAATAGAGGGAGGGGGAGCATGTGAATTCAAAACCTGAAATTTGACTCAGATTTAAACAAAATTGGAGGGAGATTAATTTGAAATTGATTTCAAATTAATGGGGCAATTAATGCATTAATTGGTGACATGAAGGAGGGCCCATCCAAGGTGGCCGGCGGCTTCATGGGGGGGGGGGGGGGGGAGATTTTGTGTGGAGAGCAAGGGTTGGGTTTCCAAATCGGCTCATGACATTTAGGAAGGATTAAATTGAAATCCTTTGAATTTTGAATTTTGGTTATGAACCGGATTTAAAACTTTCCTAATTTGGAAGTTCCAAATTTGGAAAGTTTTCGAAATTCAAATTTTGAATTTCGAAATTAACCGTTGTAGAAGATGAGAAAAAGGAGGTTGGGGAGGAGGAAGTTTCACCGGCGGCAATTGGGGGGGGGGGAATGGTGGCCGGCGGGTTGGGGAAGTTTGGGCCGGCGGGTTTTGGAGAAAAAGACGAGGAGCGGGATGACGGGGATAAACCACGAGCCACAGACTCTTCCAATGACTGGTGGGTGTTGCTTTTGGCCCTCACCTTGGGCTTTCTCTCTCACCTCTCTCTAGCTCTCATGCAAGAAGAGTAAGAAGAAATAAAAACTCAATTTTCATTCAATCATTCATTAACCATAATACAAAGCATGAGACCCCTATAAATAGGTCTTCAAACATAAGAAAATAAAAGTACTCAAATGCCCCTTGGGCTACAATAAGACACAACTCCCCACAGGGGTAAAATGGAAAAACAGTAAATAAAAGACAATAATAAAGAAATACATCATGACATCCAAATCAGAAGTAGAGACGCTGAATCGTGGCCGTCGATCTGCGGTTTCGTTGGCGATAAACATGTCGGTAGCGTGTGTCGATGTCCTCATCATTCTCCTCAGGTGGGAGAAAACTCGACCCCGTCGAGTGAGTGTCTCTAGAGATCTCGTACCACTCTAGAAGGTCTGGATCTAGACTCTGCAGCTCCTCTCGGTCAACCCACGTATCCTCCGTCGCCGGGGTCCCTTTCCAGTGGACTAAGTAACGTCGGCGTCCGCCTCCTTTCGTATTAATGATCTCATCATCTAATATGGATTCAACTATCTCCGCATTGGGTAAGGGGGGCAATTTTGGGAGTGGAGGAAGGTTGGTGATCTCACCAGGTATGGTCTCACAAGGCTCATTTGTAAGTGGATTGCATGGGTTAAATTCCGGTCCCTCGAAGGTTACTAAATCTTCTATGTTAAAGGTGGGGTTAATGTTGAAACCTTCGGGAAGGTCTAGTACGTAAGCATTGTCATTCACCTTTGAAATTATCTTGAACGGTCCGGCGCTTCTCGCATGCAGCTTCTTTGCGGATCCAGGAGGAAAACGCTCCGGACAGATCCGAACCATCACAAAGTCTCCAATTTTGAATCCTTTAGCTCTTCTTTTATGATCAGCCATAAATTTATAAGTTGCATTACTTTGCTCAATTTTTTTTTTAATTTCTTTATGTAACTCCTGTAGATGCGATGCATATGATGATGCTGACTAAGATGTTCTAACTCTAGTGCTCATGGGGATCAGGTCAATGGGTTGGTTGGGGAGGTACCCGTACACTATTTCAGCAGGGCTAAGACCCGTAGTTCGATTCACAGAGTTATTGTAGGCAAATTCAGCTATAGGTAACTTAGAGTCCCAGTCCTTAATGTTTTCTCCAACCAAGGTCCTTAACAGATTTCCTAGACTCCTATTCACTACTTTCGTTTGACCGTCGGTTTGGGGGTGAAAGGCGGTAGAGAATTTCAGCTTGGTCCCCATTTTATGCCATAGGGTCTTCCAAAAATAACTAGTAAATTTCACATCTCGGTCCGAAACTATGGTTCTAGGCAGCCCGTGAAGTCTCACAATTTCATCAAAGTACAGTTTGGCTACTCTAGAGGCGTCGAAAGTCTTGGAGCAAGGGAGAAAATGGGTCATTTTAGAAAACCTATCGACAACCACACAAACTGAGTCATGTTTCCTAACGGTCTTGGGTAGCCCTAAAACAAAATCCATGCTGACGTCCTGCCAAGGTTGGTTGGGCACGGGGAGGGGTGTGTAAAGGCCGGTGTTTTGTTTCCGTTGTTTGGCCAGCTGATAGGTGTGACACCGCCTTACTAATCTGCTAACGTCCTTCTTAAGACTTGGCCAGTAAAAACGATTCTCCACAGCTGCAATTGTCTTGGCCTGACCAAAGTGACCCGCTAAACCTCCAGCATGCAATTCCCACACAAGAAATTCTCGCAGTGAAGTTGTGGGAATGCAAAGTTTTTGAGCCTTAAACAGGTACCCATCTTCCATTATAAAATCTCCTATGATACGCTCGTCTCCAGTTGTTAGTTTGGAATAGGTTTCTCCAAAATCGGAGCAGTCCGAATAGTTTTCTTTAATTTGCTCAAAACCAATCACTTCAGTCCTCATCTCACGCGTAACCATCATCCTACGACTTAGTGCATCCGCAGCCTTGTTTTCAGAACCAGCTTTGTGCCTAATGGTGTAAGTGTATTCTTGAAGGAATTCAACCCATCTTTCGTGCCGGGCATTCAGTTTCTTCTGGGAATTGATATATCGTAAGGCTTCGTGGTCAGAGAAGATAACGAATTCTTGGGGAAGCAGGTAATGTCTCCAATACCTGAGGGACTGAATTATGGCGTAGAATTCCTTATCGTAGGTGGAGTATCGTTGCCTGATGTCATTTAATTTCTCGCTGAAGTAGGCAACCGGGTGTCCTTCTTGAGATAATACTCCCCCTATTTCTATACCAGATGCGTCGCAGGTTACTTCAAAAACTTTCGAAAAGTCGGGTAGACGCATGACTGGTGCTTCAACCATTTTCCTTTTTATTTCCTCAAAAGCCTTGGTGGCTGATGTCGTCCAAACAAAATCTCCCTTCTTTAAACAATCAGTTATGGGACCCACGATGGTGCTAAAGTTCCAGATAAATCTCCTATAAAACGTGGCCAGTCCGTGAAAACTCCTGACATCTCTAATATTCTTGGGTATAGGCCACTCGTTGATCGCTCGCACCTTTTCGGGGTCGGCAGATATGCCATGTGAAGAAATTATAAATCCAAGAAAAGTTACTTGATTTGTGAGGAAAGTGCATTTCTTAGGGTTGGCATACATTTGTTCTTTCTTCAAGATTTCACAGACTTGTTGTAGGTGATTCAAATGTTGTTCCACCGAACGACTGTAGATCAGAATGTCATCAAAGTACACTACAACAAATTTCCCAAGTAAAGGCTTAAGGATCTGAGTCATTACTCTCATGAAAGTGCTAGGCGCGTTACTCAAACCAAAATGCATTACTGTCCATTCGTACAACCCATCCTTGGTTTTGAACGCGGTTTTCCATTCATCCCCCGGACGGATCCTAATTTGGTGATAGTCACTCTTAAGATCGATCTTGGAAAATAGGGTGGCTCCGGTCATCATGTCCAACATGTCATCTAACCGAGGGATTGGGAAGCGGTACTTGACGGTGATTTTGTTGATAGCACAGCTATCAACGCACATTCTCCACGTCCCATCCTTCTTAGGGGTAAGAAGGGCAGGAACCGCACACGGACTAAGGCTTTCCTTAATGAACCCTCGTTGTAACAATTCATCCACTTGTCTCTTGAGCTCCCCGTGTTTAGTAGGGTTCATTCGGTAATGGGGTAGGTTTGGTAAGGACGCTCCGGGCACTAGGTCTATGGCATGTTGTATGTCCCTTAGGGGTGGCAGTTGGTTGGACAAATCTTCAGGAAAGACATCAGAAAAAGTCTCCAACAGGGGCCTTACTTCTTCGGGAATCGGTTCTTCTTGATCTACACTTATTTCCCGGGCTACTAGCGCGTAAAGAGGCGCTCCCGACTCCAGTTCCGTACCTAGGTCCTTAGCAGTTATCAAGTTCACGCCCGCGTTGGGTTTCAGGGAGTTGGGCTTAACTTCTTCTTTAGTAGACTTAGGTTGAGTGGGCAACAGCTTAATCTTCTTGCCCTCGTGTTCAAACACACAGGTGTTGGATCGTCCATAAATGTGTACATCATTGTCGAACAACCAAGGGCGGCCAAGGATGATTTGACCCACATCCATCGTCAAAACATCACACCAGATTTTCTCCTTGTACCCAACAAACTCAATAGGAACCAGACTCCTATCTTTAACTTCCAAGGTGGTCGAATTTATCCAAGCAACTTTGTAGGGGTTCGGGTGTGGAGTGGTTCTCAATTGCAGTTTCGAAATCATGGCTGAAGATACAGCGTTAATGCAGCTTCCACTGTCTATTATGACTTTGCAATTTTTGTCTCCAATCTTAGTGAAAGTGTAAAAGATCGAGGTCCTTCTCCAGTCGTCGCTAAGTTTAGGTTGGGAAAAGGCACACCTAACAACCTGCAGATCTAAGTAGTTCATCTTCTGAAGGCAGTGAACAACAGCGGTATCTTCTTCGTCGAAAAACTCCTCATCGTCGTCCATATGGTGGACCAAATCAGTTTCTGGTTCATTCTCTTCCTCCGTCACTTCCTCAATTATTGTGACCTTAAATGGGCTGGAGCACTGAGAAGCAATGTGTCCGTACCCATGGCATCTAAAACACTTAGTGCCGGCAGTGGTTTTGGGTGTCTCATGTTCTGGAGTTTTCCCTTTATAGTCTGATCTAGGTTGGGCTTGGTTAGGAGCAGGCCGACTACCAGAGGGTCCAGTGGGTTTGTACGGTTGGCTAGAGGAAGACTTAAAAGGGTTAGGTCTCGAGTCTTGGGTCCTGGTGGTGTGGCTTCTCGACTCTTCCAAGTCTAGTACAAGACTACAGGCAGCTTCGTATGTGGTTATTCCTCGAGCAAAGAGCTCATTCCTAAGGTCTTCTCTCAGTCCAGCTCTGAACATGGACAGAAGTTGTGTGGGAGTGGTGGTCTCTTCCCCGTTACAACGGATTAAGAAATCATCAAACGTGGAGATGTATTCCTTAACGGGTTTACTCCCTTGGGTCAGCCTATTCCAACGATCGAGGAGTCTTGGGTAGTACGAGGGAGGAAGGTATTTCCTTTTTAGCTCTTGCTTCATCGCTCCCCAGTCAGCTATGGGGTATTCTCCTCGGGTCTCTCTCATGTGCTCCACGTTGGTCCAGTATTGGTTGGCTCGACCGGTCAATTTCATCTCGGCGAACCTAACTTTCTTTTCTTCCGAAATGTTATACCATTTAAAATAACTGTCCATTCCTTTAATCCAATCGAGGAAAACCTGGGGTTCTAACGTTCCGTCAAAAGTCGGGGCATCTATTTTAATGCTCTTAAGGAGCTGGGTGTCATTGTCTCTCCAAGGTGCGTCACGACCTACCGGTTCGTGATGGGGTCGGTGGTTGGGTCGGTAGTAATCCCTAGGAGGTCCGTACTCGGTTCGGGCATCCTCGCCATAAGGTGATTGAGGTCTGGATGGCGTGTAGATAGCCGGGTGTCCCGTTCGTTCAATATTGTCGAGTCTCTCTCCTGTGTGACGTTTGAGGTCCGCAACACTCGTTTGGGTGTCTCTAATTTGTTGCGACATTGAGCCCAACTGGCTCACAATCATGTCTAGGGTTGCTTGCATATGTGTGGGATCCATGGTTGAGTTCTAGGGATCACTAGGAAGATTTCTAGGTCCAAGGCAGCAGCTAGACACACGAAAAGGCTTGCTAGAATTGCAATTACAGCAGCTGTAAAGTGCTGGACAATAAACACAGCAATGGGTGAAGTCACCTAAATGTCTAGGCAATGTTCTTGGGTGAAGGCAGCACCTAAACAGTGAATTAGGGGTCACTAACGGGTGCTTAACCGCTGCAGGAAATGGTGGACAACAACCTAACACAACCTGAAACTCACTCTAAGGGTGAAATCAAGTGCAGAAAAACAGTGGCCAGCAAAGGTCTAAGTGACCTAGCCTATTATGAATGTGAATGTAATGATGGCAGCACTTAAACACTTAAATACGAGCATGAAATATGAAAATTCTAATGCAGGAATTTAGGGACAGCAAAAGAAAACAGGAAGTTAAACTAGTTTAAATGATGTTATGCATGCGACAATTAAAGACAATCTAAAGGAAACACCTAGGATGCATCTAGCATGATCAAAGCATGCTAGCCATGCTCTGATACCAAATATGATGTGAAACTACGAGGAGTTTGTTTAGAAATTTAAAAGAAATGACTAAAGTGTTGCTCCTTATGAATTTAAAACAAACACATAAAAGTTGAGTTAGGAATTAGAAAATATCAACTTGCTTAGGCCAAAGATTCGCAATAGAGATTAACCAAGCCGATTCAATCCAAGTTCTAGGAGAAATTAATATGCAAAGTACAATAACAAAACCCAACGTTTAACAATGAGAATTTCACCTTGGAGCCGTATCACTCAATGATTAGTGGACTTTTGGCAGAGAGAAGATCCAAGCGATGAAGGAAGTTACCACTAGGGAGATGGCGCCGAAGAACTTCGTCGGAGGAAAAGTCGCCGGTCGGGATGGAAGTCGTAGATGACCGTCGAGGCTCCAAGCGTGCTTTGAAAGTTTTCGGTCGTAGATGCTTGCAAGGATTGGCACGACTCTCTCCAAGTACTCTTCCACGGTGGTTTCGTCTTCAAATCCTACGTCGAAGCAAGGTGACCGTAGGACGTTGATGCTCCCGTCGGCGTTGAATACTAGACCCCACTCAAGCTCGGGATCCGCCATTCAACATTGAAGAGAATCGGGGAGAGGGGTGTCGTCTTCTCCTCTTCTTGTTGAAATTTCCCAAGAGAGGGAGGGAGGGGGGTGGTCGGCCAAAACAGAGGAGGAAGGGAGCGGGTGGATGGGATGAGGGAAATTAGGTTAAGCAAGGGAAGGAGGGGAGTTACACAAATCTGAAATTAATTTTCAGAATTTGTGTAAATTGGAGGGAAAGAAATTTGAAATTGATTTCAAATTAGCAAGAGGATTAAGGGCAATTAATGGGCATTAATGTGGCCCATTAAAGATGAGGCCGGCGGCTTAATAGAGGGAGGGGGAGCATGTGAATTCAAAACCTGAAATTTGACTCAGATTTAAACAAAATTGGAGGGGGATTAATTTGAAATTGATTTCAAATTAATGGGGTAATTAATGCATTAATTGGTGACATGAAGGAGGGCCCATCCAAGGTGGCCGGCGGCTTCATGGGGGGGGGGGGGGGGAGATTTTGTGTGGAGAGCAAGGGTTGGGTTTCCAAATCGGCTCATGACATTTAGGAAGGATTAAATTGAAATCCTTTGAATTTTGAATTTTGGTTATGAACCGGATTTAAAACTTTCCTAATTTGGAAAGTTTTCGAAATTAACCGTTGTAGAAGATGAGAAAAAGGAGGTTGGGGAGGAGGAAGTTTCACCGGAGGCAATTGGGGGGGGGGGGGGAATGGTGGCCGGCGGGTTGGGGAAGTTTGGGCCGGCGGGTTTTGGAGAAAAAGACGAGGAGCGGGATGACGGGGATAAACCACGAGCCACGGACTCTTCCAATGACTGGTGGGTGTTGCTTTTGGCCCTCACCTTGGGCTTTCTCTCTCACCTCTCTCTAGCTTTCATGCAAGAAGAGTAAGAAGAAATAAAAACTCAATTTTCATTCAATCATTCATTAACCATAATACAAAGCATGAGACCCCTATAAATAGGTCTTCAAACATAAGAAAATAAAAGTACTCAAATGCCCCTTGGGCTACAATAAGACACAACTCCCCACAGGGGTAAAATGGGAAAACAATAAATAAAAGACAATAATAAAGAAATACATCATGACATCCAAATCAGAAGTAGAGACGCTGAATCGTGGCCGTCGATCTGCGGTTTCGTCGGCGATAAACTTGTCGGTAGCGTCTGTCGATGTCCTCATCAGTTCTCTTTCTAAATTTTATAATAAAAAATTATATGTTATTCAGAAGATTAGATGAAGTTTTGTAGTCTTTTAAATTTTGATAATTTTATAAATTTTTTATTGTTTCAGTCTTTGGTTTCACTTAAATGTTTCAATTATAATTTGTAACTAATTTTGAATTTAGTTAAATTAAATAAATTTTAAATATTTAAAAATGTGTTACATGCTTTTGAATACTAAAATGATTAGAAATGACAGCAGTATATGAAATTACTTGTGATTGTATTTTGAGTTATATATCATATTAATAGTTAATTTGGTTGATATCATAAAATAAATTTTATTAAAACATGATTTAGATGCATATATGAAGTATTACTTTCTATAAATTCATTAACTTCCGTAATTAGAAAGTTAATATATAACCTTAAATTCTAGTTTATTAATTCATTTAAGTAATAGTGATTCGGTAGTAGGTTTAGGTTTTAAAGTCTTAATGCTCTCTTAACTGTTTGTTTTCTTAAAGTGTATTTGGAGGGTAAAAATCATTTGCTTTTGGTTGCAAAATAAAAAAAAATAAAAAGAATACAAGCAAAATGTGATAGAAATTAGGAGAAATATATAATTAAACAAATTTAAACTTGGAAATAAAAATATTAGCTGGAGTTTTAAAGCTCATTTCGCTTGGCTTTTCATTTCAAAATGATTCCATGGGCATGTATTGGATCCTTAGAGATTTCTTGATATGGTACAATTCTAAATGTGAATTGATGATAAAACTATCCAAAAGTAACCATTCAAAATCTTGAATAACTCTATTCTCTTGATTTTTTGTATAATGAACTCTCTGTTTTGAACTATAACTTTTTGAATTGTGTGGAACCCATAGAATTCAAATATTAGAATATAATGTTGGTAGAAGCAATGGTTGAGTATATTTTTTTGAACTAAATGATTAGGATCATAAATTATGGTGGAATCTCATGCCATTTTTTAAATAGTAGTGTAGATATTTGTTTTGAAGATTTTTATGCGTTTAAAGCAATGCGTCTTGTTGTATGATTTTTTTAGTTGACTTGTTTATGATGTTACATTTATTGAAATAATTAAAAAGTTAAAATAGTTGATAAAATGATTTTAAAGATAAACCGCGTGAAATTTTTTGAACAAAGGCTATTTTAGGTTATGCTACTTTAGTGAGTGTGAAATTAATAATTATCAATCAATATTATTAGAAGATAAAATAATATCTAAATGTGATTAATTTTTAATATCTTGGATCTATTATATAGAAGATTGAGGATATGACTTATAAAATTTAGGCGAGATGGCTAAAATGGAGAAGTGCTTCAAGAGTGGAAGAAGGCATAAAGATAAATTTGATAAAATTGTAATTGTGCCTAGTATGTTGTATGAATTATAGTTTTGGGCAGGAATAAAATCTTTGATAGCTAAGTGGAGTGTGATATAAATGAGAAGGTTAAAATAGATGTTTGGAAAAACTATGAATGATTAGTCAAAGAATGATTATGTTAAGGGGTTGTTTGGTTGGATTATTTTGACTAAAAAAGGAATGTAGTTTAAAAGAAAATGCAGTGTAAAAGGAATACTTTGGAGTTGTTTGGATGAATGTAGGTGAATGGTTTTTTTTTGTTTGGTTAGAAGTAATAAATGCAGTAAAATCCTAAATGATGACGACTGGTGGCCGACGGCGGGTGGCGATGACTGGCGGTATCTAGCGGCGGATGGCGGTCAAGCAAGCTTTGGTGTAGATGGTTTTCAATCAAAATCGGAAGAGTTTGCTTTACACTCAAATGAATAACTTCACTTTACATTTGATGTTCTTTACTTTGCCTCATTTTGTATTCCAACCAAACACCAAAATTTTACACCCTAAAATAATCCAACCAAATAGCCCCTAAAAAGATGTTTGGAGTGGACTCTATGTAGGATAATTAAAAAATTATGTAGGTGATTTGGTCATATAGAAAATGATAGAAAACAAATCCATTGGCTACTAAATAAATTAGTGATGAGGAATTAAGAAGGAAAAGCATTAAGTTTAAGATAACATTGGTATAAGTTGTTCAAAAGGTGGAAGAAGAATATGCTTGAAAAAAAAAAAAGAGGATTCATAAAGCCAACCGAAACTAGTTTTATAAAAGCTAATGTTGATGATGATGGTGGTGGAGTTATTGATGAACTTTATAGGCTTGCTAATTCGTAGCTTAGAAACTCATCTTTGAGCAAAACTATATTGGACAACTAAGTGATTCTATAAGTTTGAGGAGTAAGTTATTGTTAGAAAAAACATCTACCTTTTATGTGGGAGCTAATACGATTAATGCACAAAGTGATACCAAAAGAATCAATTACCACGTGAAAACCCCTATGTTTACTTGGTTTGGCTAAAATAAATTGATGTCCACTAGAAAGGAGAGAAGATGAAGTTTCCCAAGGGTACAAATAAGAGAGGCAGAAGAAAATTTCTACCCCAAACTCAACTCCACGTAATCTTAATATGAAGAAAAGCTCCAAATCTCTTAAGACAAATAAAAAAGAAAATAACTCAAGTGAGACAGTAAAGAAATATTATTAAATCAATGCAAAAAAAATTACCCTTTTTAAAAGTTTCTTAGAATGGTAACTTCCCATGCCCGTGGAATTGGTGCAAATTTTGATATTCTATTATTTAAAAAAAATTCTTTTTTCTTTTCCTTCCTATCATCATTCTCCTTATTATCCTCTCTCTTCTTTAAAACTCTGTTTTTCCCTCTTTGACGATCTTTTCATCTGTCATTTACATTCAACAAGGTAACCCTAAATGGAAACTCCAGCCGACTGCAAACCATCTAAACCAATGCATGCCTAGGACGACCAATTCCCAAGCAATTCATGCATAGGCACAACAAAACATCCTTAAGCACCCACGGTAACCACATGCATATATTGATGGAAGAGGTGGGTTTTCAAATCTAAATTTTCTTAATTTTTTTAAATAACAAATTAGTCTAAGAAATTTAAACCTGATATATATATATATATATATATATATATATATTATGTGTCCATGTCAGGCTATATGATACTTCTGATTGCTAGAGTCTGTTGTTGAATTTTATGAAATTTTAGGCTCCCGTTGGTATTCTGGCATTCTGTTTGTATTCATTACACATATTTCAATGTTATTTGGCAATGTTCGTTTCAATGCTTTCTTGAAATGTTTAAATATTCTGTTATGCTAAGTATTTGGTTGAAGTGCTAACAAGCTTGTTATTCAGACTTTGAATTATCCAGATTTGACATGCTTTAAACTGAATGACTTACTATGCTCAATGAAAGATGATTTCGATTCACATGCTGAATTTGGAGCATCAGAAATTCAGTATGGGGATCCATTCACCTATGCTGCGCCATTAGGCGAATGCATGGGTCTTCCTGTATCGAGAGGATGCTGTAGCAAGCCAAAAACAGGTATAAATTCTGAGTTGGAGTCTCCGGTTGGAGGTTCTCTCAGAAAAAAGTCACAAAGTTCTGCAGTATGTTCTACTAGCATACATTTTTCTGATAGAAAGTTAATGGGCTCACAGGGAAGAGATTCTGTTGTTGAGATCTCTACAACCAAATTAGCAGAGAAAGCAAAGCACGATCTATCCATTGAGAAATTTCCCAGTGAAGCTGCCCAAATTGGAATGCTCAAAGGTTGTCAGGTTGGTGCAAAAGATACTGTTGGAAGCACTGCTCTGAATGAAGTGGAGAAACCATGCTCTAATTCATCTACATATAAGGCTGTTGCTCAAGTGAGTGCCAATTGTTCAAAGAAGAGAAAGATTGAAATTTGCACCAAATCTTTACGTACTGAAGATAAATTGCATCGGGTAAATGGAGATAAAGTGACAACTGTGAATGATCGAATGAGAAATTTAAAGCAGGTTTCATTGGCAAATCGCTCCCAGATTCCTGCAGCATTCGATATTGATAATGAAAAATTTTCCCAGAAGGAAGGTCAAAGTGTCCCCTGTAAAAATAATTATGATCACATCAAGAAGATAGCTTCTACCTCTCATCAAACTGAAAAATCAGCCGTCAAACGTGGTGATAGGAAGAATGCTGGTAAATCTATGTCCAAATATAGTTTGGAACCTTGTTGCGTTCAGGAAGCTGGACCAGTTTCTTCTAGCATTGACCTAGGAGTGACTTCTCTTAGCAACAAAAAATCTTCTTTAAGGAGTTTTGAGAATATGATAAGTGGGGGATGTTTGAAACTGCTTGAGCTGGAAAATTATTCTGATGAGGTTAGGTTCATGAATGCTTTGGAGATGCCTCTTTCCCCAACTTTGCCGGAAATCGTGATTCCAAACTTCCAACTTGATGGAGAAGATATCTCTTATGCTGTGATGGTAAGGGATAACCCAGTGCCTCCTTGTTCGTTAAATACCATGGATTTGGAGAATGCTTCCATCAATTCAAAATCGAAAATTCTTACCAATAAAGAATTGTCAAACAACAACACTACGCAACATGATGTTTTCCATGATATCACACGGGATACTTTTCTAGCTGATAATAGTGAGTCAATTATTTTTGAGCATGGTTATGATCCCAGGGAACCTAAAACAAGGTCGGATCAGAAATATCATGGTTTAAAGCACTTTCCAGCAGAACATAAAAAGATTGAGCTTGAAGTTGTTCCTGTTTTGATGGTTATTAACGATACCTTCTCAAGGGGGTATGAGAAATCACAACCATCACCTGATGAAATTGGTATATTTTCAGAGCCATCACATTCCCAACTATTTCATGAGTGTGGCCACTCTGGAAGTAGTGCAATAGATAATTCTGATTCAACAAGCCATTTATCTTCATGCGTGGTTAAATTAAGTAAAGAACTTAGAGGTTGTCAGCAAATGAATTCAGATTTTATTCAAAATCAATCAAAAGTTAAAACAGTAATTGACCCTGTTTTTGTTCAGGGATTAAATCTAACACTTCCCTCTGATACAGATAAATTAACTAAAGGTAAGAAGTTATGCTGCAAATTTCTTTGATCATAGTTATTGATCTTTTGCAATGCTTATCTCTTGATAAAACTGCAGGAAACAGCCATACCAGTGCAGAAGAAGGCACGGACCATAATATCCAACAGAAATTGGAGTCCGGTTTGATGTCAACAGTCCCCAACATCTCATCTTCATATCCTGATTCAAAAGTAAAATCTCCCTCTAAAGATGAAAATTATCATGGAAGAATTATCCGTTCCTTTACTTCATTTTCAAGTGCTAGGAATACGGACAGCATGTCGAGAATTATTTCTTCTTTCAATTCTGTTACACCCCAAAACTTAATGGTTTCCAAGACAGACTTACTGATTGTAGAAGTCCTTGATGGATTGCAATTAGAAGATCTCCAATCCGAGTATGTGATCTCTGGACACTGATTGTTGTGGGCATTTTTGATTAAACAATATTTTTTTCTTAGTTGACAATAATGCTTTGGCCTTCTTTGTATTTACTTCTCACATTGGTATAACTTACGATGATAAAGCTAGCCTCTGTCTGACCTAATTGTTTCTTTTTTTTTTTTCCTTCAGGGAGAAGGTTGCAGTTTTCTTTTCACTTTTGCTTGCCAATTTATCTGAGAGGATGTCAGATCATTGCAAGCACATCGTGGATGAAGATTCTTTCCAGTTCTTGGAATCATTTTCCATGGAGATAGTCAGAGGTATGCGAAAGCTTGTAATTTCAAATGTGATAATGAAACTTGCTGAATATAGACAATAGCTTGAAACTGAATGCTACAATTTATTGATTCCTCTTCCTAACGTTTACATGTCAAGCAGAACTTCTTACTACTAAAAAATTGAAATTTAATCTTGCTTATCTTCATGTTTAGGTTTGTATGACTAATTATGTGGATAATTGGTGCAAACTTATCTACTTATCTTATCCCACTAAAAAATAACATCCTCAGCCTTATCTTTTGTACTAGATCACATGAAGATACCTATAATACAACATATTGGATTGATGCTGATTGTATTAATAAAAATAGTTCAAAATAAGGATGAAGCTGTTTTTATAACCGTAAAAATAAAGACACGTGTTTATTGAGGGGCAGCATAGTTTAGTGGATGTTAGCAGAACTTATAAAGAACAAATACAATTTTTGAAGGAACTACCAAATAAATTTACACTACTCATTAAATATAGATTACTTTTCTAACTTGATATTTTTGATGCTAATACTTTCCCTTAAGCTTTGGCATATGTATCAATTACATCCAACTTGTGACATTTATTTGAAAATGGAGAGGTCCTACGGGATTAAGCTTTGACAAAGATATACTATTGTTCTTGATTGGAAATATGATGAGTGATGATCTTCTTTGATAGAATCACATCAATTTGATATGTTTAATTTGTTTCGTTGAGGTTGGATTGCTAATAATATGAATAGTGTCTTGATTATCAAATTTCCTAATATAAAATGGTATAATATACTAGACAAACTCCCTAAGAAGAGTTTTTTCACTTCAAAGGCAAAGTGAGCCATGGCCCTTTCTTAAGAACTAGTTATATCAAGAACTATTTGCTTTTTAATTCTGATTGTCAAAAGTTTTCCATTGTTAGATGAAGAAGAATTGAAAAAGGACTACAAATTTACTAGACTATAAATCCTAGTATAAGCATATAAGCCCTTGCATATAGTCAAGAAAAGATATACAATAAAAAAAAACTAGAGTAAATAAGGTTATGCTCAATAATGAAACAATAATAATTATGATAAATAGTGGAGATTTTTATAATAAATAATTTGAATATTTTATCAATTAGATGTTTTGAGTGTTCTAAGTGGAGCACCACCGATTCATGAAGGAGATATTGGCACGAACCAACTATAGAGAGTCAATTATGTGGCAATGAGATTCATGTAAGAGAAGACATAATGTGATCCTTGAATGAAGGTATCAATAGAGATCACAGCTGAGAATATTGGCTAATTTAACATTGGCTGAAAGGGAACCTAATAATGAATAATGATAAATTGGAGCTTTGGATTTTTCTATTTTTTGGAACCAACTCCAGTGACATCTTTTGGAGGCTCACTATACTACATTAGCTCTATGTATGTATTTATTTTTTTGAAAAATAAATCTATCATGTTTTCTTGCTACAACATATTAGGGGTGCAAACGAGTCGAGTCGAGATCGGGTCAGGAGGTGTTCGAGCTCGACTGGCGAGTCAAACACCGAGCTCGAGCTCGAGTCGAGCTTAAAAGTCGAACTCGAACTCGACTCGGGTAACATAAACGAGCTCATCGAGCCGCTCGATTTTGAATTCCCGCCCAAGCGGTTTAGTCTCCCCGCTCGTTTTTCGGTAAGCAAGCCAGCTACACGATATGACATTCATTTTTTTTTTCTAGCTCGTACACAATTACAGGCTGACAGCAAAATACCTAGGGGCACTCATCTCACAGCTCCCAATAGTCCACCTTGCTTTTTCCTATAGATAAAAGAAAGACCTCTTCTGTTTTTTGACATCAAGAGTATTGGAAATATAATAAAATATTTAATGCATTGTTTTGGGAACTGTTACAACCGTATATGCAGCTTTTTTTTTCCTTAAAAATTGAGCGTTATCTTTTTTTTTTAAGATTTAAATAGTTTATCATTTTTTATGATTTACATGTAATAAATAATAAGAATTATTTAATTAAAAATATTAAATTATATTTGAGCCGGCTCGCGAGCTCACGAGCCGAGCCTCATCAAGCTCGAACTCGAGCTCGTTTACGAAACGAGCTCGAGCTCGACTCGTGAGCTCGATAGCTCAGCTCGCGAGCCCATAAACGAGTCGAGCTCGAGCCGGCTCGGCTCACTTACACCCCTACAACATATGGACAATCTCAGATAGAGAATGAGTCCGTTGTGAGGATGAAGTACTTGCAATCATACCATAGAGGGGATACTACAGAAATGAGCTTAGAGGATTTTGTATTGGTGAGTGCATTAACAAGACTAAATGAAAGAGTAAGAAGTATGTGGTTGTATGTTAAACTTCTCAAGGTTTTCTAGGCAGATGTTGTGAATATTGTGGTTTATTGTTAGGAAGTATTTGAAGATTTCAAGTAAAACCTAACACTATTGGTAAAAACAGCGAAAACAGTCCACAACTCCAGCAAAAACAGTAATTTTATTGCATTAAATTAAATAGAACGGATAGAAAATACCAAGATAAAATTGATACTCTGGAGGATCTATCTCTCTCCCAAATCTCTAGACGTTGTTAGAGCCCAAAAATTTAAATATAAGATATCTCAAATTCAGCCAAATTCAAGATGCCCTAATCCCAGTAAAACAAGCTATTTAATGCATAGAATTCAAAAGGAAATCTCTAAACAGTCCCTACATTCAAATTTCCCTCCTAATTCTCTAAAAAAAATAACCTTCCTAAACAACTCTTTCGTAATTGGCGGCTTGCGTGGTGCGTATAGGCGGCTTGCGTGAGCCGGTCCTGTATGGACTTGCTGGACCGGTCTAACAATGCTCCCCTCCCAAAGACCCACATTGTTCGCAAGGTGGAAAGACGACACCCTCCTCCATTTCCTCATCACAAACGGTAAGAATCTGAAGAGTTCGGTCCTTACATCTGTGCCCCAGTGTATATCTCTTGGCACAACTGAAACAGAGCCCCTTCGCCCTCTTCTCCTGTAATTCCGTCTCTGTGAGCTTCTTGAAGTTGTCCCCAGGTCTTCCTCCTGCAGTCTTTTCCTTTGAAGTCCCTCGAAGAGTATTTGGTGTTGGCTCATTGGATTTCAATAAGGTGGTGGTCATCCTGTACGGGCCTCCTGAGTTGTTGCCTCCTGTCTCTCTCTCTCGAGGTGCCTCTGATCCTCTACCAATTGAACTAGCTTCATAGCCTCTCCCAAGTCACGAGGCCTCATTAATCTAACTGCTACCCGGATCTCTGGTGTCAATTCCTTCATGAAGTTTCTCTCTAACACTATCTCAAAAAGGCGGTCCATACGGCTAGCAAGGTACTCGTGCCTCTCCGGTACTCTATCACTGAACCATCCTGTGCAAGTAGAAGAACTGCTCGTAGAAGTCTCCTCCCCTGCCTGTTCGGAAACGTTCTACCAAACAATCCTTGAACTCCCTCCAACTCCGTATAAGTCGTCGCATGTCCCGCCATTGGTACCAAGCCAAAGCCTTCCCTTCCAAACATAGGCCCGCTCCCGTCAATCTCTCGTCCTCCGTCAACCCATTGACGACGAAAAAATCTTTCAACCTTGTAGATCCACCCGTGCGCATCCTCCCCCTCAAAGATTGGCATCTTCAATTTCCTCGCCCTTGAATCACCTTTGTTTCCTCTGTTCCCTCCATTATTTCCCATTCCAAAATGTGGTGGTTCCCCCCAAGTGTCCCAATCATTCGTTTTACGTTCATACCGAAGCGTTTCATCAAATTCCCACCTCCTTTCAAATTCAGGACCCCTTGGATCATCACAAACTCCTCTTTCCAATTCAACCCTCCTTTGGTCAAAATTTTCACTTTCCCTTTTAAATTCAACACCCTTCCACTCGTGTTCAACTCCCTCACGCCTCCCCACATACCCTCTACCCGGCTCCTCCCTAGGAATAAGCCCTAGGAGAAGCATTTTTTTTTGTTCCTTCTGAAATCTCCATCTCCTCAGCTTCCATTCGTCTGATTGGCTTAGGGTTTTCCCCACTTCCCTGGCTGTTGGTGACTTCCCTAACCTTCGACGGCATTTTTTGGTTTGACCCTCAAGCGCTTTTTTCAACATCTCCTCCAGGATGGAAAATTTTGAAATGAACTTATCTTGAGTGACTGAAATATTTTCTTTAAATCTGAAACTTAAGTTTGGAGATATGAAATTTCAGATTTCATTTCTCTGATTTCCTCTTCCAATACTTCTATCTTTCTTCCCGCCCGTCCCTTTGTCTTCGCTGCCGCCGTTTGAATTTGATTCTCTAATATCTTCTTTACCATCTCATGAAGATCGAAAATTTTATCTTCCACGGATGAAATTCTATCTTCCACCGTTGCTTTCATTTGGCTCATCTCCGCTTCAAGGCGTTCCTCGAATGCATCTATCTTATTGGCTTCCATCAATACTCGGATTCTGGAAAGTTCAAAAATTTGGATATTGATTCAAAAAACAGCAAGAATCCCTTCTGGCAAAAAATAGCCGCTGAATTTTCCGAAAATAACCCACAAACGGTCTCAAAATCTGCTTTGATACCAATTTGTTAGGAAGTACTTGAAGATTTCAAGTAAAACCTAACACTGATTGTAAAAATAGCAAAAACAATCCACAACTCCAATGGAAAACAACAAAAATATTAATTTTATTGCAAGAAATCAAATAAAACAGAAAGAAAATACCAAGATACAATTGATGCTCTATTAGAGAGGAGGATCTATCTCATCTCCCAAATATCTAGATGCTGTTAGAGCCCAAAAACCTAAACCTAAGAGATCTCAAATTCAGTCAAATTCAAGATGCCCTAATCCTAGGAAAACGAGCTATTTATTTTATACAATTTAAAAGGAAATCTCTAAACAATCCCTACATTCAATTTTCCCTCCTAATTTTCTAAAAAAAAACTTCCTAAACAACTCTTTCGTAACTAGCGACTTGAGCGGTGCGTACAGGAGGCGGAGAGTTCCGCCTCTGTTAGCGTGAGCCGGCCCTGTATGGAATGGTAACATTTATTTAATTCACTATGGATTACGAAATGCATGATAAAGTCAGGATTAACAAAGACACTAAAGTTTTTTAGTCTATGGGCTTGTTTGCTTGGGGCTTAAAGCTAAATAAGCTATGCTAAGTCTTTAATGGAGGTTAAGCCGTTTGGTTGGTTACAAAGATAAGCTTGAATAAGCTTAAGATAAGTTTAGAAAATTATTTGCTTTCATTTTGACCTAAGTTGATTTTCTTAACATAAACTGTGTCCTAATTTATAATTAGACATGAAGCATCTCAGCACCACCTTTTGTTTGTGCCAATGTTAACAAGAAATTTAAGGCTATTTTAACTGAAGATCGAGACTTTCTTTGCTGTGCAATATCCTTCTCTGCAAGAACTTTCTTTAATTTTCCACTCTTATGCATCTCAAGAACTATATCAGATCCTCCAATTAACTCGCCTTTTATGTAAAGTTGGGGAAAGCTAGACTAATAGAAAAAAGTTTTTAGACCCTGCTGTTCTTTCTCATTGGAAAGCACATCGAAGATTTCAAACTTGAAGCTCTGAAACTCGATCTTCTCTTGCTTTAGGAGCTCAACAACCTTGTTGCTAAAACCACATTTGGGCTCTTTAGGTTTTCTTTTCATGAACAACACATCAGGAGTTGAATTTCCCAGTCAAGAAGCTACAGTAGTACTAAGAGTTGTGGAGCCAATTGTTCCACCATTTCCAGATCCCTGAGCTCCAGAATATGGTAGATTCTCCTTTGAAATAAGAAGGATTCCATGATCTCGGAACACCTCCTTCAATTCTCCACTTTCATGCTTGGCATAACCACCAAGAAGTTCACCCTTGCAATAGAGTTGTGGAAAAGTTGGCCAGTTGGAGAAGTTCTTCATGGCTTCACGGACATCGTCATATAATAGTATATCAAAAATTCCAAATTCGACATCTTCCTTCTTTAAAATTTCAACCACCCTACGGGTAAACTTGCACTTGGGTTGCTCTGGATTTGCTTTCATAAACAGTAAAACATGATGAGAATTAACAAGCTGCTATAATCATTTGGTCAAATTTTAAGCCGGTGTAGAATTTTTTGTTTCAGTTTTCGAAGAGCCATTTTGCTTGGTCAAATCTTTAATCATTTCAAGAACTTTGGGATCCGCAGCCATCCCAAGGCTTGCAGGTGGAGCTGATTCAACATTATCAGTTGTTTCAGCAATTTTTGCAACTTTATTAGCCAAAGCTGCTGGATTTGCACACTCCAGTGTATCAGATTTTTTCCATCCTTGCAGAAGATGAAGTATGGAACAACTAAAACTGCGTAAGCATCTTAAATTTTCGGTCATTCTTCTACCTTAACCTTGTCCTCAATCATTCACACCTTCAACTTCCTCATCCTAGGATCACCACTGCCCAAATAGCTTCTTCCTCCTCCTGTGTAGCAGTTGTCGTGATACCTCCATGTTTCCCTATGTGTTGCGGGTGGGAATACCACCTCCACCTCCCATGACCTTATCCAAATGGCTCGGCTCGTCCCCCTCCTACAGTCGTTCACTCCCCTTACCCTCGAAATGCCTCCAATATTGGTTTAGCCCTAAAAGGTGGCTCTTGGTGAAAGAAACTCTCATCGCCGAATTTCTCCCGTCCGATCTCTTTTCCCTTAGATTTGGCCAAGGGAATCTCGATCAAATCTTGGTTAGGGTTAGTAATCTGAACCGCCCGTAGAGTTTTTGATTGCATCTCAAAGAGCGTCCTTTTCCTTTCCTCCATCCCTCTCAATCGGCTCTCCATGGTTGTAAACCTTTCTTCCATGGTTGAAAACCTTCCTTCGATGGTTGAGAACTTTTCCTCCATTCGGGATTTGATTTGCTCCACTTTTCCTTCCAGTGCATTCACCTTCTTTGCTGTCATTTCTCCAAAATCTCGCTCTGATACCAATTTTATACGAAGTTGATGCAGAAATTGAAGAAAACCTTGGTTGAATATTCAATTTCAGCAAAATAGAAATTGGTAACTAGTAAACGATGAAGAAGAACACTCCATAACACTTTTTATTGAATTATATATGAATGAAAAGACAAGATACAAGTGATCTATGATTAGAGAGGGATCAGCTCTCCCAAACAATCTAGACGCCACTAGGAAGCCCTCAAAGAAAAGAATTACAACAAAACACAAAACTCAGCAATAGCATACCCTTAACCCTAGAAAACTCCCCCTTAATTAGCCCTAGAACACAAAGTCATAAATAAAACCTTCCTAAACAATTAAACATAACTCAGGAAATTTTCTTAAACAATTAAACATGATTTAAAAAACCTTCATAAATAATTAAACATGATTTAGGAAATCTTCCTAAATAATCAAACATATTTTAGGAAACATCCCTAAATAATATTCCCTTTCTTTTTTAAATTCAAATTGAAAATCTAAATAATTTTCTCCCTATTCCTTCTCATAACATAATGAATCACAGCTTTGCTCGGCCCCACAAATGAATTTTTCCTATTTTTTGCTCCAGGTTTTGCCTAGCCAGATGGCTGGTTCGGTATTAATCAAGGCAGAGGATGTCATCGTTAAAGAGTACTGAGCTGAACATATAGTTATTAGGGTTTAATCTTTGGTTTGACGTTTACCGCAGTATATTTTGAAAATACTTTTTATACGTGTTCAAAGTGCTTCTTATATCTAATTTTTGCTGGATTAGTATGAACGTCATATTGAATTTTAAATAGTATAATTATTGTGTTCTCCTGCAGCTGTTTCTTCTGGAAAGACGAAATATGTTTTGGATCAAATGTTTCACTTAGATATCCTTTTCTGTCTCATGGAGAGTTTTCTTATTGCAAGGGAAGTTCTAGTAATTGGTGATGTAAAGCAGCACTCATCAAGCTTTCCTGCCTTTCCGGACTGTAAATTTCACCTGGATGTGGGAAATAACTGCGTGCTCTCTCAAGATGTTACAATTAGTCAATTTATTGCTGGCTGTACTATATTAGCGTCTATTTGTGTTGCAGCTGATGATATTGGCGTCCTACTAGTTTTTTCTCATAAGCTACTGCAGACGTTTCACAACGACATCACTTGGGTTTTGCTAGCTCTTCATGTTTTTGCTAATATTTTTGGGAAGAGGTTTTTCAACCTGGATAACTACAGTTTTCTTGTGACCACTATAAAATCTGTGGTTTTGCTTCTTGAGGGAAGGCTTAAATTGGTTTCATATCCACCGCCTTGCTGTCTTAATTCAACATCCAGGATGGTTGTAGAATTTGCACCATGCAAGCAATGCCCATTTGCTGTGGATGCTATATGCATGGACAAACTTTTAAGCTTTCAGTTGGATGCTTTAGAAGATTATAGCTTCTCTGGTGACGACCACTCAAATACAATTAAGTATTTTGTTTCTTTAAACGGATCAGCTCCTACAAGAGATACAGAGGATAAAGATTCAAGTGATGCTAAAAGCAAATTTGATGTCCAGTGCGATGCTTCTTGTGCTATCTTTAGGCACAGAGAGCCGGCTGGCAATCAGCCAGATAGACGTTCTGAGGCAGTTTTTTGTGACTTCATAGATATTATTTCATTGGTGGAATTGGTGGGTCACTACATGGTAAGCACATTACCCTGAGAGGATTTAAGAGTTTCTTTTGCATTATTTTTCTGCTTTATTTGGGTCCTTTATTTTATGGGAAAAGGAACAGAAATATCTATTTAGTTCTGTCAAAATTGAGACTTTTAGTAATAGCAAATGGTTTGCTTTGTCGGAGCACTAAAGAGAAGTTAAAAAAAAAAAATACGAAAATCTGATGTGGAACTGAGTATTCTTGCATTCGATTTGAATTATTTTTTTGCTACCTTTTTTAAGTCTTCCATGCCTTTCGTCTTCACCTTCAGGCATATTTTATAAATGATAGACTTATCAATGTTTCATTATGAGTTTTTGCTTTTCCTGTGTAATTTTTCATGTCCTTCAGTATTAGGGGACTAATTTATGGCAGAACCACGAACTAGCACACACAATTGATGATCTTTTTTCATGCTCTAATGGTTTCCCGTACCAAGAGTGGTGTTGATGGGGACATTTGAGCTTGGAAAGTTTATCAGAGACGTGGCCGTCGATCTATGGCCACGATTGAGTCGATTTTTTTTTTAGTAGTATTATGTATTTTCTTTATTGTCATTTTATATTGTTTTTGCTTTATTAGTGTTTCCGCTTTTACCCCTTACTTAAGGGAGGTCGTATGTAAGCCCAGAGGCATCCTCGTCTTTTTATTTTCCTGAGTCATTTGTACGAGGTTATATATAGTCCTCTTGTTCTCTTTTCATGTTAATGAATGAATGAATGATAAAAATTTTCCCTTGCTTGATTTCTTTGTGAGATCTTGAGAGTGCTTGAGAGAGAAATCCCTAGGAGAGGGAAATCGGATCACCCACCAACCTTGGAGACGGCCGGGTTCGTGGTTCTTCTTTATTATCTCTTTGTCCCCCTTCCTTCATCTCCTAGCCGCCGGCCAAGGCCTTCCGCAAACCCTTCTCCGCCGGCCACTTAACTCCCGACCACCACCCACCGGCTAAACCCATCCCACCTCCCAAACTCTCGACCAACCTAATCCCCACCATCACCCCACCGAAATTCCCCACAAAGCCCATTAAGCCGCCGGCCCCATCTCTCTCCTCCCTCCAAAATTCAAATCCCCTCTTGAATACATTCCATAAATGATTACTCTTAATTTCGGAAGGCTTAATTTCAATTTTCAAAGCAATTTGAATTTGAAAATTCTTTCCTAATTTAAGAAATCTATTTTAGGAAAGTTCATAAATTAAATCCTATTTGAATTTCTAATTTGATTTGGATTTAATTAAACCTTTTCTAATTCCTAAACCCAAATTAAGAAACCCCAAATCTCTCCCCTCAATCCTTCCTAACCCCATAAAGCCCTCTCTTGGAAACCTTTCCTAATTCCTATCCACCTCATTTGGCCGAAATCTCCTAGGCCCCACTTGTTTAATTTCTTGCCAAAGGAGAATCTCTCCTTTTGGAATTAAATTAAAAGCCCTCCCTCTCACCCTTGCTGCCGGCACCTCTCTCCCTTCCCCTTAATTATTTCAATCGAGGGATCTAGAAGGAAGTTGTTTGAACTAAATTTCCCTCCACTTCAATCTCCCAAAATCTGAACCTAAATTCCCCAAACCTCTCCCCCTTGGCTGGCCACCTTCTCTTACCTTCTCCTATTTGGATTCTTTAGGGAAGCCCCTTTTTTTCAAAGGGAAAATAGCAAGGACAGCAAAGGGCCACTTCCTTCAACCCTTCAACGCAGCGAGATCGATGCATGGCCGATCCCGATCTTGATTACGACCTTGCCTACGACGAGCAAGGTTTCGTTCACAGCCTTTACTCTACTTTCTTCGACGTCAATCCGAATATCGACAACACCGTTGAGGAATACGTGGAGCGCATTCTAGATACTCTCGTCAAAGCGATAAAGGAGCAACTTTGTACCATTCAATGGTGGATTACATCTTGATAGAAAATACTCTAGTTTGCAAGTAACCCCAAGGGAATACTTGAGTTCGCAAGCAAACCTATCACTAATTGGAGAAAAGACAACAAGAAATAAGTAAATTCTGGGCGAAATAAGCCTCAAAACGATAGATTGCAATAAGGGAAGCAAAGCAAAATCAACACGAAAGAAAGATACAAGTGATCCTCAATTCGAGAGGAGGATCATCTCTCCCAAATCTCTAGACAAGAGAGTAGAGCTCAAACGCCAACAAACCCTAATTCTCAATCAATCAAAACATGAAAACTCCCTAATTCCCTCATGCACTTTAATACAAATGGTTTCCTAATTAATTTTCCCTCCCAAAGCCTAAGCCGCCCCACCCTTTTCCCTTTTGAAAATGTTTTACTGGATGGGGCCCACCCAATTGGCTAAAAAGGGAGGAAGGAGGCGGGCTACTTCCGCCTCCTATAAACATGCTGAACCGGCCCCATGACCGGTTGGGCCGGTTCAGCCAGAGCCGGCGTAACACTTCCGCCCTCCCAAAGAAGCACCTTGTCCTCAAGGTGAAAATTCAGAAACTGTTGTTTCGTCCTCTCGTATGGCTCTCACGTGGCCTCGTAGTCAGGGAGGTTCTTCCACTGGATCAACACTTCTTCGTTCCATCTTCTTTCTGGCGCACTCCCATCAGCTCTAAGGGTTCCAGAACCACCTCTAAATCCTCAATAAGCGTCGTAGGTAGCTCAAGGTTGGTTGTGTAGTCACCAATGACCTTCCTCAATTGCGAGACATGAAAAACCGGATGTATCATCGCCGATGGTGGTAATTTCAGTCGATATGCCATTGTCTCAATCCTCTCTAGCACTTCATAAGGCCCATAGTACATTGGAGACAACTTTTCATTCCTCATGTGGGCAATTGTCCTCTGCATATATGGTCGGAGTTTCAAGAACACCTTCTCCCCCACTTCAAATTGGATGTCCTTCCTATGCTCATTCGCTTGTTTCTTCATAATTTGCTGAGCTCTCAGTAAATGCCTCTTCAATTCCTCCAGCACTCGATCCCTCTCCTCCTATTCCTCTATTGAAGAAACGAAAGTACTGCTACTCCTAAAGTGCACCAAGTGTGGGGGATCCCGCCCGTACAACGCTTGAATGGGGTCATCTGTGAAGCAGAATGAAAAGATGTGTTGTACCAGTATTCCGCCCATGATAGCCACTTATCCCATAGCTTGGGTGTCTCTGACACAAAGCATCTCAGGTACGTCTCCAAGCTCCTGTTGACTAGTTCCGTTTGGCCATCCGTCTATGGGTGGTAAGCTGTACTCCTCTTCAGAACTGTCCCCTGCAGTCTGAACAACTCTCTCCAAAAATGGTTGAGGAATGTCTTGTCTCTGTCTGATACGATCGCCTCGGGTACTCCATGTAACCTTACCACCTCCTTGATGAAAGCTGAAGCCACTGTCACTGCTATGTAGGGGTGTCGGAGGGGAATGAAATATGCATACTTGCTCAACCTGTCCACCACCACCAAGATCACTGTGAACCCCTCTAAACGGGGCAACCCATCTATAAAGTCCATAGATATCTCCTCCCACACTCTTCCCGGTAGAGCTAGCGGCTATAGTATCCTCCTGGTGACATAGCCAGGTACTTATTCCTTTGACAGATCTCACATATAGCCACCATTTCATCTATATATGTACGCATCCTTTTCCAGTACAATTTCGCAGCTAGCCTCCTGTATGTCTTCTGTACGCCTGAATGGCCCCCCACCGCGCTTCCATGAAGCTCTTGAAGTAAGTTTGGGATGTGGATCGAGGTTCGGGGCATCACAAATCTCCCTTGATATAGTAGTTTGTCTCCCTCCAACGTGTACCCTGGGTGGCTACCCTCTTCTGTCAGTAAATCTGACATGATCTTTCTTAAACCTTCATCTCTCGCACTTTCCTCTCTAATGTTCTCCTAGTCAAGCATCAGAGGAACAGATAATTCCACTGCCTGCAGCTCCCTCATACATCTAGACAAGGCATCCGCCGCTTTGTTCTCCACTCCTGGCCTATACTGGATCTCAAAGTCGTACCCGAGCAACTTGGATAGCCACCTTTGATGTTCCTCTGTCACCATCCATTGTTCTAGTAGGTATTTCAAGCTCCGTTGGTCTATCCTGACAACAAAATGTCTCCTAAGTAGGTAGGGTCGCCACTTTTGGATGGCCAAAACGATCGCCATTAATTCCCTCTCATAGACTGACTTCAGCCTGGCTCTAGCAGTTAAAACCTGGCTGAAATAGACAATGGGCCTATGATTCTTTATAAGCACTGCACCAAACCCATATCTGGACGCATCCGTCTCCACAATGAAGGTCTGAGTGAAATCTGGCAAGGCTAGGACCGGTACCCCCTATCGTGACAAAGGTTTACCAAGCTTCCTACTCTTGTATTTTCATAGTTTTAACTCTCTCTTGTGATTTGACTTGATTTAGGAAGGTTTTGTTCACCTATCTCTGCCAAGCCTAGTAATCGTAGGAATTGAGTTTAGCTTTCTATGCTTCTAATCTCATTGTTAGCGTAGGGATTTTGTTGAAAGCTACTTAATTTGCATGCTATTGAAATCTTAGTTGTTTGATAATTTAAGCGCTCATCACGTAACTTGGTCTAAACGTAGTGACCGCTCTTACGTTTTCTCTTTTCGTTTAATTAGCTAATAGTCGTAATTATTCTTGCTCTTTTCAAAATCGTGCAAAATTCTTAGCTCATGCATTTAAAACATTGTAGTCCTGCATCAGGTGTACCAATTCTTATAAATCAAAGTCGTCTTCAAAGGGCATAATGTTTATATCTTGATGTTCAGAAATCTCATAGTGTATTGATAAATTTCTCAGCCAATCAGTAGGTCTTTCAACTAATGGTGACTTTGTTACCTCGTGGCTCATGTGATTTCTAGCCCATCCATTCTGGCCATATACAGTTTTAATTATGATAGCACTCATGTAGTAGACTTATCAACATTACTTACGAAAATGTGTCATTTGGATGTAGGGCTGGGAGTGGATGTACAATGAAGCAGTGCCTCGTCTGTTGAAAATGCTGGAAGCTTGTGTTTGCGAGGAGTTCTTAGCTGCTCTTTTTGTATTAGTGGGCGAACTAGGAAGGTATGATGTTTTTTCCCAGTTTGAACGTTCATTATGCTCGTAAGGCTCTATTTTCTACTCAAAGTATGGCATGAGAAAATAAATTTCTTATAAGCAGTACTCCGTCTTTAGGGAATGCTCGGTACTTTTGTCTATGAGAAGTTGTCATCTGCTTTTTAATTAGCTTGTTTATTGGAAAATTTTAGTTTTGAATTTATCTTGAGCATGTATTGTTACTCTTATGGTTGAATAGCTGTAAATTATTGGGATGAGCTATGTTTTCAATTTACATCATAACTTATATTGTTTATGTGGAAGTTTTTTTTTTGGTTTCTGTGGAAATGATTGAGAGAGGGGGTTTCCTATGCATTATTTTCATATTTCAGGATGAGATAGGGCAAATTACTGCTTTCAGGCTGATTAGGAGAGCAGTAGTAGTAGAATGTTTTTCATCTTTGCAGATATTAAATGGTGTTATCTTTTTCATATTGTTGAAGGGTACGACCTAATTATTTGTTTTTGCTTGGTTGTCATCTTGCTTTATTCCTTTTTTGTATTTTGTTTTAGTATTCATTGGGAACCATTTTTATCAAAGAGAATGAACTTATAGAAACGTTTCTTATGATTTGCATTTTTTCATACTTCATATATTTGTTTTGGGTTTGATGAGTTTTACACTGGGACATCACTGCTAATGATATGATCCGTGTTCATGGCTGTGATAATCAATCGTATATATACAGTAGTCATTGCATATGGAGTAGCTATTCACTTCTCCAAATTAATCCTAGCCTTGTTGACCTACATACATGTGTCACAATTAGTTCGAGCGAGTGTGACGAAAAAGACGATCGGAAGACGCAATGTCGTGCATAATGAGCTTTGAAGCATCTTGACCGTGATCGAAACCACTCAAACATTTATCTACTTGCAAATAGATCACAATAGCATATTCAAGAAGTTGATTTACCAAAGAAGAATTATCCTTGTGAGGCTCGATCAAGCAATAATAAGCATGATGGGTGGGTGCAATGTCTTGCAAAATCACTCGAACGATGTTTGCTTGTGAAACGCACTTCACTGTTATATCTGGAACGTCAAAATTTATGCACAGAGGTACTGCTTGTGCACGACTTGATCAAACAATGACAGGCGACGGTTGTGAGGTGTGATGTTGCTCAAAATTGCCGAACGAGATCTACTCATGAAACGGATTGTGTCGTTGCATCCGAGACATTGAAATTATCAAGAGAGGACTTCCATCATGTGACTATAGCAAGCACAAAAAAATGACGAACTACAAACGCAACGTTGCATGCCATCGCCTGAATGTGAAACGACTTTATCATTGTGTCGGAAACTTCAAAATTATGCATAAATGATATAATATTGTTTGACTTGCCCACAAGAACAAAAGGTGAAATTTGTCAATGTGTGAGTCAACGATACGAAAATCGAGGCATACGCTAAATGAGAAAATATGCTTGAGGGCTATCCACATCTTTTTATCCTATTATTATTGTATTTTATAAAATAATCAAAATTACAATCTAAAAAAAGTAATTTATCTACCTTTTCAGGCCTGCAAATACAACGCCTATCTTGTAGGTGCCATATCCTTGTAGAAAAAAGAAGAGAATAATAATAATAATAAAATTAAACTTTGCTAATACACATAGTCGAGACTCCTCACATGCAATCTCTCCATTCTTCTCTATTCGAATACTTTTATTCATGTGAAGCCTTCCTCTTTCAAACATCCAAACTCTACTACTCACACATGCCAACAACTCCCTCCTTCCATATTCACAGTAAACCCACTATTGACCCTCCTCTTCCTGTCACACCAACCTTCTAGCAACCTCACGCTTGCTCTCATCTACACCAGCCCAACACTCCCCTGCTTATCTAATCCTTCCCCAGTTTGTCCAACCCAAAGCCACTACCGCCATCTGACCTTCCGACTATTTGACCTGCATCTTCTGCACCACTACACCATGCCTCCATAGTTGTTGCCCAAAGTCCCGCTTAACCCAGCTACTCCTCAATCACATGGCCATACACACCCACCTACCCGCCTACATCCCGCTTCTAGTAGCTCCTATGACACCTACCAACCTTCCCCCTTTGCTGCAAGCCTGCAACCCAACACCTGACGACCATCCTGCTTAAGCATATCCCCCACTCCACTCTGCATGACATTGCCTCGACTCTTCCCAACTCTACCCACAAAAGGCCTCTGAACTCTCTCCAACAATTGCACTTTCCCAACCCAATTGAATCTCCTTCAATAGCCTACCGAGCCTTTCCTCTTCTTCCACTTGCCTGCAACTTCGCAAATTCACCCCTCTATAATCCTACCACCCCTCCTACTACCAATCACCCATGCATGTTAATGGCGCGAGTAATGACACACAGCTCAACACACATACTATGTTATTTGCTTGGCGCGGCGCAACACATCAAAATAGCGCGTGCTATTTGCACCATGCATGGTCAATGGCGCATGAAAGAAGGTGCAAATAGTGCGTGCTATTTTGTTAACATGTTATAAATTTTAAATTCTTAAGGTTTATATATTAATATCACAATTAATTATTAATTAATTGAGCATCAAATTAATAAAATACAAAAAATTAAAGAATTAAATTTTTGTAGGATTTAAAACTATCATTTTTTTTTCTATTTGGCGGGATTTAGACTAAATTTTGTTTAAATACTCAAAGGCAGTTTTCTACTCATCACCGGGTCGGATCCGGATCTGGTGATACCCACTCTTAGGGCCAATCTTTGAGAAAAGAGTGTCTCCAATCATCATGTCAAGTATATTGTCTAACCTCTGGATATAAAATGATATTTGACAATGATTTTGTTGATAACCCGGCTTTTAATGCACATCCTACAAGTGCCATCTTTTTTTTTGGTGTGAGGGCTAGCACAGCACACGGGCTAAGACTTTCTTTGATAAATTCCCGCTGTAGTAGCTCGTCCACCTACTTCTTAAGTTTAATATGTTCCATGGGATTCATGCGATAGTGGGGCGGGTTAGGGAGTGAGGTTCCAAGGACGAGGTTTGTGGCATGCTGGATGGCTCTAAGTGGAGGTAATTGATCAGGGAGATTATTAGGGAAGACGTCAGCAAAGTCACTCAATATGGGTTGGACCTCCTGTGGGATAGTTTCATTAGGCTCAGTGGGAGTCTCACGGCTAACTAGGGCGTGCAGGGTAGCTCCTTGGGCAATCTCAGAATCCAAGACCTTGGCGGTCACAAGATTCAAGCCCCACTTGGGTTGGATTGGGTTAGGTTTGGGATTGTCCCTAAACCTAGGTTGTGTAGGTAGAAGCTTGATCTTCTTGCCTGCATGTTCAAACACGCAGGTGTTCGAACGACCGTAGATGTGGACATCATTATCAAAGAGCTAGGGGCGCCCTAAGATGATTTGTCCAACATCCATTACAAGGACATCACACCATACGTTCTCCTTATAGTCAGCGAAGGAGATGGGTATGAGGCTTCGCTCCTTCACCTCTAAGGCAATGGAGTTGACCCAGGCTGCCTTATAAGGGTTTGGGTGAGGAACGACATACAAATTAAACTTTGACACCATACTGGAGGAGACAACATTAATGCAGCTGTCATTATACACTATGACCTTATAATTTTTATCTTTAAGTTTTGTGGTGTGGAAGATAGATGTCTTGTGCCAGTCATCAATGGCAACGGGTTGTGACAGCGCACATCTCACCACGCAGATGGGAGAGGGGTCAAGCTTCTGTATACAGTGGACGACAACTGTGTCGTCATCATTCTCAAAGAATTCACCATTCTCTTCAACTTGGTGAATCTGATCAACCTCGGGCTCAGGCTCTTCTTCAGTGATATCCTCGATAATAGTGACTTTGTAGGGATTAGAACATTGAGAGGAGATATGCCCATACCCCTGGCATATAAATCACTTAGTCCCTGGATGGGACCTAGGAGTATCCGGGGTGGGAGGCTTACTTCTCAAGTCAGGATGGGGTGTGGGCGGACCAGGTGGTTGGGTAGTATTTCCAGGGTTAGGTCGTGCAGAGGAGTGATGAGGGGCCGAACCACTGGAGGGTCGGTAGGAAGGCCTTGAATCTTGGTGCTGACTAGGATGTTGGGGACGGGTTTCCTCAAGGTCCAAGACTAAACTGTAGGCATTTTCTAGGGTAGTAATGTTCTAGGAAATAGTTCGTTGTGCAGGTCCTCGCGCAATCCGGTACGGAACATAGACAGAATTTGAGCAGGGATAGTAGAGGTTTCCCCCTTGCAGCGAATTAGATAATCGTCAAAGGCTGCAATGTATTCCTTTACCAGTTTGTTGCCTTAGGTTAGTCTATTCCATTTATCTAGGAGCCTAGGGAAGTACAAGGAGGCAAGTGCTTCTGCTTGAGCTCGTGCTTCATTGAAGGCCAATCAGTGATGGGATATTCATTACGAGATTTCCTAAGACTTTCTAAATTTGATCAAAATTGACTAGCCCTGCCTATTAGTTTCATTTAAGCAAACCAGACTTTTCTAGTTTCAGAGATGTTGTACCATTTGAAGAAACTGTCCATGCCTTTGATCCAGTCTAAGAAAAGTTGGGGATCGAGGGAACCGTCAAAAGTTGGAGCATTGACCTTGATATTTTTCATTGGTGGAATATCCTGGTCGGAGTTATGTTCATGTCCATATTGGGGGGCTCGATATGGGGCACGAGGTGGTCCATCATCTTGAAAAGTATCTTCCCCATACATGGAAGGAGGTCTAAACGGTGTGTAAGGGATAGGGTTGTTCCTACCTCGATCTAGGGTATCGAATCGTTCTGTCGTCTGACGACGGAGATCACCTAAGTCAGCTTGGTTTTCCTTGATATCATGGTAATGTTCAAAATTAAAAAGGATGCGGCACTTCTTATTTCTTGATCATGCATCTAGATGGACTAACTTGCATAGAAATAAGCATGACAAGAAAATGAAGCATCTGAGTGGGCATCTGGATAAGCATCACAGATTTACCAATAAAGGATGCCTAAGAAGCTTTTGTGATATAATGACTATATTCAATTAAGAATTGTGATGTAATATAGTAACCTATATAAAAAGTGCATCGACAATGATGCATGCAGTTGCATTTATTTACAAGTTATTCCGATTGAGAAAGGTTTTGCATTGTATTAATTGATCAAAAAGTTGGGAAATGATAAAAATTGCTGTACATTCTCAGATATGTCGGCTCAGTCAATGAAGAATATTTATAATGAGAGGTGAAATGCTAAAAAGTTTGAAATTAAAGTACAGGCAATTCAACGTCAGGCCTCTCATGTGTAAAATTAGAAGTTTATCAGGCAATGAGTTTTATGAGTGACATTCAACTAGTCGCTTACGCTGAATAACAATAATAAGATATCAGTCAAGTATAGTAGTTGAAAATGTGTAGTACTCTTGTAAACACATAAGATAAAGATATTGTTGCATATTCATATTCAACATGAATATCTTCATGTGTTTACTCTTATTTGAATTTATGGTGGCCAATGTTTGTTATGAACTCCATTATTGTTTTTTGTTTCTCAGTACATTTAACAAAGATGCTGATTTCCTTTTTTTCTGTCCGGCAGACATGGTTGTAATTCTGGCGGATATGAGCAAGCAGGAATTGCAGGACTGAGAAGTAGGATGATCAAGTTGCTAGACAACCTCATTGCTAGGAAAGCAAGCTTTCCAACTCAAGTTGCCGCTGTTGTTGCTATGTTAAATCTTCTTCCTTTAGAATTGGAAGATATTATCTCTGAGCATCGAGAGATTACTCTGGACTCAAGTGAATCTCCCTACATCAAACACATACAAGAATGGTTTTTCAAGTTAAGCGGGGAGCAACAGTTGGCATTAAAATCTGTTTTTGACAATGAAAATCATCTAAGAAGGTGAATTGGATTTTTTTTACATCATTTAGTTTGAGCTGTCATTTTCCATCCCACCACTGTTGTTGACCTCGATTTTGGAAGCTCTTTCCCCAGCACCACAGCAATTGAATCCACCTTGAGGTCTCGATCTCTCCTTCAAAAAAAGTTCTGTTCTATTTCGGACGTCGCAAGTACTGCCTCTAGATTTTATCAGGCCAGCTTTTGATTTCTGGTGAAAGATCTCACTGACAAAACTGACTTCTCAGTATAGCATCTGACAAACAAGTTTTGGAATTTCTTTTTGCAGGTCACTCTCGAGCTTATTGATTTTGTAATAGTCATATTTCATCAAATCAGCTCAGATGATCCATTCATTCCATTGCCTACAAATTCTTTTGGGTTGGATTGGTTCAGCTTCAAGATTTGATTTTCGTTGAAAAATGACATTGTAGGCAGCATAACCCAGAACTAGAATCTTATTGCATCAGGTAAATTTTATCCTATTTCAAATCAGATTCTGTATGGTCGTTGAAAAGTAGTCAAGAATTCTTTCTAGTTCTGGATGAAAGCTTCTGCACTACATCACTTTAATAATCTTGTTGGAATTTTTGTTCATGCCATTACGTGTTGTGAAGATGCATAACTTTGATGAGCCCTGGCTGTTTTTTGCATCTTTTGAAATGAAATTTTAATGGGGAATTTGTTAAAATAGGTAAGAGATTAAGGCTTCGTTTGGAACATTTTTTTTGTTGCTTTCTAAAACAGTTGTTTAGTACAAAAATTTGATAAATTAAATTTTTTTTTTACCAAATTTTTGTACTAGAGAGTCATTTTAGAAAGCAGCAAAAAAATTGTTCCAAACGAAGCCTAAATAATGATTATGCCAGAGTGATCGTGGGCATTGGAAAGTAGACTTGATTTGGTCATATAAAATGAAGGATGAAAATACACCAACAAGAGTTGATAAATTTGTTGTTGAAAGATTGTCAAGAAAAGTAGTTAAGCTAGAAGTAACATTGATAAAGTGCCGAACAAATTGTGGCTGATGTGGTGGAATGAATGGAGAATGAGGATTAATTCATTATGATTTTATTGAGGCATTTTTAAATGTCTCACCAGCTATGCCAGCTTGTTAATGTTGCTTCTGGGCAAACTTTGTATGTTCTGTTTGCAGGAGCGTTACCAAATAATAAGTATTGCTGGTTTTGTAATCCTCGTCAAATTTTTTTCCAATCAGCTCTTACTAATAAAATATGTTGCCTTGGTTTGTTCGAGCTTCAAGTTTTGATCTTTGTTAAAAAGCAGTTCTAATTTGAAAATGAACTTTTCATTGGCGTTTAGGCCCAGGAACATGAACCCCATTGGATCAGGGAACTTTGATACTTTATCAGATCTGATTATGTAAGGCCGTTGATAACAACTTGGCACAAATCTCTCTAGCCCCGGTGAATGCTTCCTACTCATCCTCTCACTGTTAGCAGACTAATTATTTCGTTCAATTGTTGACATGTTTTTATAGAGTTTTTAGAACATTTATCATATGAAATGCTATTATATTAGAGTAAATATTAATAATATATTTGGTCTGAGAAAACCAACTAGGCTTATTCTTTATTCATCGATCAGATTTTATTGAGGTGGAATGCTCTGCTATTATAATTTGCATTTAGCAAACATTGTCTTGTTTTATACGCGGTTAGCAACTTGTTCAATCCTTCAACTATTTGTCTTCTTCTTGATCACCACTACTAGTCCATCTCAAGTAGTTCTGAATCCCATGCAGGTTCCACTTTTTGTGAGAATTTTATCGCACTCTTTCTGAAAACACTTGTAGATCTCAAGTATTTCCTATCAATCTTCGGAAAACAGCGAGAATTCTCCACAAAAATCCGCACAATCACAAAAACAACAGATAATTTGTATCATTTGATGGAAGGGAAACGTAAAATAGCAAGCTACAATTGATCCTCTAGTCGAGAGGAGGATCAATCTCTTCAAAATCTCTAGACGCCGTTAGAGCCCAAAAGAAAACCTAAATATAAGAGATCTCAAATTTCAGCCAAATTCAAGGTGCCCTAATCCTAGGAAAACAAACTATTTAATGCATACAATTCAAAACAAATTCTCCAAACAACCCGTACTTTAAAATTTCCCTCTAAACTCCCTTCTAAAACCTCCCTAAACAGCTCACACGTGAACTGGCGGTTGGTTCCTGCGTACAGGAGGCGGAATGGACCAGTCTAACACTTCCCCACCTCCACAATTCTCCCTCCTATGGCTCCAATTTCAAAAGTGTCGTCAAACCTCACTACTATTTTCTGCTATTTTTGCATGCTCTCAGCGGGCCTTTGTCTTCTGATCTCGTCGCCAAAAATATGATGGAATTAGATTGAGGTTGAGCTGGTTGCTCTCATCCACTAAGTTTGAGATAAATATTCCTAAACTCTATTGTTTGAAATAAATTCTGTGCAAAATGATTGTGTCGGTTAGGGTAATGAGGATGAGCTTGAGGTTGAAGGAGGACATTGTAGAAGCTGATAGCTCTGCTAACCCTTAGCGCCCATAAGAGATCTTTCTTTCCTTTGGTTCTCGTTAAGCTTGTTTTCCTAGGCATTGACAAGCACGACGTCAATGATGTTGGTTGTGATGTCATGCTTTCTTATCTTCATCTCTTCTGAGACTGGTGGTGGGAGATCATTATTGTAATGATAACTAATTGTGATGAGATGAAAGACATATTTTGGGGGTCTTCTTTTTGCTGTTCTTTATAGGGGTTGTGTTTGAGGGCTTGGTGAATAGTGGTTGGAAGAGGGAGCGCCGAACAGAGCTGTCAATATTGGACCCGACCCGAAAACTCGACCCGAACCCGAAGCGGGTTGGGTTCGGGTCCGAAAAACCGACCCGTTTGTAAAACCAGTTCGGGTTGACCCGGAAACCCGGGAACGACCCGAATTGACCCAGAATAACACAAACCCGAACCCGCGTCGCGCCATCCTGAACCAGCATCGCATATGTCATCTTCAAATCGCCGTCGCGCAATCAAGCGAGCCTGCCTCCCGCACTCGTGCCACGGGCCCGCACGCGACCGCTGCCGGCTGCCCGTGTCGCGCACTCGTGCCCTAACTGCTGACCGGGACCGCTGCCGGCGTTGCCCCGCTGCCGCGCCCGCGCACAACCGCTGTGGCGTTGCTCACTGTCGCTGGCTGTCCGCTTCCGCAACTGAAACAAGTGGGTTCGGGTTGACCCGTACACGAAGCTGGTCGGGTTCGGGTCCAGAAAATCGACCCATTTGCAGAAACGGGTAGGGTCGACCCGAACCCGAACAGTGTCGGGTCAATTTCGGGTTTGACCCGAACTCGACCCGTGACCCGAAATTGACACCCATAGCGCCGAGTAAAGGTGGTAACTGAATGTTGTTTAATGCATCAGTGTTGAACAAGGCTCCACTTGTGAATTTGTGCATGTCGCGTTACATAATTGGGGCTTGCATTGTGCATGATAATGGTATTTGGGTGGAAGATAGAATGCAAAGAAATCATAGCGTAATGTACGACCTTCTGATTGCCTCAATGGTTGAGGATTTCAACCTTTTTCTGGAGGGCAAATTATTCTGTGCGGACACCGGACGCAAGGATTGCTACGCTTTTACTATGTTTTTGATATATTTTTGCAAAAGGGCGGCTAGTACATAATTTTATTGCATATTAGCTGCCCTTTTATTGTGTATTTGAAACGCGTAGCAAAAGGGCAGCAAATACTCAATGAGTAAGATATTTGTTGTGCTTTTACTATGCTTTTGTTGTATTTTTTTTCAAATACTCAGCAAAATGACAACTAATATATAATACAAATTGTGTATTAGCTGTCCTTTCGCAAAAATACATCAAAAGCGTAATAAAAGTCCAGTAAAAGCATAGCAATCCGGAAGCAAGCTTGCATGATAATTATTTTAAAAGAAATTAAAGATTTTAAAATTAATTATAATTAAATTTTACTTAGGATGTTCTTAGTAAATTTTAATAAAAAAGAGAGATCTGGAGTTAATATTATTTTATTTTATGAAAAATAATTATCATTATAAGATTTAAAGGATTTTTGGCTGCAAAATTACTAATTTTGCAAATTAGCTTTGGTATAAATAATTATTTATTGAGGCAGATAAGAGCAAACAACATCAAGCCTTTATCCCACTACGTGGGGTCGACTACATGAATCTTTTTTCTCCATTGTGTCCTATTAAAAGTCAAATTCTCGTTTAAAATTAAAAGATGTTTTCTTGCACAGATATAATTTTCATTAAAAAAAAAACATTTAATTTTTCCTCTAACTTTCACTCTCTATCAGACCTCTTGAAAATTACCAAAGAGTGATGTTGACTCTTTGGTAAGTGTCAAACTTTCTTGAAAATTTTATTAGGATGAATACCTTAGTTTTATTGTTTTAAGTTAAATATAGTTATCCAAATTATATAACTTAGGCTTCGTTTGGGACGATTTCTTTATTGCTTTTTAAAACATAGTTTTAGTAAAAAAATTTAAAATTTTTGTATTAAAACTCTATTTTATTTAACAATAAAAAAATCATTCCAAAGCAAGCCTTAGTTTGTTTCTAAGTTTTCTTACATCCATCACTTTTGTTTCTTATTTTTTATTGTGTTATTTCCTTCACTTTTCTTATTTTGTTTTTTTCATGCAAGAAATATTTTCATCCGTTTCTTCAAGATTTGAGAGGTAAAACTTCTTCTGATTTGCTTATTTTTTATTAATGTTGGATTGTAAGTATTTGATTATGATATTATTACCATGATGAAAATCTCTGACAGAGGAATTTATTAATTAGGGGAGTGCTTATCAACTACATTTATTTATATAAATATTTAGATGTTCATGCTCTAAGAATAAAAATCAAGCTTACCTTAAACCCGATAAAGTTAAACTTGATTTATATGGCAAAGAATTTATACCATAGTATTAATTTTGGACTTTATATGGAGAATATGAATACATTCAGACACTCAATGTGGTCCCTTGACAACTTCAAGAAACAATAGAGGATAATCAAAATAATAGAACACACGAAGAACTTGTTTTTGATACAGTATGTTCGAATTTAAGAGGATATATATATATATATGATCGCCTAAATTAGAAGCACAAAAATTCTATGAATTAATATGTGCTACTCAACAATCAATTTGGGATGATTGTATTGCTCATTCGAGAGTACTTCAATGAGTTCATTCTACCTTCTTATGGAAACCAAGTCTGAGGATGATTTAATTCTCATAGATTTGCATCGAACTAAAAAATTAGTGATATAGCTAGGGCGACCCCTGAATTCGATCACTAAAAAGAGAGAGCAAAATAAGCAAAATAGAGCATCTAACTGTGGGGGCACTACAGGAAATCACCCAAAACCGGCGGTTTGGGTGAAAAAACCGGCGGTATTTGAAGATACCGGCGGCTTTGCGGCGGGTATAGAATCGCCAGAAAAAATGGCGTAAGAAACTATTTGCCGGCGGTTTTTACCGACGGCTTAATTAGCCGACGGCTTTCCGGCGGCATATACCGGCGGTCATATTGATGCCCGGCGGTTTATCCGGCGGTTTGATGACCGTCGCTATTACCGGTGGCTTAATTTTACAAACCCCCCGGTTAGCCCGCCGGTACTTGCCGGCGGCTAAACCGCCGGCTACATCGCCGGTAGTACCGGCGGTCCGGTAACCGCCGGTCACGACTGCCGGAAATCGGCTATTTTCCTGTAGTGGGGTTTAAGGAGCTCCTTTGATACTTGTGGTTATGTGTCTCACACCAAGCATTGACGACGACTATTAAATAATTTCTCTTATTACACTTATATAATTATTGTCTTAATAAGGTTTTCTTATAAAAAGAGATACTTGGTAGATAACCTACACCATTAGAGCTGCATACACACACACACATCAATGCTAAGAAGATGACCAGTGGGTAGATAAAATATTAAAGAAAGCTTGTGTGAGTCTTAAATATTCTATACTTTTCATGTATAAATTTTTAATCTAAATGAGTTTTCATGTACTTCATTTTTGACATGATGATTTATACGAATTTGGGAGAGGTAACCCTTTACTCGGGAGGGATCAACACACTACTCAGAGTATCACACGTGATCATAGGCAGTGGATGGGAGGCAAAAAGATGAGTTTATGGATTAAGCTCTCCTGCATACGCATATGAGACAAACCCGTTCAGCTTAGCAACATATGATAATATCAAAATTGAGGAGACCGCAAGTCAATGAGTGGCTCTCTCACCCAGGAGATAGAGTAGAAGAGATAAATATAAGCTAATATATTGACAAAACAATCTCAGATGCAGACGAATTTGTGATTATACATAAAAGAAAATCGAAAGAAGAAGGTTCAGCAGATTATGTGTGACGCCCCAGATATCGATAGTGAAAGGATTCGTCTGACATTCTGATCGAACTCCATTCCAGTTGCCTTGCTCGGATCTGAAAATTTTAACCACATATAATGAGCTTACAAAGCCCAGCAGGTCACCAAAGCCTACAACTGAAATCAAAGCACGGCGATGTTATCAATATGCGGGTCAATAAAATCAAGTCAATGAATCTATGCAATGCGGAAATCCATCGTCAATGAAATCAAGTCTGCACAGCGGAAATCAAATCAATAATCAATGCAGCGGTAAAAATATCGATAAATCAATATTCCCCAGCAATCAAATCAGTAAGTGCTTCCAATCAATATCTATCCATCATAGCAGTGTCTATCAATCAATACTATCAGTTCAATTAATTGTATCGTCTAGTCAATTCGTCGAATCTATATCATATATCCAATCAATAGAATGTCTGTGTCAACTAAAAGCAATCAATAGCATCAATTAATTCAATATACAATATTCAATGACACTACGACAGGTTCAATAATGACGACGTACGATGCTACAGTAGAGAATCATCTCAATCAATAAAGCACTTTCCAGTCAATTATTTATCGCAGCAGGGAAATCCATCGAACAATCGAATCAACCCAAGAAGCAATTAAAACAAATCCATACAATGAAATCATCAGGTCAATAGAAATCAATACAATCAGCTCCATAAAAAAATCTATCCTACGATAAATCAAATCCATACGGCAATAATTCATTCAATCAATCAATCGATAACCGGTACGACGACTCAATGTATCAATGTATCAATAGCATGTCAGGATCTGTCATATCAATAGCATCCATATGTCAATATCATATCTATATCAATGTCGATGTCGGTATCTTATCAATCGGTACAATCTATATCAATATCATTGTCAATCTCTATGAATCAATAACGCAGAATCCATATCAATATCGGTGCCGGTATCTATGAATCAATCAATACGATAAATCCAATCGGAAAAGCAATACGATAAATCAACAGTAGCAAGTCAAATCAATGCTGAATCAATAGTATCAATGAGTCTATAAATCTATGCCGTCCATATCCATATCAATGTCAATAATCAATAATCAATAGTATCAATGCTCAATGATCAATCAATGAAATCAATGAATCCGTACGATAAGAAATCAATTCGATAAATCCATCAAATCAATAAATCAATCGGAAATCAATAAATCAATGCATATCAGGAAATCCATACGATGCAATATCGTATACACATGCAATTTCATACAATGGTCTTACTCGACAAGCACAAACACTAGCTATTATCAATAGTGCTGTTGTAGAAATCCATAGATCAACCAGATTAAACTGGCTATTATCAATAGTGCTGTTGTAGAAATCCATAGATCAACCAGGTTAAACTGACTATTATCAATAGTGCTGTTGTAGAAATCCATAGATCAACCAGGTTAAACTGACTATTATCAATAGTTGTTGTAGATATCCATACGTTGGTTTCTATAACCAACGTTCAACCAGGTTTCCACTTGTCTTTCAGAATCAATCAATCAATGCAATAATCGATGCAATAAGCAATAATAAAGAAATCTAGAACAATCATATCAATAGTCATGCACATATCAATTCAATCTATCAATTTCGGGAAAATAAAAAATCATACGAAAATCGGACAGAGTAACAGCAGTCTGTCAAATTTACACAAAAATCCTGCAAAAAGACACAAATTCCAAATTCTTCCAAATTACAATAGAATATTCACGACATCAATACAAAACTATTATTCTATAGAATCCAAATTAAATCAAGTCCTGATATTTTTCTATTCAATTAAAATCGCGTAGAATCAATTCTGACCGGTAAAGTCTTCATAGAAAACTCAAATCGTGTACAATAGTCATATCTATAACATACCAAAAGTTGTGCGGTGAAAGTTGTGTCAAATCGAAATCAGGTCAAAAGTTCGACTACAAAAACACAAAACAATGCACAACTCGGTCAAAACACAATATCTCTGAAAACAGAAACAGGATTCGGAGTCCTTACCACGAGATCTTCACTTTTCCCAACAACAGCGTCGGACGAAAAGAGCTCCGCGGTCTCCGAAAACCAGCTTTTCCTCTTTTTCTCTTTCTCTTTCTCTCTCCTCAAAATATCTGATTTTATAAATTTGGTTTTTCTCTCTCCTCAAAACGAGCTGATTTGCTTAAATCATAAAGCTGATCGGCCCGGCCGATCGCCAGATCGTCCTGGTACGATCAGACCAAAATCATCGGCCTGGACAGTTCACAGAACTATGTTCAGGACGATATTTTGAACAATACAGATCGGCCTGGACGATCTCAATATCGTCCCGGACGATCCTGTCCAGAAAGCACTCCATAAATCAGCTGTTTTCAATGCACAGATCGGCCTGGACGATCTCAACATCGTCCTGGACGATCCTGGGAGGAAAATCCAAATCAGAGAGGAACAGTAAGGGAACGAGGTCTCACATTATGCCTGTGCCCTAGGAGAGTGAAGACACTAAATATGATTAGATGTTTTACATTTATTGAAAAATGTTGTGAACTTTATGTTTAATTTGATAATGATATTAAGACAATTGTAATTTGATTGTTCATAAGATTTATGTTTTGAACAATTTTATTATTATTATTATTAACTTACAGCATTATTTTAAAATTATATGAATTTGTTATAATATGTTTAAATAATATGTTGTGAATTATAAATTATTTCCAATGCACTTAGGAAGGGTTGGAATTTCTTTTTATAAGTTGGTATAAGTTTCCGACAGAAAATCCATAAGAAATCTTCGATATAGGGATAACGACGGAGTTTCCAGCAGAAAATAGATGGATTTCGAACGAAATTTTTTGATGGATTTCTTGCGGTAAAACCCGCTTGAAACTTATGGCGGAAATTTCAGTCGGTTAGTTGACGGCTAAATCGTTTGTGACGAATTTTGATTTATCGGTTAATTTTCATAATTTCATCAGAAATCCGTTGGAAACGTTTCCAACAAATTTATTCATGACGGAATATATTTTCCTATGTTTGTTTTACCGGCGGAAAGCTTTCTGTCGGAAATTGATAATTTTCCTATAGTGTTTACTACCAGCTTTATAAAAAATTACAACCGTTCTAAACAAATCCTAAAATAATTACTTTTCATTAAGTAATACACAAGAATGAATTGAACAATTTCAAGATTAGTAAAAAACAACAAGAGAGGCGAGTTTTCTGCTCTTCAAAACTTTGAACGGGTATGTTAATTCCAACACTTTTCTAATTGAACTACCAAATATACCATCCGTGAAAAATTAAAGTTTGAAATGAGATATAGATAAAACCAAATATTAAGGATTCTCAATGAACTTTCAACTCATGTATATCTAATGTAAGTTCCAACGATGAGTGTAAAATAAACACGGGGAATTAATTTTTTTTTATTTGGATTGAATTAAAATGAATGCTATGTAAAGTCCAAAGACAAGATGGTCAATTATGATGTCGGGCAATAGTGGCCTCCAATTGCGGTGTCGACAATTGTGGTGGCCTTCACTGGTGGCGGTGTGCGATAATAGCGGCCTATGGTGGTGGCGAGTGACTGCGACGACCAATGGTGGTGGTTGTCGGCGGTGATGACAGACGACAACTGGGGGGGGGGGGGGGGGCAATAGGCAATGGAGTTCCATTATATTTGAAAATCGTCCAAATCGAATAAATTCCAAATACATAAAAAATAAACTAGAGGGTGAATTATAAATACATCAAAACTTTACACTACACTTGATTTACTTCAAACCAAGCACTGATATTCTCAAAACCCTTGTATTTTGTAATACTTTACATCTCTTTTACTTCAAATCAATCAATAATATTCTCAAAATCCTTACATTTGTAATACTTTACACATCTTTACTTCAAACCAAACAACCCCTTGGTTACTATAATATGTAAAAGTTTTTAATTGAAAGTAGAGTTTTGTAATGAATTTATTTATTTGCAAAATAAAAGGCATGACTTACTGGTTCTCTTCTTTATAAATACTTGGAAGAATATTTATCAAAATATTATTTGTATTTATGAATGAATATAATAATTTATCTTCTTTATTTTATATTATTAACATACAAATAAAGTGGAGAACCGCTCAACCTTAACAATAATGAAACCTATGCTGACACTTGCTATTATTACTAAGGTGGATGCTAGTCATATTCTATAATCTCAATGTTTATTGTCAGCAAAAAGGTTAATTCTCATTATTGACACCAACGCTGACACTCATTTTCATCAATAAAGTGATTTTTTAGCATCATTAATAATTAAGGTTTACATTAAAACTTAATACTAGCATCGATGTTCATCGTCTACACTAAGAATTGAAAACTAAAGGCGGGGAATTGTGAGGGGCAACGATGTGCTCCACAAGCAACATGACAAGTCCTCGCCGATGATATCCCGGGTGCTCAACGGCAAGGCGAAGGAGTATTTGAGTGTCCCTTCCGCATCCTCCGGGAAGCAGTCCGGCCGCTTCGTCGCTGCTGTCTCCAATAACAAGTGCTCAGATGAGGAACCTGAAACAGTTTGTGAAGAGTCAGATGTTAGTGGTTCTGATATAGATGAAAATTCATGGATTTCATGGTTCTGTAGCTTGAAAGGAAATGAGTTCTTTTGTGAAGTTGATGATGAGTACATACAAGATGATTTCAACCTGTGTGGGTTAAGCAGCCAAGTTCCTTACTATGATTATGCTCTTGATCTGATTCTGGTTGTAGAAACCTCTCATGGAGATATGTTTACAGAGGAGCAGAATAAGTTGGTTGAATCTGCAGCTGAGATACATACTGACCAACAAAGGGATGGCTACAATGCTTGAGAAGTAGAAGAACTATGACTTTGAAAGATGCCCCAGAGTCTACTGCTCCTTCATGTTGGTCAATCAGACATTTCTAGATCCAGTGATGTGAAAATCTACTGCCCCAAGTGTGAAGATGTCTATTACCCAAGGTCCAGGCACCAAGGCAACATCGATGGAGCTTATTTCGGCACAACATTTCCTAATCTTTTTTTGATGACATACCCACACCTGAAGCCCCAGAAGGCCTCCCAACGGTACACTCATAGAGTTTTTTGGTTTCAAACTCCACAAACCTTGATGTTGGACTAAAAAAGGTTGCAGATTATGTGAAAGACAATCTCTTGAGGCTTTCCATTTCCCGCTTTAGAGAAAGCAATCGACGCGAAGTCATGCAATTTGATGGCCACAGTTCAACGAATTTGAATTTACACTACAGGAAAAATGCCCTAAACCGGCGGTTCTAACCGGCGGTTTTAGGACCGCCGGTAGTACCGGCGGCACAACCGGCGGTGTGGCCGTCGGAGTTTAACGACGGCTGCACCGGTGATTTTGCAAATATAAACCGCCGGTAAGGGCGACGGTCCATAAACCGACGGTAAACCGCCGGACGTCAACAATAACCGGCGGTGTAGACCGCCGTTGATAAGTAACTTTTTACCGACGGTCAAAACCGCCGGAAAACCGCCGGTTTAAGCCCTAATACACCGAGCCCCGCGTCTGGCATTTCATTTTAACTCTTTCCTTCTCTCTCTCGGTCGCTCGCTCTCCCGTCGCTCGCTCTCGCCTCCGCTCGTCCGACCGCCGGCTAAGAATCTCCTCCGGCCGCCGCCCCCAATCCGACGCCGCCGACGACGTTTGTCCGCCCCAAATCCGACCGCTGCCCCCAATCAGAATCGCCTCCGCTCGTCCGACCCGAAACAGTCTGATTTCTATTTTAAGGTTATTTTTTATGGTTTTTCTTTGATTATTGTTTCTTACTACACATTTGCAAGGATTAGAACTATTTTGGATGATTTAGATAGTAAAATTAAGTGAACATTCATAAAAAATATAAAAAAACACAGTCACTTGCATGCTTGAACATCAAACCAATTGAAGGCCGACTAGCTGTCACTGTCCGCTCACTGAAGCCCTAGACCATAAGCCGGCAATGGTAAGTACTAATTTGTTTGTACTACTTTATGAGATGGTTGAATATAAATGGGGAGGAATAAGAACAAAACTATTTATCAGATAGAGTCAAATTCTTCAGCCAGCAATCAAATACTAATATCATCTACACCGGCGCAGTATACATGAGAGAATTCCATCTCTAAGAAACAAATTTAGAACATTTCGTAGAGTAAACTCATGATAAGATGTATTTTACAGTAGATAGAAACTGACATTGCTAAGTGCATTTAAAGTGGCAATAATCTGTTATGAGCTCATAACTTTAGGTGAACTTTCCTCGAGCCCTTGAGCCTTTGCATCTATGAGTAGCATCTCAACCTCGATACAAGTAATTACCACATAGCTCATTTAATTCACTTAAGTAAGTTGTCACAAAGATGGAAATTCAAGAAAAAACTAACACAACTATCTTACTTTGTCCATAAAGAGGTTTAAGTAGTGCTGCCAGGTATTCTGACTGCTTTTCTGAGGAAATTTCTTCCACTCCAATCAACAACCCAATTGTTTGAGAAACCGAGATATTTTCAATTGATGTTGTAAAGCAATAAGACTTTTATAGAAGCTGAACTCAACAAAGAATGCTTTTCTGAACTAAGAAGTTAAGCTAATTTACCTCAAATGTATGACTACCATCCTCAAAACCAGAAAACATAAGATCTTTGGATGTCCAATATAACCTAGTAAAGCACCCATAAGATCCTTGGATGTCAAATACCATAGTCATTAGTTTTTTTGATATGTCAATCCTTAGATGGAGAGATATAATATAGCAACTTTCTGGGGTTAATGCCCAGCTTTGCCTAAATTATAACACGTTTGCACATACATGTATTCTAATAAATGTTTTCATAACTATGTAGGGTGACGTTTGCTTCAACGTCCAAATGACTATCCAAGAAGAGAGATATTGGATGTATAACAGATTGTTGTCGGGTCGAAAAGGATTGACAGTTGAATTTATAGAGGGAGTTGAAACTTTTATTCAAGTTGCATCTCAACTACCTTCCTTTCAGTTTGATAAAATGTTTAGATGTCCATGCTCGAAGCATAAAAATCTAGCATTCCTCAAGCCCGATGATGTGAAGCTTGATTTATATCGTAGGGGATTTCTTCCAAACTATTGGATTTGGACATCACATGGCGAGTACGAGCCACATAGAGATGCTCATGTTGGTTCATCTACAGCTTATGAAACATTTGTTGAAGATCAAATGAGTAGACCCAGATAAGCGTCAATACATCGAGCCTGACGGCGATAAGTAAGTTCAATTTAAGTTATTAAGTTGTTTTTATTTTGATATATTACATGTTATTGATAAACAAAGTCACTTGCAGCTTCAATCCTTCAAGGCCACCTATACATATGATCCGGGATATAATAAAGAATAAATATGATGCTCCTTACTTATCATGGAAGAATATCCCAAAGCCAGTTAGAGATATGTGGTTTGAAGAATTTCAGGTATGTTTTTTTTTTTGTTGATTTCAAATATATGATTTAATTTGTACTAATCTTTTTGATATTGCCTAAATTTTTACATAAAGAATTTAGGTGGTTGTCTGAGTACAGCACGAGGATCAGATCAAATTTTGAGAGGAGAGGAGCGACCCGTCTCAGAGACATGTTCACGGACATTAGAAAGTCCGGGCAGCGTCCTAATTGGATTGGAGAGGGCGTTTGGGCATATTTGAGTAGTGCTTGGGCTACCCCAGAGTTTATAAAAATGAGAGAGCAGAATAAACAGAACAGAGCCTCTGACTGCGGCGGTTTAGGAAGTTCTCTTCATACTGGTGGATCTGTACCTCATACGGAACATAGGCAGCAACTGGTAAGTGTTTTGAATTGGTTTATTACATATATTTATGTTAGTATAACTAAGCATCAAATTTTTAGAAAGAGCACCTTGGTCGGGAGCCAACACCATTGGAGTTGCATACAAGAACTCATCAACATCAAGCTGACCATCAGTGGGTTGATGAGAAGTCTAAGAAGGCTCATGTGAGTAAAATTTATTGGAGTTTTAGAATAAAAATTTATTTTAATAAAACTAATTGTAACTCACAGGATGATTTCGTACGAGCTAGAGAAAGTCGGCAGTCCACTGGCGAGGGATCATCTTCTGGATCGGCCCACATTTCTGAGTATCATACATGGTCAGAAGTTGTTGGTGGAAGACAGAGGGGGAGGGTATATGGCATGGGTTCACAGGCTTTTGCTATTGAGGGCAGTTCATACACCTCTGCATTTCATGATCCAAGTGGAGCTGAATAATCTGTAAGCGAGAGGGTTGCAGCGCTTACTAGAGAGATTGAAGAGATGAAAAGGGTTCAATCTAGAGAGATTGAAGAAATGGGAAAAGTTCAGAATGAAATGCAAGCAGAGTTGCAATCCTACAGAGCTGGAAAACAGAGGAAGAAGGACCAACAGGAGCAGCCATCTGCAGACAGTGAGGATACAGATGATGATTAGATCTATTTTATGTTTGATGATTGTATTAATTAGAACTTGTGAACTTCAGAACTTGTGATTGTAACATTATCATGAACTTACTTGTGAACTGTGATTGTAAATTATGATGAGCCGTAAAGCCGCCGGTAGACAAAAACCGCCGTAAAGCCGCCGGTAGACAAAAAAACCGCCGGTTAATATAGGCTAACCGCCGGAAAAAACCACCGGATTTCGGCGTTTTTCCTATAGTGTTAATTGTCAGAATTTTGTTGGTGATGAGAGCTGGCCTAATTTATGAAGTCAATTGTTTCTTATTATGTAGCTACAGCCATAGCCAAAGAGTATGTGTAACCAACCTTACTATATTTGATTATTTCTTCATGAGCTTCATCCAAACTAATGTGGCATATTGTTTGTTAATTAGTTCTACTACACAACTCTCCTTGGCCTATTGGTTGAGAGCTTAGGCTTCCAACTAAGAGGTCCAAGGTTCGAGTCTATGTGTATGCGTTGTGTGTGTGAATTTGCCTTAAATGGCCTAAATGTCCAAAAAAAAAAAGTTCTACTAGTTATTTTTGGTCATTTTATCATTGTAGTGAAGTGAAGATGAGGAGTTCTAAGCTCTCCTTGTGTTCTTGGTACTGATATATGCTGCATTTGCGTGCTTGTTTTAGTTTATATAACATTTCACATAATAATAATAAAAAAAAGCTGAAGACATCAAATCGTTGATTCTCCTACCATGCATCATAATCATAATTACTTCATTTAAAAAAAAATCAACTAAGCAAATTTCCACCCACTTAACACTTTTTTTTAATAAGGATGATGTCTAAGTTGTAAATTTAGTATTGGTTTCAATTGGGATAGCTTTTTTACTGTTTTATAAAGCTGCTGTAGAGAAAATAACTTTTTAAAGATTTTGTAGAAAACAGCTTTATAGTACAATTTGCTTTTTAAGCCTAAAAAAATAATGATCAAATAGAAATTATGATTGCAATCTGAAAAACAAAGCGGCTATAAGGTGATTATTTGTTTGCAATAAGGATTTAATAAATCGTGTAAATTTTAATTTATTAAATTGTGAGTCTGTTAAATTCTGAAATTTATTTAATATGATGAAGAGGTTAAATTCAATCAAATTTTAATAAACTATTTTGCTACTGACTTCAGATTAAAATAAGAATTTAATAATATCAAATTATTTGTTAATACTTATAATTGATAAAGTTTATTTATTAAAATTTATTTATTTAAATTGATTTATATTATTGAATATTTTTAATTATAATTTAATTTTCATAATTATAATTAAATTATATTTATTATATTTTAATATCATAATTAATTATTATTTAACAAAATATTAAAATAAATAAAAAATTTTATTTAACAAGTACCTTAAATTTAAATTTCAATCATCAGCTACTTTTTTTTTTTTCATTACTCAATTGGGGGAAAAAACAACAAAATAAGAGAAGTTGATAGGGGGCAAAAAAGAAATTTGGAAAGAGAGACAATATTCTTCTCTGTCATTGTCTATGTATTCTTATAAGTTCTCTTATGTTTGTTTTTCCTTGTCATCATTTCTTCGTTGCTACTTTGGCTTAGTTTGAAATTGCATTTTGAAATAGGTTCTCCGCCCCCTTTGATGACGTCGGATCAAAAATTACGGTGGGAGCTCATATCTTTCTCACTTTTGGTGTGCTTCTTAGGCTAAATCTCGTTAAATCCTACGAACTATCGGAGTTACTAAATTCGGAATTTAAGCCAAAAACATATAAGAGATGGGATTTAAGATTATGTAGGATTTGAAGATGTCATTTTTACAGTTTGGTTGAATTTAGGAAATCCTGCTCAAATTTGCATCTAGACGGCCCCACAAGGTTTGCTCTAAGAAGGTATTTTAAAATTATTATGACTTACATTTACTATTGAAACGCCCGCCACCGCGATAAAAATCAGCCCTAGGCCCCCGATGGTGGGGTTACACCGCCGAGCTCCGACTCATCCTCTTCATTCATGACAAAAAATTTAATAGCAGTACGCGTCTAAACTTATCCCACGGTTCATGTTTGTTACTTTGAATCGTTGCCTTCCCGTTACATCGTCGTTAGTTGTGGATATGTCCAACCTATTGGCAGGCTGAGGGCTAAGAGCATCTCCAATCAAAAAACTTATTTTCACTTCAAAATGTAGTAATATATCAAAATATAGTAACTTGTCTTCAACCAAACTCTATTTTTTAACACCAAAAAAAGAATATTCCTAGTATATTCTTTCTCATACTTCATTTTATATATTTTTACTAATAAATTTTGTTATTAAAATTTTTAATTAAATCTATTATAATTATTAAAATAATATTTAATGTTGTAATATCTTAATTTTTATTTTAATTTTGTATCTTAAACTAATTAATTAGGTAAAAAAATTTAAATTAAAAAAAACAAGATATTTTTAATTTATTATTTTTTAATTATTAATAATTTTTTTTTAAAATTTGGATATTTAAAACTAATAATTAATTTTCGAATTAAAAATAAATAAAATAGCTTTAAATAGTGAGACGCCAATGATCGGTTGGAGCTACGGAAGAACCGCATAAACCCTAAAGTATGAAGTTCCATTGGAGATGCCCAAGGGGCTGTTTGGTAGAATTTAGGATTTCATTTAAGTAGGATTTCGTAAATCCTCCAAATCCCGGATTTACGAAATCCTGAGGGGTTAAATCCTTAAAACTGTTTGGTAACATTCATGATAAATCCAGTTAAATCCTTTGTGACTGTTTGACTGTTCATTATAGGATTTGGGCAATTTTTTAAACTAAGTATCATTTAAATTATAATTAAGCGATTAACCAACGAAAAAAAAAAATTTAAACTCGCCAAAGTCGTCCGTTCAACGGGCGACTTACCTATTTAGGATAAGTCGCCCGTTAAACGGACGACTTACCTCTTTTCTTTTAAGCCCCGCGGAGACCCCTTCCTGCCCTAAAATCTGTGTTTCGGCAAGAAGAGCTTCGGCGATCCTGGGCTTATCCGCGAGGTAAGGGTGTTTTAACATTTTTTTTTGGATGTTTTTTGTGTTAAATTTCTTTCCTTTAAGAGTTTTTTTCATTTAAATGACTTATGGTGGAAGTTTAGGGTTACTTTAGTGATTAAATTTAGGATTTGTGTGTGCTATGTGGTATTTTTTTGTGAAAGCTTGAGGAATAATTTGATTTGTAGAAAAAAATATAATTTTTGCTATAATATATTTGAGTAAATGTAGATTCACATTTTTTTGAGATTTATAATATGTTGAACATATATTATATGAAGATTATATGGAAAAAAATAAAAGGATATTTTGGATATTTTAGAATAAAATTGAATAAAATTTATATTATATATATCTTAAAATTAATATAAGAATATTTGTGTTCATATTCTTTCGTTTCGTAGACAATGCAATTTTCTTTGTCAAATATGACTACTCTATTCATAGATTCGTGTTAATGTCAGATTTTGATATCGAAGTACAATATAGATATTCATGGTCAAGTAAAAATTTTTCCTATTAAAATAGAAATTTAAATATATTTATTTATCCTTTTGTGAAAAAAAAAAAGATATATATTTAAATATATTTAGTTAAATGGTTTTGTGAGATTTTGATTATTTTAGAGTAGTAAGATTTAAATATACATTGTTACTGGAGAGATTCCTGGGTTGGACTATGATTATAAGGTGAAGCAGTACTTAGCATGGTTTTATTCTTGGGCTACACTATACATGCTAAAGCCCCTAGTGGATCCTCCGAGTACATACTATCCAAGATCACCAGCTGAACGTCACATGGTAAGTTTAAGTTATTTAAATTTAATTATATGAAAAATTTTAACTGAATTACTTATCCTGGCAGCGAGATTTTTTTGTGAGCATGAAAATCCTTAAGTTACTCAGCAAGATGTTAGTGATCAGGACCAGCGCTATCTACGTACCAGGCCACTACGAGCACCTCAGCATTTTACTCCAGGCACTGATGCGATTCCACATCGACATAAAAAGAGGCATTAGTTTTTTGTATCATGTATCTTTTAGTTGCTTTAGTTATATTTTGTTGTTTATGTTTTTTATTGTGCTACTATGGAACTACTATTTCGTATCATGGAATTAAATTTATTATGCTCTTCTATTAACTCTTACATGAAGTTTGATCTAAAAAACATAATGTTGGATGATTCAAGAACATATAATTTTTTAAAGAATTTGTAATATTTGATATACATATATATACTTATTATAATTTATTGTTATCAATTAGAGCGTATATAACTTCTCAATGATCTAAGATCTAATCTTTCTAAATTTGAATTCTAAATATATCAAAAACTTGAAAAATAGATTAAGCCTCTTATTATATATATATATATATATATATATATATATATATATATATATATATATATATATATATATATATATATATATATATATATATATATATATATATATATATATATATATATATACCAAATCCAACTTTTCATAAAACAAAATATATAATAATTAATCATAATCCTTTTTAGTTGCAAATTTTTTTTATATTCACAAAAGTAAGTCGCCTGTTCAATGGGCGACTTACTACAATTACATAATCCCGTACTTCAAGAAATAACGGTTAGTTGAGTTATTGAGGGATAAGTCGCTCGTTCAACGGGCGACTTACTTGGCTGATATAAGTCGCCCGTTAAACGGGCGACTTTGGCGAGTTTAAAATTTTTATTTTTCGTTGGTTAATCACTTAATTATAATTAATACGATGCTTAATTTAAAAAATTGCCCTATAGAATTTAAGGCGGTTAAAAAGTTGACATACTTTATTAGGATAATTAAAGCACGACAAGAAAAGTTTAAATAAAATATAACAAAACTTTATTAATACTAATTAATTATTTAATTATTATTTATAATATTTTATAATAATTTTTTTATTTTTGATCATATTTAATCCTATTAATTATTTTGAAATAACTAAATATTTAACTAATAATTTTATTTAATTAATTTCACTTAATTATTAATATTTTAAATTATATTAATTAAATTATTAAGTGTCTAGGTTTTACTTTTTACCTCTGTATTTCGTTCGGCTTTGTTCCTCTTAGCACCTAAAATTTTAAAGAGTTCTTCATCGTCGCTGTTCGACTTTGCTCCTTCGACTACATTACCTTCCTTCTTGTTGTATCGGAAGTTACGACATTTTTTTGATCTGAAGCAACGACGGGAGCTCGCTTGCTGTGAAGGTAACTTTCTCCCTTTCGCGCGCTTCTTCGCCAAATCCCGTAAATCCGCCGAACCAAAGGATTTCGGAAATCCGGGATTTAGAGCGAATCGGCGGAATTTTCCGTCCACGGAGGATTTGGTTTGCCGTGAGATTTGGATTTGGATTTTAGGCCGTTTGGCTGGATTTCGCCCAAATCCGGCCTTAAATCCGCCTAAATCCGCATACCAAACAGCCCCTTAGGGCAGCGGCCTGAGAAGAGCACAAACGAGAATCCTACTTGGAGATTTCTAGGGTTATAATTTCCTTCCGCCAACATTTTGTGAGATTCGGAGATTTTGATGCCATGAAGAGGTATAATCAATCCCGAATCTTTATAATTTCGTCCTCTTTTTTCTGCGCCACCTCAGAAATCTAAAGGATTTTTTAATCAACTACGTGTTATTTGAAGCGGCTGGGGGAGGAGAGGAGCGAGGCAGCCGAAGCAGCTCGGCGTTGGGCTGAAAGGGACGGCGGGTCGGTTGTCTGTGGTGATGCTTGTTCTGCTGATCTGCCCCATCTTGCTTTTCTCGAGGATCCGGCGTTCAAGTCCTTCCAGTCGGATAAAGGTTTGGTTTCGCTGCTTCATTTTTTAACAATTTTTTTCCTTATAATTATTATACTGGTTTGGTTCTTGAATTATATTGGCGGTATGCTTGGCAGAGAAATTTTACTTATTGCTAAAATCAAGATTATCCTTTCATGTTTCTTTTTCATTGGGCTTCTTTGATTCTAGATCAATAGTTAGCTTTCTTAGAACTGGCTAGAAACAGCTGGTTTGTTGTGCTGCTTAACAAGTTGGAAGGCCAACTTGGTTAGGTACTTCTAGTTATTTTACTCTTGCAATCTGTTTATAACTCAAAGGGCAATTCCACATGAGCTACGATTCATTAGCTACTTGGATAGTTGGATATGTACATCTTATACTGGGGAATTGTTGCTGTTGAGCATTATCTAAAATATGATTGGGATGTATGAGTAACATGAGTTTGTGGAAACCATAGTTCATTGTTATCTGATGGATTAAAAAGCCTCATATTCTTAAATAATTGGTTCTTGTGGGATCAAACTTGCCTTCTCTTGGGTGTTTTAGTCAAGATTTATTGTTGCGCCTTTTTCCTCAAAGAGAAGGGGATAATGGATTTCAGGAGATTTTAAGTTAGTTTTGATAGGCATGAAGCATAAAAAGGATGGTCTTTGCTTATGGAATAAACAATATCCTACTTCTAAATCATTTTTCCAAAACAAAAAGTGTTGGTCTTAATCAAAATAAAAATTCATGAGAATTAAAATTTCTTTTGGTTCTAAAGACTTATGATGTACAACATTATGAAGTTTTGTCATGCTATTTCAACCAGCCATTTTAAATTTTTATACTTGATCTACAACTACTTGACTATAAAATTCAATGAATTTTTTTCTCATAAAATTTTGGATATTTAAAAAGAAAATGTACAAGTTATCCCACCATAACAAAGATGCATTTTTCATCATGTGCACATCTTGGGAATTGCAATCTTTGTGATATAGTGTGAACAATAGAAAAGTAGATGTAACAAAGAAATTTTGAGAAGAGTGGAAGCAGAAAACTAAGAAAGAAGAAACCCAATTATTGCTCAAGCTATTGATGTTGAAACTTTAAAGCATAGAGGGATAGATTCTCAACATCCATGTTACTAGCCATGAAATTTATTTCATTTAATAAACATAGTCGGATTATTATTGGTTTTGAAAAGATCATTTTATAGTAGGCTATCAAATTATAGAACTTCTAAAATACCCTTGACAAATAAAAATACTATAATTATTGAGCATCTTAATTTTTTAAATATCTTTAAATGTACTTAAAGTGCTCATTAGCTTGTTAATCTTGGTTGTTATATTGGATGATAGAAGTCAAACAGTAGCTTATTTGCATACATCTTCATGTATTCTCGATATGATACATCTTTTTGTTTCATTTGTTTGTATATCTAAGAGGTGAGGCTAGGATCCAAATTCATTGAGCATTTAAAAGACGTCAAGCAACACACATATGCTAATTCTACTAATGGTATATTGCATCTTTGGTTGCAAAAATATTTTGAAGGAAAAGCTTGGTGCAATAGTAAGTTGTCTCCATTGTGACCTAGAGGTCATAGGTTCAATTCATAAAATTAGTCTCTTTACAATGTAGAGGTAAGGTTGTGTAGATTAACCTCTCATCAAACCCTACATTGGTTGGAGCTTCATGCAATGATATGTTTTTTACGTTACATTTTTTTTATTAGGAATAGAAGCCCAACCATCAATTACTATCCAAGGGATCATTATTAGGCTCATTCCCCTAAATTGTAGGTGGCATATGCCTCCATCTTAATAGAAAATATATAATATTGTGCATTGAATTGACTTTTTTTTCATCATAATATTACTTTTAAAATATCTCATTTGTGCTAGTTTAAGCTAGTGCCACATTTTATCTTGATGCTTTTCTACCTTTGTGCAAGGATAGGTACAACTCATGTGTTCAATGCTAAGTAAAGGATAAACATGTCCATAACTCATGTTACATTGGCTAAACTTTTCTATATATAGGGTTTTATATAGTTAGTTTTTTGATAAGTAATGCTTTTAGTATGAATTTTTATAGAATGGGTGATGGCTAAGAGTGAGTTTATTATTATTATTTTTTAAGTTTGTTGGCTTGAGTCAACCTTAAAAAAAATTTGAGTATATGAATTAATCAATATCTATTGTTTCCTGGATGATGGTGCTTTTGAGTAATAATTATGGTGAAAGCACCCTGAAGTTTGCTCTTTTTCATCCATTACATTCCTCTAGTTACCAAACTTTAGTCATACTCTATTATAGATTAAAAATCAATCCACTTATTTTTGGTTAGCAAAAGTTTCCTGGAAATCATCCCACCAAACCCTTCCTTAAATGGAAAAAGAGATAGTAATATTGAATTATCATTGACAACATTTCATTATGAAATCATATACCATGCGGGTGGAGCGATTATCAGATATGGTATTGGAGGGGAACTTCATGAAGGGGTTGAAAGCAGAGATTCGAGCGACAGTTAAAGTTCTAATGCCTAGTGACTTGGGGGAGGCCATGAAGTTGGCACAACTGGTGGAAAATCAGAAGAATATGGAGAAAGGAGCGAGGAGCGGCAGCTCAGGAGGCTCTTATAAGACCACGAACACTCTTCTAGCACCCAAGCGGCCTGCCTTAGGCAACATTAATGAGACCACCGGGGAGAAGCCAATAGGAGGGAGGGAGTGGGGAAAATTTCAAGAGGCTGACAGAGAAGGAGATGTAGGAGAAGAGATCAAAGGGTTGTGTTTCAGGTGCGAGGAGAAGTATACGCCAGGGCATCGGTGCAAAGACCGAACTCTTCAGGCTCTCACCGTCTGCGATGACGAGGGAAACTGAGGGAGGTGAGGAGGAGATAGAGGAGGAGATGGAGGAAGAGCTACACTTGGATCTGGCTGAGGTTTTCCTGAACTCAATGGTAGGATTCACTACGAATCATACCATGAATGTGAAGGGGGAGATAGAGGGCAGAGAGGTGGTGGTGCTAATTGATAGTGGGGCTACTCACAATTTCATTTTCACTCAGACCGTCGACCAATTGGGAGTGAAATTTGTGGACATCGGTTGTTATGGAGTGATGATGGGTACAATGAAGGTGGAGAAAGGCCAGGGGATCTGTAGAGGAGTGATGTTGACCATCCAGGAGATTCAGGTAAGTGAGGGCTTTCTTCCACTAGAATTAGGAAGTACAGATGTCATCCTGGGGATGAAGTGGTTGCAAACTTTGGGGGAAACCAAAAACAATTGGGGAGCAGTCACGTTGGAATTAATGATGGATGGGAGAAAGGTGATTATAAGGGGAGATGCGGGGCTATCCAAAGCCATGACATCACTTAAGAACATGGTTAGGGACATGCAAGAGGTGGGGGAAGCTTATCGGGTGGGACTACACAAGCTGAATGCATGATTTAAAATTGCGCAATATGAGGCTCGCCTTGAAGGCCCGCCTTTGTGCATTCCAGTAAAAAACGCCTCGATGCTTACGCCTCAAGTTTTTTTTATGAGGCTTGTGCCTCAACTTGGTTGAGGCCCGCCTCACCTCACTGGCATGAGGCTTATGCCTCATGCTATATATATTAAAACTTACATAAATCTTAAAGCAAATGCCCGACATTGGCTCTATGGGAGAGGAAGAAGGGGAGAGAGCAATTCATCATAATGATGATTCAAATGAAGAACCCCTTAGTGATGACAGTGTTGATGACTTATGAGTTCTTATGTGTTATGTCATTACTATTTATTTTTGGAAATTGGAATTATATGTTAATGAAAAGAATACAGGGATTTGTGAAAGATAAATTTTTTGAGTTGAACTATATTTCATGTTGTTTAATTATTGGGGTATTTTGATTTCCCTTCATATCTTATGCTTTTTTATATTTTATATTATTCATTCATTAGTATATAAAAAATTTATCATTTTATGTTTACTCAATCTTTTGATATTGAGGCTTACGCCTCAAAACGCCTTGAGGCTTACGCCTCGCCTCACGAATGAAAAGCGCCTCAATACCCGAATATGCAATTTTAAACATTGGCTGAATGTGATCATGATGGAGGGAAGGGATGTTTCTCTTTCAGGGCAACCCCTACTTCAACAATTTGGTAAGTATTTTCTGTCACCTTAAGGATGAGCCCCTCCACCGGAACATGAGCATATCTCCACCTTGAGGACAAGGTGGATCTTCGAGAGGGGAGTATTGTTAGACTGGTCCAGTGGACCTGTCCAGCCGGTCCATGCGGGACCGGCTCAGACGCGAATAAGGCTGAATTTTTCCACCCTCTGGGATGCCGCGCGAGCCACACGTCGTGCTGGAGCCAAATAGGAAAGAATTTTGGGATAATTAAGAGGGAAATTTGAATGTAGGGATTGTTTAGGGAATTCCTTTTGATTTGTATGCATTAAATAGTTTGTTTTCCTAGGGTTAGGGCATCTTGAATTTGGCTGAAATTTGAGATCTCTTAGATTTATGTTTTCTTTGGGCTCTAGCGGCGTCTAGAGATTTGGGAGAGAACAATCCTCCTCTCGAATTGAGGATCAAGTGTATCTTGCTATTTTCCGTGTTCCTTTCATCAAATAATACAAATTATCTAATGCTTTTGTAATTTTGTGCGGATTTTGTGAAGAATTCTTGTTGTTTTTAGAAGATTGATAGGAAATACTTGCGATCTACAAGTGTTTCCTATCATAATCATTCACTATTGGTGGATGTATTTGTAGCCAATCTTAGCATTAATACATGTCATTCGGTCAATATGAGTAACATGCATATTCACCTGACCTTCATTTTAGGGTCATCAAACCATACTTGTGCTCAACAAGATTTAAAAAAATTGAAGTAAATCTCCATTTATCACCTAAACGGTGGACAACATAAAAAATTTGCCTAAATAATGCATCCAATGTCGTTAGCGCTAGGTTGATGTACACATATGAACTTTTTCTTCTAGAACTTTTTAGCATGACTTTTTATGTATTCAAATAAAGATAGAAGCTCCTTTTAAAAATTTGCCCTCTTTAGTTTGGGAATAGTTCAAGCCCTGCAAGTGAGGACTTCATGAGGGGTGCATGACTAGTTAACACAGTTGGGTATCAAGTACTTTGCCATTGTATAGAGAAAAAATTAAGGATTGAAAAGATTGTAATTAATTTCTTACTGCCATTGTAATGTGGTGTTCCCACTCTACAACCATATAGTAGCATTGACTACAAGCTCAAGATGGTCATTCCTTCATTTTAGGCTTGCAAACTGCTGATTTATTATATTTGACTGTAAAGTTTATCTTCTAATTCATGTGAATCCCAAAGTAGAAGATAACCAGTTGGTTTATGCCGTCACTGATAGTAATTTTCTAGTGGGAAGGACGCTCTAAGGAGTGCAAAACCTTTGATCCACACATAATTATGGATGACAAAATTTCTTTGTTTAAGTTCTATGCACCTAAGGTCAACTATGTGATATTATCAATATCAAATTGTTGGTATGGAAGTTGATATATAGTAAGCTATGGAGTTCAATTAGCTCATTCTTTTAGAATTGATTGAATGAGATTAACTTTCAAAAGCCCACTAAATTCCTAAGCGAATAGGATGCTCTAAGGTTTCCTTGCCTAATAATCAGTGTACAACCAATGAGGTGATTTGCATTACAAGGGCCTTGAAAAAAGTCTTGATCCATTTTATTCTTCTATTGGTATGAATGAAATTTCTTATGAAGTTCAATGTTCCATTGAAAATGGTTTTAAAATGGGCTTGTGGATCCATTCTCTTAGTTTTTATTCAATCCGTTAACTCATCTAGGGAGAAAGCTCCAATGGGCCTAATGAAAAGCAACATTACTAGTTCATTGAGCCAATTGATGTCCATGTTATAGTACATAGTGTTGAGGACAAAGAAAAACATTATGTTGAGATTGAAGGTGGTGGATATGTTGATGATAAGCTATTCCTCAATGTTTATTATGTTGTTCTTGTTGATGGTGATAAGAAAGTATGATAAAATGTGAACTTGAGGTCGAAGAGTTTTTGTTTAGCATGAAAGAGAAATTTGACTCAATATGGATGCACTAATATAGATAAATCCATGATGTCCATAGTTGTAGTATCATTCTTTACAAGTCATTATGGGCGATGAGCCGATGACACATATGTATCTTAGAGAAGATAGATGAGCCGATGACACATATGTATCTTAGAGAAGCTAGTTATATAGTTTATTGTCAGCAAGCTTCAGCTACTTGCTACCCATCTCCTTCATCCTTCAGCTTATTTGGAAGTTATAAAAAATGAACAAAAATGATTACAAAGAATTGTCTTGTTCTTATTTCTATTTATAGATGTGGGGAGATGTATTTAGCCCTCCTCTTATTAGGATGTGTGTGCTATTATAACGTTGATTATTGACCCAAAGAAAGGGTGAATTTGATCATAATATATTAAGGACATAATAGAATGGGATGTGTTATCTAATATGCTAATTTCTTTGATCCAATTTAATATATATGTCAAGGATATAAGATCATAAGTCTTGGTCAAACAAAAATGTTGTTATCAAAACTTATAGAGTGGAGTGTTAGACCGGTTCACTTGGAACCGGTCCAAAACCAGCCGGCCAAAGGGCCGCTGGTTTATAGGAGGCGGAATACTTCCGCCTCCTCTGCCTGTTCCGCTCAAAAGGAGCAGGCCCCATTAATTTAATAAAGGGAAATTCAAATGGAGTGGGGAGAGGAGGTTTTGGGAGGGAAATTGTATTAGGAAGGTTTGGGTATTAAAGTGTAGGAGGGAATTAGGGATGTTTTGATTGTTTGTCATTAGGGTTTTCTTGGAGGCTTGGGCTCTAGAACGAATTCTAGAGATTAGGAGAGTGCGATCCTCCTCTCGAATAGAGGATCCTTGTATCTTTGCTATTTTCCTTGCATCTACTAGTAAAATACAAGTTTTCCTACGAATTTCTCTCAGTTTTCCTACAGTTTTCCCGCTGTTTTCACTGTTTTCCTGCTCCGGACAGCAGTTTTTCTTGGAGATTTGCTGTAAAGTTGAATAGGAAATACTTGATTTCAAGTATTTCCTATCAAGGAGTCACCCTATTAATTCTAAGGAATGATTGCGAGTGTTCAAGAGAGATCAAGAAGTATAATAACGAGTTACTTTACTTGATATAGCTGAAATAAAGTCGAATTAGAGCAAATGATGTTCATTGAGGGCAGCAACTTGTGAACAAGAAATGTATGTTGCATGTTGTGCTTTAAAGGTTGATATATATCAAATGCTTCAAGTTAAAATGTCCAATGATGAAGGACCTGGATATCTTTTCAAGTGCAGTTCCAGAATAAGTTTTGGAGAATACATATATTTAAATGGTAACTAAGAAGTTGTGGGAAAAAACAGTTCAAGTGTTTTTATTTTTTGATGGATGCATGATGTGAGTATCTCCTTTGGCTTTAATGAAGATTGATAGCTTTCAAACTATTGTGGAGGCTTTTTGACAATTTGATTCTTGAAAGAAACCTCCAACTAGCATAATTATTTTCCTTGCTTGAAAATAAAAAAGGTACAACACATGCAAAAATCATTATAATCTCATAAAGAAATTTGTTTCAAATATGTCTATTCTCTTATGGTTGATGGTTGAACAACATGTCACAATGGAAAACGTTCAATGAATTTTTTAGTTAATTGTTCAAGGTGAACCTTATGTATAATCTTTCATTAGTCCTTATGTTTGCTAAATCTAAACAATCTTATTTTTCTACTTTTGACATTACATGTTTGTGTGTGCTTTTATTTTGACTATTTTTTTCTTATGTTATTGGGTTATTGATTTATTATCCATAACTTTTATGATTTGTTTTTTTTTAAGGAGCATGCTTGACATTGTGCACTATATGTGATGTGCTATGGCTATAAAGGATCCTGGTGTCATAGTGCACGATTTGCTATGGCCAATTATGCTCTTAAGATTGCATCTTCTGACTATCAATAGTTCAACCATTAGGATTTTGTTGGCAGCAATACTTTCAAACTACAGAGCTTCCTGCATTATTGATTAATTTTGTCATTATTTAATTTTATCCCCTCGCATTCATCTGATGCAGTTGAACGGAGTAGCTCCAGTGGAAGATAAGATTAGAGAGAGTCGCCTTAGATGGTTTGGTCATATTAACACTGATGCTGGTTGGAGACCATCATCTGCTCCACGGTCTTATTGGCCTTGTATGTAAATTTGCATACTCTTTTGAGACAATTTCTTTTTTGAAAAATTATATAATTTTGGTTTGACATTTCTAATCAGTCTATGTCATCGAATTAATAATCATTGTATTTTATTGGGATTCAACGCTTCAGCTCCTCCAACTGAGAGCAATGGCTATTTGAGAGTTCGTTGTAATGGTGGTTTAAATCAACAGCGCACTGCGGTATGATATTTTTTCAAATTTATATTTCAATTCAAATTTCTTGCCATTAGATAGGGCATGTAAATTAATTATTTCTCCATCTTGAAATTAGTAGCATTATCATTGGCAGCACAAGCACTTTTTTGTGGTATCAGTATACTTTATTTCTGGCTTTCTTATGGTATCTCTTCAAAGAATATGTTTAGAAACTTCCCCATATAGCATTAGTATCCTAACTAATTCTCTTAATTGACATTATTTAAACAACATTTTGTTCATACTGTGTTGCCTTCTGATATATTATGTCAAGTTGATTTTTTTTATGGCATGCTATGTCAGAGAGGTTTAATAAATAATATAAACATGGATAGGCCCAGATTTTTTTTTCAAAATATGGCATACCGAGACTGACTTACTACATTACGGCCATCTTTTAATGATCTTTTGTCTTTTGGTACTTTTCTATTGTCTTTTGATTTATATGATGCATTCAGATATATCGCCATAAAAATTATAACAAATTTAATATTCTTTTAGTCGCGTCAAGGTAAATTTGATTGGTTTCCAAATAATGTTTTTTAAGATTGCAAACGAAGGTAAAAGTCATGCATCTTACTGAGTTTGAAACGAGTTTCATTTTTTTTTCTTCTGCTGTTCGAATAAAATTTAAACAAATTAAAGAATCAGATGCAAGGCCTAAATTAAGGCCATTGGTAAGTTTAAACTTCAGATGAAAACTTTGTGTTATGCTGAGGCTCAAAACTAGGAAAACTTAAAGAAGGTAGAATTAATTCTGTTGGAAATGGGCAAGTAATGTTTTATGACCTAATTAAAAAAATGCTGCTATACATTTTCCATGATAATTGTGTTGGTATCCATTTTTCTTGTATGTTGGAGATTTAATATTCAATGAATATTTTCTAGAGAGTGAAAATGAAGGTAAAATTGTGCAATACAGAAATTTTAGAATTAAAATGCATGTCTTGCACCTGGATGCCTGCTTTATTGAGGGGCTGTTTGGTTGGCTGTAAAGTAAATACAATTTAAAGTAAATATAGGCTGTTTGGTTATCTGTAAAGTGAATGCAACGGAACTATTTTTTCTATTTGGTTGGGTCTTCGGAACGTATAAAAAAAAGGAACTATTTTTTCTGTCAAATTGGGTGTATGCAGAGTAAAATAAAATCAGTGTATTTTATGATATTTTAAAAGTTTGTGTCCAGTAACAACTGCTAGAGGGGCAACAAGAAAGTTATGAGCTGGAGGGGCTTCGCTAGGGCATTCCCACAAACACTTGGCGTGCAAAAGCCTGTAGCAATGTGGTTTTGGATGGCTGAATTGGGGAATTCTATACGCCTACTTGCTTCCTTATCATTGACATTCACATTCTTCCCAGATTTTTTGTCCAAACCATCACAATTGCTCAAAGGCAAATCAACATTCCCACACAGAATGTTTCAGTTGAGATCGCAAATATGCATGTTCAGATCGCAAAAAAGCATTGCATTCATTTTACACAACATTCCTTTTTTCTCAAACCAAAACAGCCCCTCAAATAACTATATTTTAGCGTACAACCTTCTGGATAAAAGGGACACATGTCTTTCCATGCATTCTATAGTTTAATCCTTCAACATCTTGAGCAATAAATTTGTTATTTTATCTTTTCTGTTTAGATATGCAATGCCGTTCTTGCAGCACGTATCATGAATGCTACACTCGTGTTGCCTGAGTTGGATACCAATTCTTTTTGGCATGATGAAAGGTACTTCATTACCATTTATGGATTATTTTCTTCACTTCAAATGTTCTGGCTTACATTGTGTATTCAATTTTGTTATCTAGATTTTCTTGAATATACCTTGGAAACACTAACATCATGTTTTTTAAACTAATGTATGGTTTTTTAACCATTTTACACTTTCTGTGCACAAAGTTTTTTTTTTGACAAAGCATGAACAAATCACTGGCATTCATTTTTATGTAGAGCAACACTTTGTTTTGGTAACTAATGATTTCTTTAGCATTTCTGATTTTGTATTCTTGTTTGTAGATAACTGAGTTCAAATATTTGTGTTGTAAGTGAAAGTTTTCATTAATGTATCTTATTAGGAAGGCTTATTTTCACAGCACCTAAAGAATCTTTTCTTGCAGTTTGTTTATTGTAATACCTGTCTGGATGTTCCGATATAATACTAATATGGACTTTATTTTATAAATAAACCCAGCGGTTTTCCCGGTGTATATGATGTTGAATATTTCATTAATACTTTACGCTATGATGTTCGCATTGTTGCAAAGCTTCCTGAAATCACCTCTCATGGGAAGGCCAAGAAGTTGAAAGCTTTTCAGGTTAACTTTGTTTGGCTCTTTTGTTTTACATTTCAATTCTAGGAGTCCATCCTCAACAATAAATTTATGTGCAAAAACTCAAATTGTTTTGTAATACATTTGTGTCTGTCTTTTTAACATCCAGATTCGTCCACCAAGAGATGCTCCTCTGAACTGGTATACTACAGTTGCTTTAAAAAAGATGAAGGATCATGGTGCTATTTACCTGACTCCTTTTTCACATCGGCTGGCTGAAGAAATTGATGATCCTGAACTCCAGAGATTAAGATGCAGAGTGAATTATCATGCACTAAGATTTAAGCCACACATTATGAAATTGAGCCATGATATAGTTGATAAACTCCGATCGCAGGGGCATTTCATGTCGATACACCTCCGCTTTGAAATGGATATGCTTGCATTTGCGGGGTATTTTCTGCCATACTAAAATCTTATTTGTAGAATTTCTTCCTATTTGTGCAAGTTTAGCTCCATCCATGTGCTTTTTCAGAAAATTTCAAGGGCTTCTTATCATTTGTATGAAATATTGAAGTCTAGAATCTTACTTCATCAATGAACCCTCATAACATGAATATTCAAACACGTTCTGTTTTGGACCCCGTGTTCCTCCTGCACATCCACTTTTGAACTCTACTGACTTAGGCATATATTGCATTTATGGCCATGTTTTTCCTGAAGACAGGCTTGAGCAGGAGCACATGCCACTGCTTTGTGGCTGCTGCCTCTATTTTTGACGTTTAGTACTAAAGAGCTGCAGCCATAGTTGTGACATTAGGTTGCTTCAATGCCATAGAAAGACCTTGAAAGTATTCTGAGTCAGACGCCATGTGGTCCAGAGAAAAATTGATGTAAAATGAAGTATTTTCATGTAAAGTTAGTTTTTTGATGTTTTGTTTGAATTTTAGTGTAGTTATTTTTCATGTGCAACTACACTGAATGTAGCCAACCCTTACTACGTCTATAACAGTTACTGGTGGCATTTCTGTGTTGACAATGTTGCAACGAGACTAATGCAAGAAGTAAGCATATATTGGTGGTTATACATGTTATCATTAACTATGGTTTGCATCAGGTATACGAGTCAATTGGTTTGCTAGTGATTTTTTTATAAAATTAATTCCTAGATTGCAATTGGTTTGCTAGTGATTATACATTTAAAATTCCAATTTAGCCAATATCTAGGAATTCCAAGTGACTCATATCTTGAATATATAAAATTAATTCCAAATGACCTCTCATGTTGAAATTGATGAAAATTTGAATTAAAAATTAATCCTAATTTTTAGTCACCAATAATACAAAATTGATCAAACTTAAGTTCTGTGGGCTCATTTGAGATTAATTTTGTATAGTAAAAGGATTAAATTAGAGAAATGTGATAATTTTGAACTAAATTGGCTACATACAAGTAGCCTGGAGACTATTTTGAGCTTTTTTCCCTTTTTTTATGTACATCCTTGACATTACATAAAATTTAATTAAGAGGATAAATCGATAAATGATTATGTTTGAGGTGTATTGTTAGTTAAAAATAAACTTTAATAGTTTGAACATGAACAAGAAAAGACAAAAAATGCATCAAAAGAAGCGTCGGTAGAAGTTGCGCAAACAAATCCGTACAATATAATTTTTAACTTATCATTTTTAACTTATCATGCAATACTCAACATGGATGAATGGAGGATGTGGAGACATCAGCCGACCCCAAATAGTTCTGAGAAGCTTAGATATTATGATGGTATGATAAGTTTTATTTGCTTAGCCTAAGAAATAAGGAATGCAAGGTGCAAAGCACAGTCACTGGGATCTCCCTAATGTTAATTCTGATGCCAATTTGCAAATATTTTTTTTTATATTTTTTACATTCGTACCTCAGTATCCAAGATGCATCTGTCAAGCTCAATCTCAGTATTTTGGAATGCCAAAGACCAATTTTTTTATATAATTTGGAAGTGAAGTTTATATTAAAATTTTGATGATTGATGTGGGAAGTTTTTAGCAGCAGGTCATTTTACTTTGAAGACATTATTTACTATACATCGTTGTCTAACTTCTTTCCTTAGTTTTGCATTATTTGCAATCTAGGCACGGGAAAGTGCATTATCATCATTTCAATCTTTTGACATATCATTTTTCTTTGAAAAAACACGATTTCAGGTGCCTGGATATATTTACAATAGAAGAACAAAAGATATTGATGAAATACCGAAAAGAAAATTTTGCAGAAAAGAAGCTTGTTTATCGAGAGAGGAGGATAATTGGAAAGTGCCCATTGACTCCAGAAGAGGTAAACTCCTATGTCAATAATCTGTCCATAAATATTTGATCTCTTTGATTTTTAGTCCTAGAGAATATGTTATAAGTACATATCGTTTCCAAGCAAAGGGAGTGTATGGTTACACCAGATACATGTGAGGGTCCTAATTGAGTTTTCTAAATTTGAAGCACTTTTAGGGTTCTTAAGTCCAAACCTTATAGAATTTAATTTTTTGTACTTCATCACCTCATGGTTTCATTACTATGTGCTAGTGTTAATGATAATCATAGTTTTGACTTTCAGTATGCTAACTTGAATTAGTTATGGTCATGTAGACATTTTTTATTTGGTTATTTTGAAGCGGGCATTGGTATTATCCGTTTTTTAACGGTTTTTTAACATTTTGTATAAAATATTTATATTGGCACAATATGTGATAACTGAGAAGGATTAATGAATGCTAATATTGGAGTGTTGTTAATAAATAATAATTTTCATATATGATGAAGCATTTCTTTTATAATGTTTGTTTTTCTTTTGTCATTATAAGGTTTCTTTGCTGACGTATATGTATATAATATCAGACTTCACCTAGTGATGTCTTTAGTAGAAAATAATTGAAATTATATATTTTATATGAAATATTTACTGGAGAGAATAATGTGATGCCTTTAGTAGGCAGTTAATTGTTGAAGATATCAGGTTCACTACAGAGCCAAAAGTTGTTGATTCTCAATATCAATATTTCGCCTTCTCTTTATCTTAACATAACCTTAAAGATATTGGGTAATTTTAAGAGAAAAAGTAACAGGAACAGCATGGATGTAATGAGCTGCAAATTAATGCATTCTAATATAACATTATCTCCCATCTTTCTGCAGGTGGGCCTCATATTACGTGCCATGGGTTTTGACAACTCTACTCGCATCTACCTTGCTGCTGGTGAGCTTTTTGGTGGGGATCGTTTCATGAAGCCTTTCAAAGCTCTCTTCCCACACCTTGAGAATCACAGTACAGTAATAGGTGCTGAGAAGCTTGAAGACAGTGCCCAGGGACTGGTTGGTGCTGCTGTTGACTATATGGTTTGTCTCCTCTCTGATATTTTCATGCCCACTTATGATGGTCCCAGCAACTTCGCGAATAACCTCTTGGGCCACCGTCTCTACTATGGCTTCCGAACGATGATCCAGCCTGACCGAAAAGCATTGGCTCCCATATTTATTGACAGGGAAGAGGGTCGTCAAGCAGATTTTGAGGAACTTGTTCGCCAAATAATGTTCAACACCAAGTTTGGGGGGCCTCATAAACGAGTTCATCCAGAGTCTTTTTACACTAACTCTTGGCCTGAGTGCTTCTGCCAAATGTCGCCTCATAACCCAGCTGATAGATGCCCGCCTGATAACATGCTAGCAGTTCTGGAAGGCCGGTTGCAAAGTGGAGGAAGCCATGAGGTGGAAACCGGTAAGGGTCCCAACTAGACGGTTTTAGCTGAGTAAGGCTTTATTTGGGACGGCTTTTTTACTGCTTCTTAAAGTAGCTTTTTAGTACAAAAAATTTAGGGCGAGTGACAAGTTATTTGCTTAATGCACCACCCTTGAATTGTCCTCTTGAGGGCGTACTGTTTGATTGATTCAGGGTAGTGTCCAAATATTATCTTCTTGAAGGCAAGTGTCTTCATCATGATTCAGCCACTATCAGCCACTACCAATTAAGTTACCTATGAAGGCATTTATATGTATACATCTACTTGTTTTTAATAAACTGTAGGCATTATTGTTATTTTCCGTGGAGAGGAAAATTATAGTAATTGTTTTGCAGAAAAAAAAATAAATCTTGTAAAGATTTCTGAGAAACGGACAACAGATGAAGGCTATCAATTTGCAACAATGGAAAGTGGACGGACAGTAAATGGAGGCTGTTAGATTGCAGCAATTTAATGATGAAGGTTGCAATCATGGGAAAACAGATAGGCCATCGGTTAGCCCAAGGGAAAATAATACAAATAACTATAGAATAATTATAATAGGAAAGATATGATGATGAAATTATATGAGTTGTCCAAAATCCATCATAACGATGGACAGCCCTTGTTTTTTCCTTGAACTGATTAGCTCCACTGATTTCTGACAAGGAAGCAGGGTCCTCATGAATCTATGAGGTGTTAGCTGAGAGGGAAGAAGTTGTGGGTAGCACGGTAGAAGGTGGACCACTGGTTTAAGTAAAGATGGCAGGGCATATATCCAGGTTGGCATGAATCTAGGGGCTGATGCAACATCATATTCGTGTAGATTAATATCTCATCATTTTATAAGTTTCTAAAGCTAACTATGTGACTCTAACTTCTTTTGGAAGAATATAATATATCTCCTCGCACATTTTTCAAGGAAAAGGTTTATTAGTGCCTTGTTGTTGTCATCAAAGGAATTTAGGTGGCTAGCCCCATTAAAATAAACTACTCACATAATTGCTAGCAAAGACAAGCAGTTAAACTCATCCATTGTGTCCAAAATAAGTTGCTTTTAATTCACCCATGACAATAATACATTTGCATATGACCATGAAAGTAAAAGAAGTTTAAATACATGCCACATTAATGACATTGTATAATATATTTCATGATGAGCATTGCCAAATATCTGCCTCATCCATGTTGTGATTTTTATAGCTTGTGGCCTCTCACAACACAAATTTTCATTATCTTATCCTAGTATGATTTTGTCGGCTTTGATAGTGGCCATGTGCTCATTGAGCGGTTGATTACCTTCTCTTTTCTATAGTTACAAAAAAATGCTGCTTAGTTTGAAATACAAAGTAACTTTTCTAGAAATTTAATCTTGATAACAATTTGAAAATTTTAGAATTTATGAAGATCAAGAAGAATGAGGTTTCTTATAGATGCAAACTCTCATGATTAAGTACATCTAATATCTAATGCTCAATAACTCTTGATTAAAGGCTTCAACTGTTAATTCACTATGTTATGTATTAGTAGATTGATTGTATTTAATTTTGGATTTGGGTTATGGTTGGAGATCAATGCAATTAGGATCTTATGATTATGCCATCTCTAGTAGATGTGGTAGGCCTAGTTTATTGACATGAAGTGCTAGAAGTTCACATCGTCCAATGAGTTTGATTAGCAACCAATTTTTTCAGTGTTGTAGCATGATCAAGTTGTTTATTCTATTTAATGAGATTTGGTGATCTAGACTGGAACTGTTTCAAGAGTACCAATATGGATGTCAGTAGTTCTGTGTTTATATGTGATTGTTAGTGTTTAGCTCACTAGGCTTGTTAGATTTGTGTTGAAGTTGGCTTAAATGTGCTTGATTCAAAGACTAATAGCTAAGTCCAATACCCAATTTAGAGAGGAGAATAACCTAGGGAATACAATTAATTAAAGGGTTAGGTGTTGTGAGACAATCTTCAAGTTTGTAGTTCACATCAGCATTTGACTTGAAGCAGTCTGCATAAGAAACTATTGAGGTTAGCATCTACATGGTAAAGGATATTTTGATGTATCTATGAGGCACCTCAAATTAAAAACCATTAGTTGAAAGGTTATAATGCAATTAATTTGAAAGGGCCCAAGCACTGTGGTTTAAGATGATTTTTAATAAGCTTATTGTAGTTGTATTTACTTAGAAAGGATTTATGCCTCAATTTAGTTGAGATGGTCTAAGAAATTTTTGGGGTTTGCTAATTAAAATGACTTTATACATATTTGAGAACTTATCTCAATTTGGTAGAGAAATAGTCTAAGGGATTATAGAATTTAGAAATTTGGGTGACTTTATAAGCCAATCTAAATTTTTATTTCTTAATATGATAGTGGCAATACAATAACTTTAGAAATTGATTTAAGCTTAGAATTTGGTCTTCTATGGGGGTTCCATGCTAGACTTGATTTAGTCGGTGCATATACGAATATTTGATATCTTTGAACTTATTAATAATTATAGGGAAGGATTGGGGCATAGAGGGTAAGGATTTTTAATAATTTTAGGTAAGCCAGAAAGTAAAAATAAAGAATAAAAAGGAGAAGTTCATACATTCTTTTTAAAGTGGAGTAGATTGAAAGCATGCTCACTTGTATGATTGTGGAAAGGGATTATATTTGTTACTTCCTCCTCTCTCTTTGTTCACCAATCTCGTGGAGTACTATACCAATTAGAAGAGTTTGGGCAAAGCATTGAGTGGTTTGAGAGCACTATGCCAATTGAAAGAGGTTGTCATAATGACAAGTCTTTTTATTAGAGGGAGCAAGGATAGTGAGTGAGTTATTGATGCATAGAAGTGCTTGTGGAGTAAGCAATGCTTAGAACTAGGTGTCTAGAAACTTGATCTCTCAACCAATTTGGCTTGGGAAATTAAGTAAAGAGGTCGATTATGCCATCATATCCTAGCATTTTTATCGGAGAGCGGAGAGAGTTTAGACTTCCAAATTTCACCTAACATGTGTAAGATATAGCTTCGACATATCACAACCACTTGCATCGATCAATTGATGACCTAATTAAAGATATTATCTTTTAAATTATTTTAACCCTATTTTCAACTTCTCGTGGTTTGAAATATCTTGCTATATCTTCTTTATGGATATCATCTTGTTGGCATCAAAAGATATTTTTAGGAATAGTTTAGCCTATCTCCCCTTCTTTCTGAATATAAAATGGAAACCATTATATTTTGGGGCTCAGCTGAGTGGCCATTATAGAGAATTTGTGATGTGCATCTTTGTAATCATATGATGGATTGATAAGAAAGTTAGCCAATATCTCTTTGAAGTTTCATTCCAAACATAAAAATCACAAAATCTTGAAAGCATCAATGATTGTAGTCAATTGAAACGTCCTTCATCTACAACGTCAACCGGTAGAAGGAAAAGAATATTTGGTTCAACATTTCTAAGAAGCCAAATAACTCAGCTTGTAAATTCTTGCACAAATATTACCTCTGGAATTAGTACACCAAAGTCAGTAACTGATACTCCATCCCTTTCTGCTGCCATTAAGGTTCTTGAAGAAACCACTGAAGCATTTGAAGATATGCCACTGTATTTGTTTAGTACAAAGCTTCTCGAGGATCCAACAAAACAAGAAATTTTTATGTCAATTTGTCCTGATCGAAGAGTTAATTATCTACGATATTGCTACGTAAATCATGATACAACATCATAGTTTCCTGGATATTTATGTTTATCTTTAAAAACATTAGTTTAGTAAATGTGTTTTATACATTACTTTTGTATTTTGATTGTGTTGTTCTGAACAATTTATAATATTTTTTTTACTACAACAATTGAAAGAACACATTTGATCCCATATTTTAGTAAATGTGTTTTATGGATTAAAATAATTATGGAAAAATTGAACCTTTATCATTCAACCACAAATAAAAGCAGTAGCTTTTCGGTAATGATATTTTATTCATTGAGCATTCAAGAGATATCAAAACGTGGGTGACCGAACTCGGTTATTCCGATGTTGCAGCCCTGAAGATTAACATTCTTCCTGGTTGAGGCTCTTAGCTACCTACTTTGCTTCTAATGTACTTGACAGATCTGCAGTACATTGATCTAGGATAGTGTAGCCTGCTTACATAATGAGCTTCGTGTTTGTGTTACTGACCTCAAATGATCTTCTTCAGTTTTCCTTATGGAATATTTGCTAGTGCTGTCAGATAACATGACCTGCAACTTCTAACATTTAAATAAATGCAGCATTGCTGGGAAAGGAGTGTTGATTTTATGTGAACTTTTTGTTAAATGATGGTTTTTGGCTTGTACTCAACAGAGATGTTGGTGTTAGAGGGAAAAAAAAAAGCCTTTGGTTTTGTTATGTTAGTGTGAAACAATCATATGTTGATGTATATATATGTGAATAGCTGCATTATTTTTTAGTAAATATGGCAAGCTTCTTCAGGCCAACTGTAGTAGATTTTCAAAGCTTGTGAATCGTAAACGTGTAGGCTTGCTTCTTTCATTGAAGTTTTATGCCACGAGCATGCTTTCTAAAAAAATTATGTCTGAAATCAAAATGATTCGTGAGTTTGTGGCCAAAGGTTATTTGTTTACAGAGCATATACATCAATTAATGGACTTGATTTTTAAATATTTTCATATTATCTGTACACTAAATTTGAGCTTATTTGCAATGTAATTAGACCATTTCTGAATTCAAGTTATTTGTAATCAAAGTAGATTACTCTACCAAGAATATAATTCATTATTAGGCTAATTGATGAATACATTTACATATATTTGCAATGTAATTGAGTATTAGATATTGTAATTTTTTCAAGATTATTTTGAAGTATGATATTATACAGTAAAAAAAAAAAAGCTCTGTTCTTTAGTTAACCTTAAGAAAGCTTGATTGAAAGATTTTCTTTTTTTTTTGGAAAGCTACTCAATGAAAACTTTTTTTCTTCTATGTTTGATGTATGAACAGTTAACTTGGATTTTTTTTTTTTTTTGGAAAGCTGGTCAATGAGAACTTTTTTCTTCTATGTTGAGCTTGATCGCTGTAATGTGAAGTAATTTGTTACTTTGCTTGGCAGTTGAAGGCCCCTTTCAATGAAAACTTTCCATTTATGTGAAGTTTCTTTATAGATCGTTCTTAACTATTTCATTTTGTTTGTTATCATTTAATTAATATTGTTAATAAAAGTAATATTTTATTCAAACATTTTCTAACGATTTCTGTAGCAATCAGCACATTATTACTTCTTATAAAAGGTATTTTTCAAGTATTCTTAGGTCTCTTTGTCAACTTCGTAGAAGTAAAATAAAATTTTTTTAACTTATTTTATTCAAATATTATAAAAAGCATTAAAATTAAGATTTGTATAAATTTTAATTACGTAGCTTTTGAAATTATTAAATATTATTTATTTTATTTTTTTTCATTTTTTGTACGGCTTACAAATATTTTTAATTAAAAATTTATTTTTTACAACAATATTTAAAAAAACAAATTTGTACCAACTAAAGAAGGGATACAATTTTGATTTTTAGAATTGTTAGTTGATTATCATATACATTTAAAAAATATTAAAATTTGAAAAAATTATATATTTCTTCTAAGTATATATAAGGGTATGAATGTAATTTGTTCTCATGCAGCTGCAGCACAGCAGCTCTATAGTTATACTATCCAAACAAAATATAATGATTTCTATAAAGTAATTTCAGGAAGCAACTTTTTGTACAATAATTTCACAACCTACTTTACCGACAGCTGCAGCCGTCCCAAAAGCACCCTAAGGGATTATAGAGTTTAGAAATTTGGGTGACTTTATAAGCCAATCTAAATTTGTATTTCTTAATATGATAGTGGCAATACAATAACTTTAGAAATTGATTTAAGCTTAGAATTTGGTCTTCTATGGGGGTTCCATGCTAGACTTGATTTAGTCGGTGCATATACGAATATTTGATATCTTCGAACTTATTAATAATTTTTGGGAAGGATTGGGGCATAGAGTGTAAGGATTTTTAATAATTTTAGGTAAGCCATAAAGTAAAAATAAAGAATGAAAAGGAGAAGTTCATACATTCTTTTTAAAGTGGAGTAGATTGAAAGCATGCTCACTTGTATGATTGTGGAAAGGGATTATATTTGTTACTTCCTCCTCTCTCTTTGTTCACCAATCTCGTGGAGTACTATATCAATTAGAAGAGTTTGGGCAAAGCATTGAGTGGTTTGAGAGCACTATGCCAATTGAAAGAGGTTGTCATAATGACAAGTCTTTTTATTAGAGTGAGCAAGGATAGTGAGCGAGCTATTTTATGCATACAAGTGCTTGTGGAGTAAGCAATGCTTAGAACTAGGTGTCTAGAAACTTGATCTCTCAACCAATTTGGCTTGGGAAATTAAGTAAAGATGTCGATTATGCCATCATATCCTAGCATTTTTATCGGAGAGTGGAGAGAGTTTAGACTTCCAAATTTCACCTAACATGTGTAAGATATAGCTTCGACATATCACAACCACTTGCATCGATCAATTGATGACCTAATTAAAGATATTATCTTTTAAATTATTTTAACCCTATTTTCAACTTCTCGTGGTTTGAAATATCTTGCTATATCTTCTTTATGGATATCATCTTGTTGGCATCAAAAGATATTTTTAGGAATAGTTTAGCCTATCTCCCCTTCTTTCTGAATATAAAATGGAAACCATTATATTTTGGGGCTCAGCTGAGTGGCCATTGTAGAGAATTTGTGATGTGCATCTTTGTAATCATATGATGGATTGATAAGAAAGTTAGCCAATATCTCTTTTGAAGTTTCATTCCAAACATAAAAATCACAAAAGACATAGCTGTTATTAGCTTATTTGTCGTTTCTGATTGTGCTTGACATTACTTTCATTTCTAGTTGCATATACACAAAACTAGAGCTATATTCATCATATTTTTTTTTATATTTTTATTTATTTAGAGGAGATATCACGTCATCAAGTGAGATAAGTCAAATTTTAAGCGCCTTGCACAATGTCCTATTTTATATACTCTTCTTCTCATGTCAGATCGACTAATGGTCGTAAGAGTAATAAGAAAAAAAGCAAGTTTTAGTTTTTTTTCAGAAAAAAAAAGCAAGTTTGTTAATTCTTTTTTAAGGAAATTTTAAATTTAAAAAATAATAAAGAAGAAGAAAGAAATGTTTAGAAAAAGAAAAATGAATAATGGTAATAAATTATTATTTTGAAATTTAAATTTTATACATGATTAGAACTTTATGTTGATTTTTACCGTTGTAGTTATCATTTATTTTTTATAGACATTTTTAATGTCTACAAAATTATTTTTTATATATCAAACTTAAATTTTATTTTCTAGCAAAGCTTTTCGAAAGAATTTTAATGAGTTCCCACAATCAAATTAATCTCAAAATATGTTTTTTAATTTCAATAAATCAAATAAACTTTATGCCTGTTTTTGTTATTTTAAGTTGGAGCTGGAGCCTAATATATATGTACATATATTATATAATTATATTATTATATATAAATTGAATAAAAATAAAATTACAATTTTTCATGATTATTTTTCTTTTTTTTGGGAAAAATTTGGGCATGGCTTACCTTTCAAGAGGTCTGATATAGAGTGTCTTTAATTTTCAAGAGGTCTGATAGAGAGTGATGGTAAGGGTGCTTTGTTGGGTGAGGCTGCTGAGTGTCTTCTTGATGGCAGCAAGGTTGTGGTTCACAGCTAAGACAAACATGTCGGCGTTAGCGAGTATGACTAGTTGCTGTTTACAATGAGATTTTGTTTGAGACGGCTTTCTTACTGTTTTTTTAAAACAGCTTTTTAGTATTAAAAAAAAACTGTTTTAAGAAGCAATAAAAAAATTGTCTCAAACTAAGCCCGACTTTGTATGACGATTACATGTAACTCACTCTGGGGGAGTTTTGATGGGAATTGGGTACCAGCATTTAATTGATCTTGATAGATTGGATTGCAACCCTAAGCGGCTCGACGGTTCAATGGGCTTCAATTGTATACCATGTTAATAAGGTTTTTAAAGCTGAAGGCTTCTTTGAGACCGTTTTTTTTATTGTTTTTAAAATAAAATTTTAATACAAAAATTTATCAAATTAAAAATTTTTGTATTAAAATTTTTAAAAAAAAAAAAAAAAAAAACTATTCCATCAAAGGCTATATGTTACTTGCCAATGTGGTGTATAGAAAGTAGGCAGTCATTTCTCATTTTTAGATATGAAAATGATGACATTAAAGTGTCGTTTGGGATAGCTTTTTTAAGTACTTTTTAAAGTAATTTTTTAATTCAAAACATTTTTGTGCTAAAAAATTAGTTTTAGAAAACAGAAATAGGCTGTTCAAGTGGTATTACATTTATTTTGATTTTATTTATATAATAAGAAAGGAGGTTTTTTGAATTTCTTGTGGGTTGATTTATATTTAAGCCAATTAGCGCAAGTAGTTCAATATGATTGAGAAAAAAAGTTCTTTTAATTGCATTAAAATAGAATGCTTGGGCTCTGAAATATAGCATTTTTTTAGATTTTCTATGGCGCTACAAATCGCATGATTAAGGCTGTGTCAAATTCTGTCAGATGTATTACACATTGAAAACAACTATAAAGTTGACAAAAATATGGGAACATGTAACTCATCTTGATTTGGTTGAGAGTTTTAGCTATCAATCAAGAGGTTCTTGATTTGAAGCTTGCATATATGATGCGAAATCGTGTTGCCCGTACAGAGGAATCCAAGCATGAGAAGGTCTGCATCTTGCTTCATATTTGAAATTATTTAAAAAAAAAAAAAAAATGGACGGATTGAATTCCAACTGCTCAAAATGGTGATAAGTTAGAAACAGTTAACGTCAATATAGAGTTGGCCTTTCATTAAAGAGGATCCAACGCTGTATTTTTAGAATTTTTATTTTTAATATAGAATTAAGTTATTACACAATGCTAATTTAAATTTATTTTTTAGTATATTTTAAATTAATCGACCGGCTCAACAAGCTTTCGAGCCGAGGCAAATTGAGCTCGAGTTTGGCTCGTTTAATATAGGAGCTTGTGTATATGCTTGAGCTCATATTCGTAGTTCGATAAATTCGACTCATGAGTTCGTTAATGAGTCGAATTCAAGCTGCTCATGAGCCGACTCGATTCACTTACACCTCTGCTTGAGAATCATCATTTATCCCGCGCGTGTTTAGGGCTTCTCTATAATTTTGGTAAATTCTTAATAGAAGTATTAGCTCAATGACGAGCTTAATACGTGGATATGAGAAAAGGACTGTTCTGCCCTTTCTTTAAGTGCTAATTTCAGGCTACGACCGTCTTTTTTACCTTTGACCATATCTATCTCCATTCATTTCTTTTGTCAAACAAGCCATTTTCCACGTGGTGCATTTCAATTCAAACTCTTGGGCCGTATGATGCGTGTCCTTTTTTATTTATTTATTTTTATATACTTTTTAATTATGATGTGCGTCCTTAATTGGAGAAATTATTCTGTATGGACATTGGACATAATACACCGCCCGGAAATTGCAAGGTATTTGAAATATATCCAAAAGGTGATGGGATGTTGTTCGGCTCGTCAAGGATTTAAAAAAACGCACGTGCCAGAATCCAAAAAATAGTGGATCGGGTCGGCGTCTTTTCTTCCTACTATGTGGCGCTAATACATTGGTGGCCGAACGTAGAGGAACGTACGTTCACCGGACCAAATAAAAGTTCCAGCTTTGGCCAAATATTTTTGGCTATGAACCTTTGAAATTTCTTCTTCTGGAAATTACTCGTTGCCGTAATTCTACGTTTCTAATCTCATGTTCAGCGTTCTCGTCTCATTGAAAAAACAGAAAGGTCTTTGGAATTCTCTTCTTTTTTATAATTAAAAAATAAATATAACTGTTACTTGTAAACTTTTAAAATTACAATTCTTCTTACAAATCAACTAATAAATTTTTTCATTTCCACCCAACTTCAGTTTTTTAAATTTTGACTTTGCAAAATGACGCGTCATTTGTTAGGATAAATTTATTCTGAAGCTGGGCGTGTAAAATGTTGGAATTATGTGGGGGGCCATGTAAAATGTTGGAACTATGTGGGGGGCCATGTAAAATGTTGAAATGAATATGAACATAATTTATGAACATAATTCATAAGAAATTTATACAATCGCCACATAAATGAATTTTATTATTCTTAAATTTATTTTGAAATGAATGTAATTATAAATAATTAATTTTTATTTGTTTGTATAAACATTAAATTTTTTAAAACATATCCTAATAAAAGATTTATGAAGGTATTCTTAATTTTTTATTAATAATATATGGTATATGGATGTAATAAATTAGTCATTTAAAAAGTTTTTTTTTTAATTTATAAATTAAATACCCAATGCGAATTAATTTGTGTAATTGATCAGTCAAACCTGATGGCTTAGGATCTGTTTGGGATAATATTCTTACTATTTTATCTTTCAGAATATGAACATAATTTATATTTGACTATCATTTTTATCTGCTTTCAAGCATTTATGTGATAGAAAGCTCCTTTTAACAACATCTTTCAAAAAAGCTTTTTTTCTCATATATATACTTTATAATCATCTATTACCGTCCCAAACAAACCTTTAGGCTTCGTCTAGGATCACAGAATTCATACTGTTTTTTAAAGCAGATTTCTAATATAAAAATTTATAGTTGAAGAAATTTTTGTACTAAAATATTATTTAGAAAGAAATAAATAAAAGCCATCCCATTTGAAATCTCAGGCTTCATTTGGGAAGGCTTTTTTAATGCTTTTTAAAGTAGCTTTTTAATACAATAATTTAATTTTTTTGTTAAAAAAAAGTTATTATAAGAAGCAATAAGAAATCTATCACGAACAAAACCTTAATCTTAGGACTTAGATCAACTCCCAATTCTATCATGAGTGAATCTATTGGCCCTGATGGCTAAGTAATATTGGCAAAATGCTCATTTTTTTTCTTCCTATTATTCCTTCTCTCTCCACTTCAAGGTTAACATCTATGGCAAACCCTACTAATTCATCTTCACCATAGCTCCAACAATAAATAAATTTATGCATTTCAGAACAAAATATATGTCTTTCTTCGCTTGTTTAAATCAACATATTTTTAACATCAACTTTATTTCACAAAATCATACATAAAACTAATTAATAAATTCATATCCATCTCAACATATTGTCATTAATTTATATTTCATTTGAAATAATTTTCTTAATACTTTGTAGAGCAGTTTTCTTGTATACATTTTTTTGAATTAGAAAATTTTATACTAGAATTTTTCTTTAAAAAATAGTAAAAAAAATTTCATTTGAGACATCTTTCTAATTGCTTTCGAAAGCAGCTTTTTAGTATAAAAGTTTCTATTTTAAAAAACTTTTATACTAAAAACAACTTTAAAAAACAATAAGAAAATCATCCCAAACAAAACCTTAGTCATCTTCTATCAATAGACCTACTAAACATGTCTTGCAATCGCCCTAAGCGGCATATTTTTATCATCTTCTCATTATTACATTTCATAAAAGAGAAAATTCATATCTCCACATTCATTATGCTTCACTTACAATATACAAAATTATCTCATACAATATATATATATATATATATATATATATATATATATATATATATATATATATATATATATATATATATATATATATATATATATATATATATATATATATATATATATATATATATATATATATATATAGGTTATTATGCTTTGGTGCCGGAAGTTAATTATGCTAATGTGAATGTTGAGACTTCTGATAGTTTGCCTATTCATGATATGAATACTATTGGGGATGATAAGGTGATAGAGAATGCGGAAGGTGGTGCTGGGGATGACAAGCTTGCTGGTGTGGATCCGAGTGGGGGATTGAGGCTGTGTGCCCGTCGCTGCGTTTATAGGAAGGGTTTCAGCGTGTTAACAGTGTAGTTGAGATTCATGTGAAAGAGGTTGGTACACTTGTGATGGCTGATTGGGTGGGGAAGTCTTCGGGTAAAGAAATTAAGAATCATAACAGTTGGTTGATTAATTCGTCGTCGGAGGAGGTTTATTCTGAATTTTCTGAGTCGGATAATGATTTTTCCCTTGTTCGTTCTTCCAATGCCACTCGAGGGAAGTTTTGGGGGCGTGGTCGTCGTAAAAGATGAGTTGAAGTGCTTTTTGGACTTTCATAATGTTGATTATCTTTTTGAATGCTTGGCTTTAATGTTCGATTTGGTGCTACGCGTGGCTGAGGGCAATGATGTGGTCGGGGCTCGCGTCCCGGTCGTTAAGCTGGTGGCAACCGATTATTTCTGGATGGTCCGTGCGGGACGACTTGGACGTTTGAAGCTTGGACTGTTTACTGGGCCCAATTTTAGATTTTAGATTGTAGTACTCCTTGTTGTTTGATCGCTTTTATTGTTTTGTTTCCTGTAATTTCTTTTGGTTTATTAATAAAGTTTATTTTAATATATATATATATATATATATATATATATATATATATATATATATATATATATATATATATATATATATATATATATATATATATATATATATATATATAGGTTTATATATATATATATATAGGTTTATATAGGTTGAGAGTACATCCATTTTATGAGTATAAAACATAATGACCTTTAAATTAATATATAAATATTTTTTTTTTCTAAGTACCTCATGCCCTTAAAAAATAAAATAAAATAAAATGAATAAAAAATTATCAAACTTTGACTTAAAGAAAAAAAGTACTGCATGCCCTTAATTCAATCAATCACGTACAGCACTTCTTCAACTTCCATCTTCCCCCGCCATCACCGAAACGTGCCCTTCCATCCAACGGTCAAACAATTCAAATCAAAACAAGCAACCAAACTCTCTCAATTTTTCCACAAATAGTCTCTCCCTTCCCATACATATAAATCTCATCTCCTCCACAAAATACAATTACCAACCACACTTTGTTATAAAGAAAAACAAAAGTACTATGGCGGCCACCACCCCTCTCCTCCTCTTCCTCTTCCTCCTCCCCCTCTCCCAAGCCACCACCTTCGACATAACCAACAACTGCTCCCAAACAATCTGGCCGGCCTCCACCCCCTACGGCGGCGGCGTCGAACTCCTCCCTTCCCAAAACTGGACCATCACCACCAACACCACCAACTCCACCTCCGGCATCATCTGGGCTCGCACCAACTGCACCTTCGATTCCTCCGGCAACGGCACCTGCCTCTCCGGCGACTGCTCCGGTGCCCTCAACTGCACCTCCCGCCCCTCCTCCCCCGTCACCGTCGTCGAATACTCCCTTTACCAATGGGGCAACAACGACTTCTACGACATCTCCCTCACCGACGGATTCAATCTCCCCGTCGCCATTAATCCGACCGGGCCCGGAAATTGCAGCGCTGTGAAGTGCACCGGGAATATCAGCAGCGAGTGTCTGCCGGAGCTTAGGGCGGCCGGAGGGTGCAAGAGTGCTTGCGACGTGTATAAGACCGATGAGTACTGTTGTAATAAGGTGGGAAGCTGCTCGCCGACGAAGTATTCGAGGTTCTTTAAAAGCTTCTGTCCTAATGCTTATAGTTATGCGATGGATGATCCGACCAGCACATTTACTTGTACATCTGGTGGGGATTATAGGGTCACTTTTTGCCCGTAAGGAAACATAATTAACTACATCTGTGTGAATTTAGTTTGTATGCGTGGTCTGTGAATTTATGAGAATAAAAGGATATATAGGGGGTGGTTGATGAGATATTGACTATTTTACTTGTTATATATTTTCTATGTATAATGTATTTATTCTATTTAAATTATTAGTTTACAGATTATTTTCTTTTTATCATTATTTTGAGAAGAAAATTGGTACATGGTAAGGCCATAAGGAAATTAAATATGGTCCTTATTTTTAGCTTTTATGCTATTTTATTTTTCAAATAGCTAATATATAGTTTTTATTTCATAACTATTTTTTATTATTTTTTTTTTTTAAAAATGTGTAAAGAAGATACTTTTATAACAGCTTTAAAAAATTTATTTTCTTCATAACGGTTTCACAATCATCTTTACAAAAAGCTGAAGACATCCAGCCAAATGAACCCATAATCACTATATGTGGATGATGAGATGGTTTTTGCATTATGGTTTTATTTGATATAGCTTTTTTGTTGCTTTCTAAAAATAGCTTTTTAGATTTATTTTTATTTTTTTTTGAAAATTTTTTATTAGAAAGTTACTTTAGAAAATAAGAAGAAAGATGTCTCAAACAAAACCTGTGTGTGAGTCCCTTCATTGGCATGTAAATATGGCATCAATATGTAACTTAACGTATATAAATTATGAATTTTATGCTTGATAACCAAATTTATGTGATCGTTAGCCTAGGCTTTATATGTTGTATGGCATACATGATGCACACATGCATGCAAATTTTAGATGCCTGCATCACCTCAAGATTTGCTCGTCAGATGCATCACTTTTAGGTTGAGCATCTACACTTCCTTCATTGCTTACATATAGATGACTAAGCTTGATAGTATTTATTAGAATTCTGTTTGTGACGCATCTGATATGATGCCTTGATGTAAAAATTTAAGTTTCTAATGTGTTTTTCTCCATGATTATCTATGATATGATATATATGTTGCCAGCTTCTTCTTCTTTTTTATACTTTTTTTTTTTTTTCATACTAATTTATGGTCACTGGGGCTATCTATGATGATGATAGCTTTGTGCTAAATTTTCCATCATGTTAAAATATGCAATCGGCACCAAATGACTATCTTTTTAAAGCAATATTAAGAAAATACTTGATGACTTATACAATTATAATTTATATCAAATTTTGATCTTGTGGTTCAATATAGAATTTATGATTTGTTTGGGACAGCTTTCTAGCAGATTTATTTTCCAGATAGCAACTACAATTTTGCTTGGCTATAACTTTTTAATTGTTTTCTTGCATTTTTTTTAATTTTTGTGGTGGAAAGTTACTTTTTATTAGAGGTGTCAAATTTTGACACGACCCGAATCCGATCCGGAAAAATTCGAGTTAGGGTCAACCCGGACCCGAAACGGGTCGGGTTCGGGTTCAACAAATCAACCCATTTTAAAAATTATGTTGGGTTCAGGTTGACACAGCAATCCGAAATTGACACGAAAACTCCTATTTAACTCGAAAACCCGAGATTGACCAGTTTTTTTACCCGATTTTGACCTGAAAATTGAAGATTGACCCAATTTTGACTCAAAAACTAGCAATTTTAGGTGAACTTCGGGTCATTCGAGTCGGGTCGGGTTGACCACCTGACCCATTTTTAAAAATGGGTCGGATTCGGGTTGACCAGAACAATTCCGGGTTCGACCCGAACCCGACCCGTTGACCTGAATTGACACCCCTACTTTTTACAACAATTTGGTTACTTATAACAACTTCACAACTAATTTTATAAAATGCTGCAAGCGTCCCAAATAAATCCTCAAGAGTCGCATTAGATAATATAATTTAAATCGAAGCATTTCATGCACGTCCTTCTCCTTCGTATAATGTATATAAACTTTAGGATGTTTGTCTACTTCGCATCATTTAAGACATGAGGAATTCACTTTTGCAAATAAGGTTATGTTGGTTAGTGACATGCTTAACCCGAGATAGAAAACTTTCTTGAATGGCCACTGAGTATTTCTAAATTTTGTTTTTAACGTGATGGAAAGAGACTCTTAGACTTCGTTTGGGACAGCTTTCTTCCTACTTCTTAAAGCAATTTTTTAGTACAAAAATTTTAATTTTGTACAAAAAAGCCGTTTTAAGAAGCATCAAGAAAGCCGTCCCAAACGAAACCTTAAACTAGTTCCAAGAGATTTGTTGATTTCAAAGAGCTTGCTTGGTGCCATATATAAAGAAGTGATCGTGGCGAAATTTGATGATCATATTTATATATGTGCCGGTATTAAGAAAAGTCATATTTATAAATTTTTTTATAAGAGTATTATCTTTTTGGCATTATATTTTTTTTTTAATCAGTGCTACTCTTTAACAGTGGTTTTAACCCCTGTTAAAAAGCGCTGCTAAAACCTTCCTATAGCAGCATTTGTGACACCGCTGCTAAAACCTTTGTAGCGAAAGCAAATACAACGGATGTGCAGCGGTTTTTAAACCGCTGCAAATAAATTAGTAGGTGTTTAAAGCGCTGCAATAGGTCATAAAAAGTGCATGCTGCAAAAGCCATATTTTTTAGTAGTATGTGCCGGTATTAAGAAAAGTCATATTTATAAAATTTTTTATAAGAGTAAAAAAAATAAATGAATGATATATATATATATATATATAAACTCTCTCTCTAAATAGAATCTTGTAGAATAGAAAATTATATTAAAATAAAAAATAAATTAAAAGGGGATTTACATATATACCACAAAAGTCTATTTTATTTATATATCTAATGCTTACATTTTTATATTTATTTATATAACATTTAAATGTTAATTGTATCAAAATTATCACTTATATTTATTTATTTAAAATAAAAAAAATTAATGTATGTGCTTTGATGTGATGTATATATTAAAGTAGTATAAAGGTAAACATAAAATTTTAGGCATTATATGTATTAGTAATATGTATTTTGTAGTATGTTTGAAAATCCCCATAAAATAAATCATGATACCATATAGAATCATCTTAATTAAGAAGCATGAAATAATTCCCTCAGGGCAAGAACCTAAAGCATAATTTTTGTGTGCTAGAGCACATGCAATTGTAGAGAAGAAGTATTAAACATCTTAACATTGTACGAAAATTAGACACACAAATAAAAGATGAGTATTGAGGGACATCAGATTTTTTATGTTACTTCACTAGTAATTAATTATTATCAATTACAAATGGAGTCCATCCCCATAATTGGGGGAGGTCTGGATATAATGTTATCAGTAGTTTATCTTTTGTCTATCTGGTCATTCTTCTTGAAAAGAGGCACTAAAGAAAAATAAGTTCATTATAAATCTTGGTGTTGATATTGAAAGTCAGATTTAATGATAACAATGTGCATTAATTTTATAAGTGATGGTGTGCACCAAGCATTGATGTTGGTGGCAACAATGATCGATAAAGTCGATGGTCATTGACGTTATGTTAATAACTTGCATTAGATTTATAGGCAATAGTTCGTGCATTGATGTTGTTAGTAATGGTAGGTAATGAAGCATATAGAAGTCATCATAGTCAAGTGATAGTGATGAGAAGATCATAGCATTATGATGGTGGTCAAAAGAATATAGTTAGACGATGGTGAATGGGAGATTATAATCGGGTGATGGTGGTCCGAAGATCAGAGTTAGGTAATGATGATTGTTAGATCACATTTTGATGATGATGATAAAGAGATCATAGTAGATCAATAGTAGTTGGCAGATGATCATAGTTGGGTGAAAGTGATCAAGTAGTGATCGCACTCGGGAAATAATGGTTACATGATTGTAGTCTTACAATTGTTGTTAGATGAGAAATAGTGATTATGGGTGTCAATTAGGGTCAACGGGTTAGGTTCTGGGCGAAACTGACTTGACCCGATTGTAAACAGGTTGACCATAACCCGACCCGATTTTGCATACGAGTCAGGTTTGTCAACCCGGACCCAACACGTGCGGGTTACCGGGTTGACACGACCCGACCCGCGAACATCTGCAAAGCGGGAGGGGCTGATGGCCACTACAGGAAAAACAGTGAAAACCGGCGGTTTGCACCGGCGGTTTAGAGGCCGTCGGTAATACCGACGGCTACGCCGGCGGTTACGCCGTCGGACGCCAACGACGGCTTAATCGACGGCTTAGCTACGATACACCGTCGGTAATACCGACGGTGTCTAAACCGCCGGTAAACCGCCGGAACACCGCCGGTACTATGACCGGCGGTTTTCCGGCGGTTACATTACCGGCGGCCAAACCGCCGAAAGACCGACGGTTGAAATTCCGGTGATCACCGGCGGTATTGGCCGCCGGAAAACCGCCGCAAAAATAAACCGCCGGTAAAAGGCCGTCGGTTTTTGTTTCCTACGCCGTTTATACCGGCGGTCACTGAACCGCCGTCAGACCGCCGGTAATTTGACAAACCGCCGGTAATTTTACACTAACCGCCGGTAAAAACCGCCGGTTTTCACTGTTTTTCCTGTAGTGGGCTGTGCGCCTGGAACGGAGCGGGTCTGCCGAGTGCTGCAGCGGCAACTGAAGCGTAGGCCGGCTGTGCGGACTTGACGCGGGATGCTTGGACCAACGGGAGATGCGGGACGCCTAGACCAACTGGCACGGCTATGAGGCCTGTGACTCGGACACGACCTGTGACGCGGATGGCGGACTCCTACTCATGCGGATGGGACGTAGGGTCGACCCAACTCACACGCACGGCAAACTCCAACTCACGACGTCGACGGACTCCAACTCACGCAGACGGCGGACTCCAACTGCGTTGGATGACTTCCGGGTCAATTCAGGTCGACCCGCGTGTTAGCGGGTCATCCCGAACTCGACCCGTTTCACAAACGGGTTGATCCAAACCTAGATTTTTCCTGGTCGATCGGGTCTGGGTTGGGTTTTGGGTCGTGTCAAAAATTGACACCCCTAATAGTGATTAAATGGTACGTTGTCGTCGGGCAATATAGGTCGAAGGGTCACAGTCAGAAGATGGCAAATGACACTAGTCACTCGAAGATAGTGGGATTATTATAGTAGGGTGATAGTGATGAAAGGATTGTATTTAAGAGACTATCATCAGAGGATAGTATCTAGGTGATGACAGGCAATGATGATCGAGAACCGTTATCTGATAATGGATGCTAGTATTTACATTTCAAGCCAATTTTTTATATCCAGTAACCTAAACTCAATAAAAATATGAGATAAATTTTCATCCCTTAAAATTAAAAGAAACATACCATAAAAGAAAGATACTAATACATATAGAATCAACCATTAATGTCGAACTTTCAAAACGCTTTGCTGAATTAAGGGTCACACATTCGCACAAAGTCAAGTGAAGAGAAAATATCATACGGAAGGGTTGCTATGAAAGCCGTTGAAATTATGTGGCGTTTATAACAATAAAACCCTCAAAATAATGCAAATTTATTTCAGAGTCTGCCATCTTAACTGTAACTAATTCGACATATTTAGACTTTTCTCCTCCAAAAACATTTTTATCTGAACAAGATAGACTCATGCAGTCATCAAACGTGTGAAATCAAATTTGATGTGACAAATGAAGAACGACAAATCCAATTTGAAATTATGTTTTCTGAAAAGAAGCTGTCATAAAGTTATATTTGAACATCTTTTTACTTTGAGATTGTTTTATTATTAGAAATAAATTTATAATAAAGATTAAAATTTGTTATCATACTCGCAGAGGCAGCAGCCGTGGCGTGAGAGATACGATGGCGATGTGACCGGTGACTCACACGAACAGACGTGACTCAACTCGACGCAACAGGTAGGGTAGGCAGACGTGTTTTCGGGTCAGGTTCTAGTTTCACGGTCAACCGAATCAAACCCGATTTTTTAAACGAGTCCGTTTATTGAACCCGAACTCGTCCCATTTCAGAAACAAGTTGATCCTAATCAGAAATTTTCGGGTTGCAGCTTGAGTCGGATTTTCAAATTGTGTCAAATATTGACACCCCTATCTTTCATGTGTGTGAGAGACGAGTTAATGGAGTTATCTATTAAATATTAATAAAACCTAAATGCTAAATATATAAATAGAACAATTTTAACTGTTAAGATTCATTCCTACAAAAGCCAGATAAATTACTCTCAAATGACTCAGTATACAATTAACTAAGAAGAGGGTCGAATGAAAAGTTAATCAAATATAGTAATAATTATTCTTTTTCTGTTGCTCTAAGTCCATTAGCATATCATAATTAAGCTGATCGAGCTTTGCATTCAATAACTTCACCAGATTCCATCAAATCTTCCGTCCATTTGGATCATCACAATAACATTCCTCCTCAAATTAAGCTCAAAACAGTCTTGCTGACCAAAACCCTAATTAATACCAACCCAAAACAGATGGATCAAAAGGTCAAATCACCAACTTTACCCAAGCAACCAAACTTCGAATTTTACACAAATACTCCCACTCTCATATCCTATAATTAGCCTCTCCATTCCCAACTTTTCAAGCTCCGAATTAATCCTCCTCGATCTCGCAATGGCTTCTGCATCCCTCCTCCCCGTCCCCCTCCTCCTCCTCCTCCTCCCCCTCTCCCAAGCCACCACCTTTCTCATAACCAACAACTGCTCCCATCCCATCTGGCCCGGCTCCATCCCCTACGGCGGCGGCCTCCACCTCCCCCCTTCCCAAAACTGGACCTTTACCACCAACACCACCAGCTCCACCTTCGGCACCATCTGGGCTCGCACCAACTGCACCTTCGATTCCTCCGGCACCGGCACCTGCCTCTCCGGCGATTGCTCCGGCGCTCTCAACTGCACCTCCAACCCATCCTCCCCCGCCACCGTCGTCGAATACTCGTTATACCAATGGGGCAACAACGACTTCTACGGCATCACTCTCGTCAACGGATTCAATCTCCCCGTCGCCGTCACCCCGACCGGACCAGCAAACTGTAGCGCGGTAACGTGCACGGACAACTTGACCCAGGAGTGCCCGTCGGAGCTGAAATCCACCGGAGGATGCAAGAGCGCTTGCGACGTGTTCAAGACAGATGAGTATTGTTGCAATAAAGTGGGAAGCTGTTCTCCGACGAAGTATTCGAGGTTCTTCAAAAGCCTTTGCCCAAATGCTTGCAGCTATCCCATGGATGATCCGACCAGCACCTTCACTTGCACGTCCGGTGGGGATTTTGCAGTCACCTTTTGCCCGTAAGAATTCCTGATTTGTTTAAATATATGATTGATTATGTTTCGTTGATCGATCGAATATTGGTCTGTGAATTCCTGACAGTAAGAAATTAAATGGGATTGTTGTGATGTTTTAATGTATTCTTCTTATATGTTTGTAATGTATTTGACTTAAATTTGTATTGGTGAATAATATGATATGTGATGTGACTTATTAGTTTGAAGTCAATTATTTTATTTTATTTTATTTTATTTTTGCCAAAAAACTAAGCTAAGCAAAATCAGAATGGAGGCCCCCAACATCGGCCTAAAAGCCAAGCACGTACCATCTTTAGATAGAAGAAACCGAATGCAATACAACCAATATCGAGGTACCCAGGTTGCCAGCGAGCTTAGCCACAAAAGGGAAGCAGGGGCCTCCTCATCATCGTCCATTCCACCATTAAAAACGATTTCTTCCTCTCCTATTTGCTCTTCCTCCCGAAAGAGCGAACAAGAACTTCATCCTCACTCACATAAACATCCTCCTCCTACCCACTAGAGGGAGAATCCCTTAAAGTTAATCAATATGTTGGACGCAAAACAGATTGTTTTCCATTCATAGCCATGTGATCGAGCATTTCAGCATTAGACAACACAGAAATAGGAATATTAAAAATGTTAGAATTGCTGACCAAGCCTACACCAGCAGGATTAATCGATTTATCCACTCCCAAATTAACCGAAGAGCAAAACACCTGAGACCCACGGGACAAATTAAGCCTAATGGGGAGCTAGAAGAAATCGAATGCTCAACAGCCACTGAAGGATCAACATATATAGTTACGGGACAACATTCATATCATTTAAAACAGGGAAGAATTAACTTCACAACCCAATAGACTGCCTTCACTAGCACCGGGGAAGCCCCGGTGGGGCGGGGAGAAGCCCGGCGCCACGCAGCAATGGAACCCTAACAGAGGGAAAACCCTAAGAGACGGGGAGCAGCTGTGCTTCAAGGCGAAGTAAATTCTTTTATTTGAAAAAGGGTACATACTTAAAATGGGTTGCTAAATCCAGGCAATTAGGAATCAAAATCGGGTCACGAGTCAGGTTCAGGTCGAATTAGATATTGACATGCAATTATTTAACAGGATCAGAACCTGTTCCATTTTTGCAAATGGGATAGAAAGTGCAACCCGAACTTGACCGGTCAGATTGTCGGGTTTACCCAACCCAACACGAAGCCAGCAATAACTTGCATGATTTGGCCAAAGAAGAGCGAAATGGGAGATATCAAAATTTTGAGTGGGTTAAAAGAGAATTTGAATATTATTGATAGTTTTAAGATGCAAATAAATTATTTGTTAATAGTTCTTGAATATGAATATTTGTGGTTATAAATATTGATTAATGAAGAAAATTATGTAAATCATATTTCAATAAAAATTTTGAGAAATTTTAATTAGGCAAGCAATAGACATCATGGCTCTCATAATTCTTAAAAATATATTTGCAAAATATTTATATGATTAAAAATTAATTATGATAAACTTTGAAATTCTTAAATTTACTTTAAGATAAATATATAAAATAATAATTTAATGCATGCAAATTCTCACCAAAAATTTAAGCCGCCTATCATGGCTTAATTTTGATTTGTTTATTAATAAGTTATTAGAAAAATATGATAATATTTTAATTATTTATTTAATCGACAATTATTTCAAATAATGTTGGAAACATGTACTGATGGAAAAACGCTTTGCAATTATAATTAAAAATAGGTTAATTATCGCTCATTTAATACTTAGTTAAGAATTTAAGCAAGGGATAGTACAAATTGGATATTTTTTAGCACAAGTAGTTTAGGATCCGTTAGAGACAATGCCTGTAATTATCTATAAATTAATTATAAAATAATAGTGAAAAAAATAGCTTAAAACTGAAAACTATTAATTATGTTTATTATTGACTTTTAATTAAGCAAAAACTCAAACAAATATCATAATTAAGCTGATATGATGATAGGTAAAGATTTCTAAAAATAATAAAAAATTTAATGAAATTAAAAAATGATTTATTTACATCCAGTTAATATATAGCTTATTGTGTAATTATTTTATTACAAACTATAAAATTAATTGTTCTTCATATTTTATAAGACATTATATTATTTAATTTCATCATACAATGTAGAATTATCTATAATTGTTTTTATTGTTGATTAAAATTTTTTTGTAATTAATTGAGAATGTATTATAATTTAAGAAGACTAATCTTAGATTATAACCATTTTTAGAAAAATCTAATTAAACAATTTCTTTTTATGTATGTCTTGTGTCATATTTGTCTAAGAAAATTACATTAGGATGGGCTTATTTTCTTTTAGATTTATGTTGAGATTATGACTTCATTTGGGACAGCTTTTTTAGTGTTTTTTAAAGTAGTTTTTTACTACAAAATTTTTTTGAGCTATAAAATTTGGTACTAAATAGCTACTTTAAAAAGCAGTAAAAAAGTTGTCCCAAATGAAGCATATGTTAGGAGTATAAAAAGGTTGAGAAGCTAAGTCACCCTCAAATGGAGCTTAAACTTGATTAATTAAGTTAAAGTTTAATTTTATGAGTTCAAAACAGCTCACAATTGACTCACTTATTATAAAAAAGAGAAAAATATTATAAAATATGGCAAAAAGTATAAAATTAAATGAAAAATAATAAGTACTCTCTTGAAATAAGAAAGATAAATAAACCATTTTAATATTTTAAACAAATTTTATACTAAATGTATTAAATTTTTATATGTTTAAAGTATATTGACTATTAATATTTTTTTAAATAAGCCAACTCACATGCTAACTAATCGATTCAAGTTTGGCTCAAAATTAGATTGTTAGGTCATCAAGATCGTCTCACAAGCTACTTATCAAGTCGAGCCCGAGTCAGCCTGACTCAATTACACCCTTAAATTATATCACATGCTGCATAAATTTCAATATAAATTTAATGAGCAATTTGGTTGAATTACTTTATGGTATAAAGTATTTTAAATGCAAGAGTTTTATAAATGTTGCAAACTAAAGTATAGTAAAAATAATGTAAAGTGAAATAATTCATTTTGAGTGAAAATCATTTACACCACAAGCTTGTTTGACTACTACCTCACGCCGACCACCACATGCCACTGCCGCCGACCTCCCTCCTCTATTGGCCACTGCTGCTTGCCGCCGCCCACAGCCTCCCAGCCGCCACCGGCCACTGCTGGCCATTTCCAATTGAAACTTTACTTTACATTCATTATTTCTAACAAAATTTAAAAAAAAAATTCATTCGTTTACTTTACATTAAATAAAAAATAAAAAATAAAATAAAATAGTCGGTTGAAAATAAAAAATAAAATAGACGGTTGAAATAAAGGAACCTATTTCACGCTTACTTTAACAATTAGAGATCTAACGATTTAAACAACTGATTTGTCAAAGGCATTTTTCTCGGTCTCAAATAGCAGCGGATGGACGCAAAAGATGACCTTCTTGAAAGTAGGACTGATTGACAAAACGCGTTTTGTTAGTGGATTTATTAAATTTGAATACGATTTAATATAAACAAATATTTCAAACGGAACTAATTAGACTAATCAATCACTTAAAAAACATTTTATGTTGAATAATTTATGTAAATATTTTTATTTACAGCTCTGGCCCTCTTTTAGTTATATTAGATGTTTAATCCACCGAGGCTCAGGGTGTTTGGTGGAGGAGCACAGTTGATTACCCCTCACTCCAGGTTCGAATCCCCATTATTACGGTCTCACCTCTTCAATGGGGCAAAGAAAGTGGGGGTCTGATGCCGATGGGTGCCTTGCTAGGTTCCGCAGAGGGATTAGTTATGCCGGCAAGCGCTCCCTTTGGAGTGGCAGTGAGTAGTACCCCGTTCCCCAAAAAAAAAAAGATGTTTAGGGTCTCTTCTGATCACCAGTAGGCCATAAATTAAATTCAATATCTTCATTATGTGAAGAATCAAGAATGCGAGACTATGTAGAATTTTTTAAATAGCATATTGTTAATTTTAGCCAAAATATAAAAATACTCCATCAAACAGCTCATACTGAATCCTTATTTTATAGATTATTATTTTAAAATTTAAGTTTATTAACAACCTCAAAATCAAGAGATCTTAGGTTTAACCGATCCCTCTCATCGAACTATTCATTTCAACTATAAGCATATAAAATTCATATATTGTTTAGTTTCTTTAATTAATATATTCAAGTATATTTTTTTTTTTATAACCAAAATAAAATATATAATAAAAGTAAGGGATACACCACAAGATCACAGCAGGGTCACATCAGAAGAATTACAATCAGAGAAATGCAAAAAGCAACAAGTTAAAAGTAATCTAAGTGAAAGACTGACCAAACCAGAAATAATCGGACTCAGGCTGACACCTAGTTGCCAGGGAGGGAAAATATATTCAAGTATTTAATTATATTTCATCTGCCATATTAGGGTTCGTTTGGACTGAGATTCTATTACTTATAGTGTCGCTATGACGCTATGCTTGGAAGTCTATCAATCACTATTACTGCTATCGGTCACTGTTGCTTGTTTTATTTTTATTTTTATTTTTATTTTTTTTTTTAAAGATAAAAATTTCATTGACTAGTAAAAGGGTTACAAAAGCAAGCAGAAAGAAACAAAATTACAGAACTTAACACAACTAATAAAAGCAAACTCAGCAGAAGAAAGCAAGAAACCACCCGAGGGCTCAGCATAAAGCCGAGACTGCTCAAGGACCATCCAGAAGGAAGCATCAACGGTTGCCACAAGAAAGTCGACGAGGGTGCGAGCCCCAGGCACATCATAGCCACACAACTAAAAGCCGAAAGATGAGCAAACCGATCAAACGGCCAAAAACAAGCAAAATAAAAACAAATTATCTTTTTCTACCGCCTCGATTCCAAAATTTCCCACGAGAGGCTTTATGAGGAACCATTTTCAAATCAAAGCCAGGATCTGAAAAAGAGTCAGTATCAGAAACATCTTCAGACGAAATGTTCAACCAGTCACCATGGGTCCTAACATCCAAACCGGGCCTAAAACCCACCATAGTATGGGCTGTCAATAAATTTACAGGAACATTAATCAACCTGTTTTGCACATCCGAATCCACCACCTTATCCCCCACAATAGAATCAGCCTCCCTAACATTAAGCTGCATCCCATCAGAAACTTCGGCCACACCCAGAACAGGCGAATCATCACCCACGTCAGGCAAAGTCGCAACAATAACAGGATTATGACCCAACCCCTCACTAACATCCGGCACCGGAATAACAGCCGAATGCCCAATATCAACACACGAGGGAAAAAAAGGTATCGCATTAGGAGACAACAAATTATCAACCACATCCGAAACTCCTGCATCAATAACAACATTGCCTTCCTTAGTGATATCCAAATTCACATCCACACGAGGATTTAAAACCATCTCCCCACAAGAGACAACTACAGGCTCATCCGATTCTAACACAAATGGCTCAAGCACCACCTTAACATCCGATAAACCTGCAGCAACAGGCATAGTCGACACAGGCACATCGCATTGGGCAATCACAGGTTTAGAAGTTTTAAGATTGGGATGTAAAATAAGGCAGGACTCCTTAGCATGACCTAAGGAATTACAGTGCATACAAAAGCTAGGAACATCATCAAAATTAACATTCTGTACATACCCCGATTCCACAGATCCAACCCAAACCTTATCAGCATGTATCTTGGTAACATCCATTTCAACCAGTATACGAGCCATGGACGGTCGAGAACCAGACGCCGTAGCCAAGTCCGATTTGAGCGGCCGACCAAAGAGAGAACCTAAACCGAGAAGAATCCTAGGTGAAAATAAATGAGGTCTAAGAAGGGGGAAAGACACCCAAATCGGCACAATCGGAGATCAACCTCAACATCTAAATGGGGAGACCATTTCACAACTTTCATATAACAATTTTGGACAAAGTAAGATCGGTGTGAAAAAATTCGGCAATAATCAAAATCGTTCACCAATTTAATCAAAACATTTCGTTGATTGAGAACATTGACCGAAAAATCCCCAATCAGCTTTAGATTAAAACAGAACTTTCGAATTGCATCAACATAAGGCCTCCGCCCTGGAAAACGACCAACCAGCGAGAACTCAAAAGGCTTAGCAAGCGCGTTAATCTCTTCTTCAGAGATTAACAAAGCCGGTAATCCATGATGAGAAGAAAAGCCAAGTTCAGGAAAAACAGAGGAAGAAACACCTGAAACCGCATCTTTAAACGAAAGAGGAGACACCCCCCCCCCCCCCCCCCCCCCCCCCCCCCCCCAAAAAAAAGCCGGGATCCCTTAATCGTGAAGACGACATTCACAATCGCAAGGAAAACCAGAAGATTAGAGGAGAAAAAAGCTCTCACCAACAAAGGAAAGGAAGAGGCGGCGTAACCCTAGCAGAGCAGACGACATCGGTCACTGTTGTTTGTTGTCATCACTGTTTTATGTAATATTCAACAAAAAATTAAAGTAATATTTATTTAGGATAACAAATATATTATTTTATATTAATATATGATTAAAATAAAATTATAAAATGATCCCAAACGGTCTTAAATTTTTATAGAAAAGATAGATTTTGAGATGGATTAAAAATTTGTCATAGATCTTCTAAAACAGCTATGGCATTGCCTACCGATCACAATACAAACTCAGGATTTTCATAATTAAATTTAAATTTGTAAGAAAGTAGTCATAAAAGGGGTCATTTTTGTATCACAATATTAGTGTTTTCGAGAGAAATACATTGTCACAAATGGCTCATTAATAAGAGTTTTATAACGATCACAAGAACTCCGAGAAACTAAGGCTTCGTTTGATACAATTTTTTTGTTGCTTTTTAAAACAGCTTTCTAGTACAAAAATTATTTGAATTAGAAAATTTTATACTAAAAAGTCATTTTAGAAATCAATGCGAAAGTTGTCCCAAACGAAATCTAAGACTTTGTTTGGGATAACTTTCTTACAATACAAATTTTTCAAATTCAACAAATTTTTTGTATTAAAAATTTTCTTTTGAAAGTAATTAAAAAGTTGTCTCAAACAAAACCTAAATTTAAATAAAAATTTGTTTGAAACCCAACTACCCAAGGGACTTTTTGGCATTCTAAGTTTAGGACTATGTTGTTCAAAAAAAAAAAAAAAAGAGAGATTTACATACATATCATTTTTTTTCATGCTATTTACATATCTAACATCTAAAATATTAATATTACATGTCTACCACCCATAGAACAAATTTGAATGCATTGAATGAAATATTAAAATTTACAGGATGTTATGAATGCTAGAAATGAATTACATGAGTGGTATACTTAATATTAAAGTTATATATGGGTGGTAGACATGTAATATTAATGTTTTAGGTGTTAGATATGTAAATAGCACGAAATAAAGTTGTATGTGTGTAAATTTCCCTAAAAAATAAAGGCGTTCGAAGGTGATGAGATGGATTGGGAATTGGAAAAATTTTGCACTATGATACACTATAATTCAAGAAAACTTAAATCAACTATAAAATGAGTGTTCACTTCAACAATTCATTAATGCTCATTCTTTTTTTTTTTATTAATTATATACTAACTTCACCTATAAATATAATCCTTTTTGTACAGCTAATAGTAAGCAATAAGATTCAAGTTTTATCCACTATATTTGTCTCTTATTTTAACTCATAATTACTAAGTTGTGTGCCTATATACATAAAACAGAAATGTAAGTAAGAGGAGAGCCATTTCTATTCAATTATATTCATTTTTTTATGTTCCTGCTTTCCTTGAAATAGCAAGCACTTAACAAGTTTTTTTATTATGTGGCCATCACAAGAACTCTTTGCTGCCAGTATGATCATTGAGGATAATTGATTCAGGACAAAATCTATGAGAATAATTTTTTTTTAATGGAGAGATAACATATCTTATTCTATTAATATCAACATGAACATCACTCTGTGACAAATTTTTAATGTTTCTTTTTCATTTAGGCTTCGTTCGGACAGCTTTCTTGTTATTTTCTAAAGCAGCTTTCTAGTACCGAAAAAATTACTTTAAAAAGCGGTAAAAAAGACATCCCAAACGAAACCTTACTCTCTATATATCTGCCAATGACTAATAGCCCACTGAAGTTGCCAATTGTCACAGCAGCAGGCACATAGCTGTTCTCAGCAAAAGAAAAGAACAATTAAACATTACTTTTTCTATTAAGAATCATAAATCTGTACAGCACTTTTAAAAAGAAACAGACTTGTTCCCAATCCTCACAAGAAGAAATCTATTGCTGCCATATCAGAGAAAAATGGTTTATACACTTGCAAGAATCTTAACAACGGCAGAGCTGAATCAAGCAGTTCCAGCACAAAACATATATAGATTCATTCTCATAGTGGAAATGGTCGACACTAATGAAATTAAATATATTTGAAGTAACCAAATCATAATGTGTAATTTGAAGGAAGTTTTACCTTTTTAAATGCAGACTCCAATAATTTGCAAACTTCTGATTGTATGATCAAAGTTGTTCTCTGATGCAATCATTAGCATATAAATAAATATCAACCTAAGCTTACTCCAAAATCATCTCATATACTGTTATAGCTTGTTAATCCCCCTGCCAAAGGATGGCCTCTCATGGTTTAATATCCTTCTTCTTTTCTTCTCTCTTCCTCCACCTTCTCCTCCCCATAACCAATGCCTTCACCCTAGAAATCATAAACAATTGTCCCTACACAGTGTGGGCCGCCGCACTCCCTGGCGGCGGCCGCCAGCTCAACCCTAGTCAAAATTGGACCTTCTCTATAGCGAGAAACACAGATAATTGTCGCGTATGGGGTCGAACCAACTGTGAGTTTAAAGATGGTGGCGTCGGCCGCTGTGAGACTGGTGATTGTGGGGGCAGGCTTGTATGCAGCACCTCGGGCAAGGCGCCGTACACCGGTGCCGGTTTCACACTCAATCAAACCGATGGAATGGACTACTACCACCTCTCGCTCACCAAAGGCTTCAATGTGCCCATGAGCCTGAGTCCCGACAACCTATCAAGTAAGTGCAAAGCATTGCAGTGCTCAGCCGATATCATTGGCCAATGCCCAGCACCGTTAAAGGCTCCAGGAGGGTGCAATGACCCGTGTACAGTGTTTAGAAATGAGAAGGAGTGCTGCACAACTGCCGCAAGCTGCAGCAAAACACCCTACAATGAGTTCTTTAAGCACCTCTGCCCCCAGGCTTGGAGTTATCCTAAGGATAACAGCACCGTAACCTGCCCGGCTGGGACAAAGTTTAGGGTTACTTTCTGCCCAATATAAACTAGCTACTTGTATCCATCATGCATGTAAACTAGCCGGAGAGGAATGGGAAAGTTGCATGGTGAAATAAGTATTCTGAATAAATATTTAATGAACTTATATCTATTCTTTATCAATAACAAGAGTGCTAGACAAAAAACTTATATTGCACTAGTAGCTAGTGTTTTTTTATGAAAGAATTGTATTAGCTCCGTACTACCGGAGAATTTAGTCGCTGACTTGAAAGATAGTCTATAAAGTGAACGGAATACTTTGAGAATTGTTTTCTTTAGATTATTAATTACCCGTCAAAAGATTATGGAAGAATGAGATCTTTCTGATATATTGTATAGAAAGAGATCTTGATTGAATCATGGGAGAAAATAGATTTCTTAAGGTTTGGATTTCTCCAAGTATATATGATTACTCTGCTAATAATGATATATAGGCAAGAACATAGGACTAAGATGCTAAGATTATCATTTAATCACTATTTAATACTAACTCAAATGAATGAAATTGTCTTAACAAGTCCAAAAAGGTGTTCATGAAAACTTCTATCCAACAAATTTCATCCAAAGACAACGGTGAAATTAACGGTAGGCTCAAAGTGGTTCAAATTTAGTTAAATTAGGCACATAATAATGAACATATGGAAAGGCCTCAGACTAAAATGAACATATCTAACAATATTAAGTACTAGTTTAATCATTTTTTGAAATTATCTTGCATTGATTTTGTACTGGTAGGATTAAAAATATTAATAATAAATACCTGGCACATACAGAATTATTCTATGTACATAATAATTCCCTTGCAGTTGTGACTATATTGTACATTTAAAGTATATAAGGAGAAGGGGAAAAAAACATTATCATGCTCTTTAACTAGTAGGTGTTCCATTCGTTTACTAATAAATGAAAGCTGAAATGATAGGAAACACTGTAAAGGGTTTTTCTTATGCTACCTTACGATGTATGTAAGGCTATAACTCAAAAGACTTTTTGCAACTTCAAAAGATCCTTACCTACCGGATTAGTTGTCACCCACAACACTGTTGGAGGTTAATGAACCACCTAATTTTGATTCGTTAGGCTTGCAGAATAACCTAATCGACAATAACAGTCCTTATTAAATTACATTAACAATAGTTCTTGAATAAGGTTAACAATTTGAGAGGTAACTAGAAGAAGATTTTATTTAAACTGAAACAGAAAAATCCACACTAACAAGCCAAATCAAGTGAAACAATATTTTTCTTTCACAAGAATTTAAGCTTAAAATTTCATGGTTAAACAACAACGAATATCATATGACAAGAAAGAAAGGCAAGTGACACTGAAATTCAAATGAATGATATATAATAGAATCATAAAAGCAATTGTTAGCCTTTTGTTTGGTTAATGACCGTTGGGCATTCAATTAACAAATTTTGTGTGAAGAAACAAAGATGGTATTGCCAGCAATTAATAAATCATGATATTAACATTTGGCCTACAGAGAGAGAGAGAGAGAATAAATCATGATATTAACATTTGGCCTACAGAGAGAGAGAGAGAGAGAGAGAGAGAGAGAGAGAGAGAGGAGAGAGAGAGAGAGAGAGAGAGAGAGAGAGAGAGAGAGAGAGAGAGAAGGATGGTATCAGCTATTTTTACCAGGGAATTTCTAGGCCATCCCAACCATAGAATTTTCCATTATCACTACCTTTAGCATTGTTAATAATGCTTAGGAGCTTTTGTACAGAAAATTCTCTTGTAAATAGCTTACTGGCTGGGACGTTCTTCTGGAATGGCTTTGAAAGATCAGTGTCCACAGTCCCAGGATGCAGTAGAATGCAGATTATTGGATCCTTTCTCCGAGCTAATTCCACAGAAATGGTCTTGGTCACTGAAATACCAACTAAAATTTTAGTTCAAGTACTGGAGATGATATACAGTAATTACACCTTTAATTCCTCGCAGCCACCCCTCCCCCCAAAACCTCTATTGCTTTATTTCTATTTACTCAAATTGATAACTTTTATTAGAAGTGTGACATCAAACTGAATGAAATAAGAACAAACAACATCAATTTTAAATTTGGCAGATCGGGTCTGTAAGCAGCACAATTAATACAATCTATGTCCCTGAAAACTGTCAATTCCATCAGCAATAATAAACTCAATGATAATATCTTTCTCTACAAAGAATATCAATTTCAACTATATTTATCATATCTTCTCCCTCCCGCACTACCCCTCACACATCCATAAACAAATAAAAGCTCGTTCCTTTCATCTCTACCTATCCATATGCCCTCAAGAAATTAAGGCTTCATTTGAGGCGGCTTTCTTACTGCTTCATGAAGCAGCTTTTTAGTAGAAAATTTATAATTTTTGAACTGGAAAGCAACTTTAAGAAGCAGTTAGAAAGCCGCCCCAAAAGAAGCCTAAATCAGTTAAAATGCCTGCTAAACTTTGTAATTATATCCATTAAAAAATCCGGAAGTAATTAGTAAGATTACCTTGCAACTTACAACATAGGTCATGTGAATCCTATCATGGGAAGATTAGGAGGTACTACAAAGCCATAGAAAGAACACAACATACATTGATTCAGAGCTGTCTTTGAAGAACGATAAGAATGCCACCCACCAAATCCATTGTCTCCAATAGAGCCCACTCTAGCACTCAAATTTGCAACCACAGCAACTTCTCTATCAGTTCCAGATCCACCTCCTGCCCTCAGGAGTGGCCACATATGCTAGAGAGAGCATCATAAGCGAAAGACATGTGAGATCCTGAATTTGGCTCGATAAGCAAATAGATGTAAGGAAACAAATGAAAATTTACCTTCACTACTAAAACAGGTCCAACAGCATTTATTTCGTATGTAAGCATCAGTGATGACTTCTCCAATTTACTCAATGTTGTTTCTGCACCAGAAATTGCAAATAAATACACATAATAAAGTTGGGTAAATTACTTGCAAATTTTTTCTAAGGAGAAAATAACAAGACGCATGTCATTATTCCATAGAGAGAATCTCTCCTACACGTGTCTTGTCCAAGTGTTGTAAGCATGGTACCGCGTGTAGCCAAGTGAATGAGCGCAAATGACAAGCTGCTCAAAGAGTCAAATATTCTATCTAGCACTCCACTCCGGTTTTTTTCTCTTAGGTTTTATTTGGGACGGCTTTCTCACGGGTTCTTAAAGCTGCTTTCTAGTACAAAAATTAAATCTTTTTACTAAAAAGCTGCATTAAGCTGCATTAAGTAGTAAGAAAGCCGTCCCAAACGAAGCCTTAATCTACCCCATCTATCATTCCAACTAATCTGATCCTCTGATAGTGATTCTCTAACTGTGTTCCCTTCCTCCTAGATTTGGCTAATACCACTCATTCTACCGCCTCCTTTGCTGCTCTAATCAGAACGACTCACCTAGACCTGCTTACTGAGTCTGCTCATGTTAGACTTTAGGGTGTTCAGAAGGTTAGTTTTGAGGGGTCACGGTTAGCTTTCATGTGCATGGCACTTGGAGGTCCCTGTCGATTGTAAATACTTGTTGTGGTTTGTTGGTGGATTTTGAGATCATTGGTTGGTTTCGTAACATATATGCTTTGAAGGTTTGTTTGGAATAGTTGCAACTATTTGTAAAAATAGTTGCAGAATGCATAAGAGAAACACATATTTTAAAAGTTTTTGTAAGTATTAAAGTCATTTTTACCTTTGAAAAAATTGGACATCAACTTTCTTACAATCACTACACCCTAGCATATATGTTTGGAAAAAATTACTTCTCACTATACAAAATTTCTGAAAATCATTAAGAATTTTGTTATCAAACAGAATTATGACAGCTTTTTGGAAAGAAAAGGGTGAAAACGTTGCTCAAAACAGGAATATACAGAAAACTTTTATGAAGTAAATCCTCAACTTATTTCCAATTGAAAAAAGAAAGCAGCTTATCTGAACATTTAGGTTTCGTCTGGGGCGGCTTTATTAAAGCTTCTTAAAGCAGCTTTCTAGTACAAAAAATAAATTTTTTTAATTAAAAATCTGCTTTAAGAAGCAATAAGAAAGTCATCCCAAACAAAGCCTTAATCAGCAAAAATAAACTAAATAAAAGCCTAAACAAATGCGCATGCATACACTCAAATACACAGAAATGTATTACTATGTCCTATCAAGCCAAAACTCAACTGAATTGTAAAACAAGTATATCCTATTTAGTTACTTATGAAGTTTAAGAATCCAAGGCGGAAGAAAATTTAAGTACACAAAAAACGAAGAAAAGAAATCTCATTTTGCAGAGGCATCAAAATCTCAGGAAAAGGAACGACTGAAATAAAGGAAAAAATACAACAAAAATGCATTATCCATCCATTCAAATCTACATCCAAGTAATTAGCATTCAGCAGCTAGGAAGGTCAAATCTGTTAAGTACTATGTCCAACCAAGCCAAACAGCATCAACTGAAAGGTGAAAAAGCATTCATCCTAGTTAGTTAATAATAAGTTTAAAAATCTAAAGTGGCAGATTATTTAATTACACAACAATGAAGAAAAGGAATGCAATTTAGCAGAAGGCAAGCTAATGGTGTCAAAACATTAGAAGGAACAAGTGAAACAAAGGCAAAAAAAAAAGGGGTTTTTACATACATACCACTTTATTTTATGCTATTTACATATCTAACACCTAAAACATTAATATTACATAACTACCACCCATAGAATAAATTTAGGTGCATGAAATGAAATATTAAAGTTTATATAATGGTATGAATGGTAGAAAATAAATTATATAAGTGGTATATTTGATATTAAAGTTGTATATGAGTGGTATGCATGTAATATTAATGTTTTGGGTGTTAGATATGTAAATAGCATAAAATAAAGTGGTATGTATGTAAATTTCCCACAAAAAAAACATCTTCCACCCATTCAAATCTACACATCCAAGTAATTATCCTTAGGCAGCTAAGAGGTCAAACCTGGTTGCAGTACTTTAGGTATTGAAAGTACTCCAGAAGTGTTAATCAGTAGGTTTATAGAGCCATAATTTTCTTTTACAGAGGTGGCTGCAGCCTGCAGAAGCAATCATATGTCGCAATGCCAAAATTAGAATATCGATAGAGAAAAATAAGAACATAATTTTTAAAAACACATAAAGTTAATGGAGGTAGATTTTGGAGACAGCTAGGCATAAAACCATACCCATTGTTCTAGAAAGTTGATCCACAATCAACCCAACATCACAATATAGTGCATTATAAAATAAATTTGGCTTTAGAATGATGATGTAGAATGCTACATAATTTTTTTCTAAAAAAAAAAAAAGAGAAAGGCAAAAAGATTGAATGATTTATGATATATCAAAGGATGAAGAGTAGAGAGCACTAGGATTATGAGACAACTTAGAAGTGCTCCAATATATCTTATGTTGGGCTTTAGTATTTTAGAATATGAGATTTTATGTTTGAGTTGATATTTTATTAGAAATTTGAGATATATTCTTTGATCACAAGATCAGTGAAAGGCTCAATGGGGTCTTATGATATATAATTAGCCTTAGAACCTAGACCTAAGATGAATCACTACAAAGTAGTGACTCAAGCCTAATCTAACAAAGTGCAAACTCAGTGAGATTGGACTTATATCTTTGACTCCAAAAAAGAGTTTCAAAAAGACCGACACTCTTGGCTTGCATTCTCGTCTGGAGTGGAAATACTAGTAAAAACTCCACCTAATCGCTTTAAAATCATAATTTCAGTCTTATGCAAATGCAAGATGGGTAGACAATTGTTATTTAAAATTTTTGAAACAAATGGTCGACGTCTATAAATATTCTTGACTTGCCCTAGATTTATGTAAGGAAATTATGCATCTAGAAATAAATGCAATTAAATTTTAAATTTTATTAATTTGTTTCTAGTGTAATACATGTTAGTTGACTCGCAAGCAATAATCATCATGTGAACTTTTAAAAAGGCTTAGAAAATAGGTTTTATGAGTAAAACTCCCCTGAGTCAGAACTGCACCCTCATAAGTCGAGTGGTCTACTTCTACCCACAGACAAAGAGGTGCCTAAGAAGAAAATAAGGAAATATATGTTTTATGAGGCCCTAGGCGAATCCTGACTTACTTTCTAAACCAATTATCTTATTAGGTTATCTTAAATATTTTTATCTAGTTATGAGCATAAAAAATATATTTCCTCAAAGCCTAGCGAGAAATCCAAGCAAAAGAACACGCACGGAAAAAAAAATTAAAAAAATTAGAAAAATAGCGTTTTCTAAAGCGCAATCAATATAAATAAACATTCACCCAACCACCAATAAAAATAATAAAACAAAATAAAGTAAAGTTCAAAGTTCCTATATAGCAAATGTCACTTAATAAAAACCAAGGTTTGCAAAAAAAAAAAAGTGGTCCACCAATAACAACATGGATTCTAGTCCTATGAATGATGCAAGTCTTTTATAAAAACAATGAGGCATTCTGTAGTCTACAATTCTTCTCTCCTAGCTTGATTTTTGTTCCTCTAGTAAGGCTTCCAAATAAAAAGAATCTTCTAGTGAAGGATATTCTTTCCTTTTGGTTCCTCGATCCTTTTTTGGGAGAAAATATGATGAGGACATTAGATTTCGACACGTGTACCATCGAAGAAATCGTAGATCGACGGCTACGATTCGGAGTCTATATCTTTTTTATTTATTTTTCATGTATTTTTTCTATTTGATATTTTCAGTTTACTAGTTTACCCCTATGGGTGTTGAGTCCTTGTTGTAGCCCTTGGGGCATATCAGTCTTTGTCTTTTGTTGAGACCTATATATAGAGGTCCTTATCTTTGTATGAGGTTAATGTTGAATGAAAAAAAAAATTCAGATTTTGAGTTCTTGATTGTGAGAGCTTGAGAGGTGAGGAGTAGCCTAGGAGAGGCTCAACGAAATACCCAACATCCCCCTTTGTGGGAGCTCTTGGTTCCTATCATCTTCTTCCACTTCTTTTCCTTCTCCCCTAGCCGCCGGCCCCCATAGAACCCCACTCGCCAGCCAACCAAACCATGGAATTTGATTTTTCAGATTCAATTAGGCTTTCATTACTTTCCTAATTCGTTCCTTTGTCATTTAAGAAGTTTCATATTTGAAATTTGAATTTTAAATCCCTCCTTAAATGACAAAACCCAATTGGGAAACTCTTCATATCTAATCAAATCTAAATTTAATTCAGAATTTGATTTAACTATTTATTCAATCGCATGGGCCCCACTCATATTGAAGTTAGACACAAAAATAAATCCCCATAGGGCCGGCCCCTCTCTCCTCTCTCTCTCTCTCTCCACTTTGCGTCTTTGCCACCTAAGCAAAATTTAATTCCCCCCTAAATCCCTCTAGTAACCGCCGGCCCCATTACTCCCTTAATTGTGTTGATTTGAATTTCAAATTGGCCCTCCCTCTTTAATGAAAATCTAAAATTAAACTTCAGATTTTCCCTCTCATCCCCTTTCCCCCAAGCTACTTGATTCAACCAAAGAAACCCTAACCCTAGCCGCCCCATCACCCTCCCAAGTCATCTCCCATCATCCCCGCCCTTTCTCCTGTAATATTTCAAACTGCTCCAGTATCGTCCAGGACGATCTGGGATCGTCCTGGGACGATCAGTGTATTTTCAGTTCCAGAATCTGTCCAGAATTGCTCTAAGTGATTTCCTGTAGGGATCGTCCAGGCCGATCGAGATATCGTCCCGGGACGATCAGTGGATGGCACAAGTCAGTGAGTAGAGGTTTTTATCGCCTATGAATAGTAAACATCGTCCTGAAAAATCGTCCCTGGACGATGGGATTTTGGTCTGATCGTCCAGGCCGATCTGGACGATCGGCCGGGCCGATATGAGCATTACTTAAGGGTTTCAGCCGATTTGAAGAGAGAGAAAAGATTTTATAAATATCTGATTTTTACTGTTCTGAGGAGAGAGAAAAAGGAAATTTGGAAAAGTTGATTTCGGGAAGACGCGGAGCCGTTTTCGAGCGAAGTGACTGTTGAAGAATTTGCTGTGCTCGAAGTAAGGCACATTCCGTCTTTCTCAATTTTCAGTTCCGTCGCGGTTGGCGGTATTTTTCTGTCCGGATTTCGTTTTCGTTACGGTTTTTCGTCCGTATCTTTCGATTGGTTCAGTTTTTACCGCGTAAGTTTCTGTATATCGTTGCCGTGCCGGGTGTGCACGTTTTGACTATATTTTGAAGATTTTCGTCCGGGTATTTTTGATTCGACTGTGTTTTTAGTCGACCGGATTTTTCTGTGAAATTGGAAATTATCTGTGCAGTAGAATAAATGTTCTGGAATGTGATTATCTATGTTCTGTGCGAATTCGGTAAATTTTCTCTGCAGGAATTTTTGTGTAAATTCTGTATACTGCCGTTGTGCTGCCCGATTTTCGGGTAATTTCTGAAATGTCCGAATTTCTTCTGATTTGAAATGCTATGTGTATAAGCTATAAAAAGGGAGTTATAAGGGGCCTGAATCCTATGAGATTCAGTTAGTGAAACGGGAAATCTGAAATGAGCTCAAATCTGAAATCTGATATCTGTTCTGTTCCGGATCCGATAAATTCTGTTCTGGTGCTATAAGCACATCTGTTTTGGTGCAGTGAGCACAAAGGGAGACATAAGGGGCCTGGATCCTATGAGATTCAGTCAGTGTCTGGGAAGGGAGGCATAAGGGGCCGGAATCCGTAGAGATTCCGTCAGTGTCAGGGCATTTAGCTATATGTATCTGTTTTGTTTTCTGTATCTGTTCTGTTCTGTACGAAATTGTGATTCTGATACGATATGCTCCGTACGATTCTGATTTCTGAATTCTGATTCTGACTCTGTTGATTTGTTCTGATATGATCTGTACGATTCCGATTCTGATTTGATATCTGTCCGTATAAGTTCTGATTTCCGATTCTGATCTGATTTCTGTCAGATGAGTTTGGTTTTGGTTTCTGAGAATTTAGATTGGTGGTTTGTTGCTTTGCTGAGCTGTTGAGCTCACCCTTGCTTTCTGGTGGTTTTCAGGTTCTGGGATGGGCAAGGAGGTCCAGGATTAGTTTCAGAGTCTGATCCGATTAGGTACTTTGGTACTTTTGATTTTTGTACAGTCATGGCTTTTCTGTTCTGTCTTTCTTTCTGTCGAAAGCCATGCACTGTTCTGTAGATGATTATTTTGAGGAAATGAATAGATAGATGTTTTGTTCCGCTGCATTTGATGTTTTAGTAGCTCTGTTGTTCTGTGTGTTTCTGTTGAGTTAAGAATTTGGAAGATCAGTTCAGTAACCTAATCCAAAGCCAGATCCTGGATAAGCAAGTAAGGCTCTCGTCGCGATCCGGCTCGGGCGGGATCCGTCCCCGTCGGGTCGGGTCGTGACAAGCTTTTGTGGTATCAGAGCACTGGTTTTGGAAACTGGTTGAATTGTGAAACAGAGCTTTAGGAAGTGATCAGTGAGTCTGTCTGGGAGGTAGTTTTGGGTCGTTTGGTTTTTTATTGTGTTGTTTTTGTGTTGTTTTTGTGATAGTTTTCCGGATTTTCTGGATTTTTCTGTATGGATCAGCCAGACCCAGACATGACAAATGGTCAGAGTGATGATCAGGCAGCACCAGTGGGGAGTACAGCCCCAGTGGTCGGTGCTGATACGCTGTCTCAGTTTGCTTCACTTGTTGCTCAGATGATGAGCGAGACTCAGAGCAGAGCGTCTACTGTGAGATCTGAGGATATTGATCGACACCTGCAGTTATTTTTGAGGTTGAAGCCTCCGAGGTTTGAGGGCGCTGTTGAGCCCAGAGCTGCTGAGGAGTGGCTGAGGAGATTAGAGAAGACTTTTGACGGGATGCAGTGTCCTGCAGACAGGAAGGTTCCGTTAGCAGTTTTTCTGTTAGATGGAGAGGCTGAGCACTGGTGGGATGGCCAGCAGGCAGCCAGATTTCAGGGCAGATTGAACTCTTTGATCACTTGGGAAGAGTTCACTGAAGTGTTCAGAGATTGGTTTGTTCCCCCTTCTGCACGACAGCAGATGCAGGAGAGTTTTCTGAGGCTGGTTCAGGGGAGCAAGACGGTGATGCAGTACGAGGCTGAGTTTACTGCATTAGCCAGGTACGCTCCGCAGCTGGTTAGCACGTCTGCTGAGAGGTGCTACAGGTTTCTGAGAGGCTTACGAGACACTTTGAGGCAGCCTTTGATACCGTTCCGGATTACTGATTTCTCTGAGCTTGTGGAGCGAGCTCGTCTGATTGAGAACGACATGACGACTACTCTGCAGCGGTGGTCTGCGAGTAGGAAGAGGTTTGGAGGTGATACTTCTGGCAGTGGTTCCTCTGGGAAGAGGAGATTTGTTCCTGGTTCTGGATCTGGAGAATCCAGGAGGAGCGGAGGATCGTCTGGTACTGCTACCAGTACGACTGGTTCTGGATCTGTCAGTTCGGCACCTGTGTGCCAGAGTTGTGGACGGCGACACCATGGCCAGTGCTACAGGATAGCTGGTCTTTGTTTCAGATGCGGTCAGCCGGGACATAGGATTGCGGAATGTCCACAGATGGGATATGAGCAGCGATCTGAGGGTTTAGTCAGACCTGTTGGTTCAGCAGCAGGAAGACCGAGGACTGTTCCTCCACGCCCTGAGGGATTTGCTGGTAGAGGTGGTGGTTCTAGTTCTGCACCACGGAGACCACCTACGATTCAGAGAGAGCAGAGTAGTTCTGTTGCTTCAGCTCCTGCTCCAGTTCAGCCACGAGTTTACAGCCTGAGTCAGCAGGAGGCTCGTGATGCTCCGGATGTTGTGACAGGTACGGTTTACATTTCTGATCAGCCCTGTCGTGTTTTGTTTGACTCTGGAGCGAGTCATTCTTTTCTGTCCGAGCATTGTTTTGAGCTTTTACATTTGGATTCGATGGTTTTACCGATTTCTTCGTATGATGTGATTTTGGGAATGGATTGGCTGAGCCAGTATGAGGCTCAGATTGACTGTCTGAAGAAGCAAGTGAGTTTGCTTGTGGCTGGAGAGAGAGTTGTATTTCAGGGATTACGAGGTGTTCTCTCCAGTCTGATTTCTGCGTTAGAGGTGAGCAGAATGTGGAAGAAAGGATATCCAGTATTTTTGGCTTCGGTGCGGGATTTGAACCTGGAGGTTGGTTCTGTTTCTGAGATCCCTGTGGTACGGGAGTTTGTGGATGTTTTTCCTGAGGAGTTGGTTGGTTTACCTCCGGATAGAGATGTGGAATTCTCCATCGATGTTTTTCCGGGTACCGCTCCGATATCGAAAGCTCCGTACAGGATGGCACCGAAAGAACTTTCTGAGTTGAAAGTTCAGCTTCAGGAGTTGGTTGACAGAGGATTTGTACGTCCTAGTGTTTCTCCTTGGGGAGCACCTGTTCTGTTTGTGAAGAAGAAGGACGGTACACTCCGTATGTGTATTGATTACAGAGATTTGAACAAGGCCACGATCAAGAACAAGTATCCTTTGCCTCGGATAGACGACTTGTTTGATCAGCTTTCCGGATCTTCGGTGTTTTCGAAGATTGATTTGAGATCCGGATATTATCAGGTGAAGGTGAAGGAATCTGATGTGGTGAAGACAGCTTTCAGTACTCGGTACGGGCACTACGAGTTCTTGGTTATGCCTTTTGGGGTAACCAATGCGCCTGCGATTTTCATGGATCTGATGAACCGAGTATTCAGGGAGTTCTTGGATCAGTTCGTGATCGTCTTCATTGACGATATTCTGGTATATTCTGCTTCTGAGGATGAGCATGCCAGACATTTGAGGATTGTGTTGGAGACTCTGAGGAGGCATCAGCTGTATGCCAAGTTCTCCAAGTGTGAATTCTGGCTGAAGAGTATTTCTTTTCTGGGGCATGTGATTAGCGGAGAAGGTATTTCTGTAGATCCCCAGAAGATTCAGGCGGTTGCTGATTGGCCAAGGCCGACTACGGTATTTGAGGTACGTAGTTTCTTGGGCATGGCCGGGTATTACAGGAAGTTTGTGAAAGGATTTTCACAGATTTCGACTCCTCTGACGAGACTGACTCAGAAGTCAGTTCCTTTTGTTTGGACACCGGAGTGTGAAGCTAGTTTTCAGCGACTGAAGGATTGTTTGACTTCAGCTCCAGTGTTGGCGCTTCCGTCAGGTACGGAAGGTTTTCAGGTGTTCAGTGATGCTTCACTGAAAGGACTGGGTTGTGTTCTGATGCAGCATGGTCAGGTAATTGCTTATGCTTCGAGACAGTTGAAACCACATGAGAAGAATTACCCGACACATGATTTGGAGTTAGCTGCAGTTGTTTTTGCTTTGAAGATTTGGCGTCATTACCTGTATGGCGTCACATGTGAGATGTTTACTGATCATAAGAGCCTGAAGTACATTTTTTACTCAGAAGGATTTGAATCTGAGACAGAGGCGGTGGCTCGAGTTGATCAAGGACTATGACCTGACTATTCAGTATCAGCCTGGGAAGGCGAATGTGGTAGCAGATGCTTTGAGCAGGAAGTCTTCTGGATTATCAGGTTTGCAGCTTACCTGTGATGACTTTCTGATTCGTGATTTGGAAAGATTGCAGTTGGAGGTGATTTCCTCCAGTGATTTGGAATTGGCTCAGATGAGTATTCAGTCTTCTTTGGAAGCAAGGATTCAAGAAGCCCAGAAGTCAGATTCTGATTATTCGAAGTTGATAGCTCAGATTGGATCTGGTAAGACTCCTGAACTTCGAATTTCTGATTCTGGTGCTATTTTCTGTAAGAACAGGTTGTGGGTACCTGTGTTTGGAGATCTGAGGCGGGAGATTCTGTATGAATCTCATCATTCAGGCTACACTGTTCATCCAGGCAGTGGTAAGATGTACGCTGATATGAAGCTTTCGTTCTGGTGGCCTGGAATGAAGAAGGATGTGGCGGAGTTTGTGTCGAGATGCGAAGCCTGTCAGTTGGTGAAGGCAGAGCATCAGCGACCAGGTGGACTGTTGCAGTCGTTGCCTATCCCTGAGTGGAAATGGGAGGAGGTAACGATGGATTTTGCTATGGGTTTCCCTCGATCACGACAAGGACATGATGCCATTTGGGTAGTTGTGGATCGATTGACGAAGTCAGCCCATTTTCTTCCGATCAGACAGACGGATTCAGTTGAACGCTTGGCACAGATATATGTGAAAGAGATAGTCAGATTGCACGGTGTGCCTCGTGTGATTGTATCTGATCGAGATGGACGTTTTACTTCCAGACTTTGGAAAGGCATTCAGCAAGGCTTGGGTACGAAACTGCATTTCAGTACAGCCTTTCATCCTCAGACCGACGGACAGTCTGAGAGGACTATTCAGGTACTGGAAGATCTGTTGAGACTTTGTGTTCTGGACTTTAGCGGAAGCTGGGAAGATCATATTCCGCTGATTGAGTTTGCTTATAACAACAGTTTTCAGTCCAGTATCGGTATGGCACCGTACGAGGCTTTGTATGGCAGGAAGTGCCGTACTCCTTTGACTCTGACGGAGGTCGGAGATAGGCAGGCTTTGGGGGCCACTTTTGCTGATGAAACTGCTCAGAAGATTCATTTGATAAGAGAGAGATTGAAAGCCGCTCAAGATCGTCAGCAGAAGTATTATAATCAGAAGCACAGATTTGTTGAGTTTCAGGTTGGTGACTTTGTGTATGTCAAAGTCAGCCCGATGAAAGGTGTGAGCAGATTTGGTCAGGTAAGCAAGCTTAGTCCAAGGTATGTTGGACCATTTGAGATTTTGGAAAGAATTGGAAAAGCTGCTTATCGCCTATTGCTTTCTGATTCTATGCCTGATGTGCATAATGTGTTTCACGTATCCACTCTGAGGAAGTGGGTATCCGACTCTGGGAAGAAGGTATCAGCTGAGGAGGTTGAGATTCAGGAGAATCTGGCGTATAAGGAAGAGCCAGAGCTTATTTTAGCGTACGACGTCCGAAAGTTAAGAAATAAAGAGATTCCGATGGTTAAAGTCCAGTGGAAGCACCGGACTGCACGGGAAGCAACGTGGGAAAAGGAGTCTGATATGAGACGGTCGTACCCGTACTTGTTTTGACTGCGTTTGGATTGGATAATGTCGAGGACGACATTTTTCTGAGTTGGGGAGATTGTAATATTTCAAACTGCTCCAGTATCGTCCAGGACGATCTGGGATCGTCCTGGGACGATCAGTGTATTTTCAGTTCCAGAATCTGTCCAGAATTGCTCTAAGTGATTTCCTGTAGGGATCGTCCAGGCCGATCGAGATATCGTCCCGGGACGATCAGTGGATGGCACAAGTCAGTGAGTAGAGGTTTTTATCGCCTATGAATAGTAAACATCGTCCTGAAAAATCGTCCCTGGACTATGGGATTTTGGTCTGATCGTCCAGGCCGATCTGGACGATCGGCCGGGCCGATATGAGCATTACTTAAGGGTTTCAGCCGATTTGAAGAGAGAGAAAAGATTTTATAAATATCTGATTTTTACTGTTCTGAGGAGAGAGAAAAAGGAAATTTGGAAAAGTTGATTTCGGGAAGACGCGGAGCCGTTTTCGAGCGAAGTGACTGTTGAAGAATTTGCTGTGCTCGAAGTAAGGCACATTCCGTCTTTCTCAATTTTCAGTTCCGTCGCGGTTGGCGGTATTTTTCTGTCCGGATTTCGTTTTCGTTACGGTTTTTCGTCCGTATCTTTCGATTGGTTCAGTTTTTACCGCGTAAGTTTCTGTATATCGTTGCCGTGCCGGGTGTGCACGTTTTGACTATATTTTGAAGATTTTCGTCCGGGTATTTTTGATTCGACTGTGTTTTTAGTCGACCGGATTTTTCTGTGAAATTGGAAATTATCTGTGCAGTAGAATAAATGTTCTGGAATGTGATTATCTATGTTCTGTGCGAATTCGGTAAATTTTCTTTGCAGGAATTTTTGTGTAAATTCTGTATACTGCCGTTGTGCTGCCCGATTTTCGGGTAATTTCTGAAATGTCCGAATTTCTTCTGATTTGAAATGCTATGTGTATAAGCTATAAAAAGGGAGTTATAAGGGGCCTGAATCCTATGAGATTCAGTTAGTGAAACGGAAAATCTGAAATGAGCTCAAATCTGAAATCTGATATCTGTTCTGTTCCGGATCCGATGAATTCTGTTCTTGTGCTATAAGCACATCTGTTTTGGTGCAGTGAGCACAAAGGGAGACATAAGGGGCCTGGATCCTATGAGATTCAGTCAGTGTCTGGGAAGGGAGGCATAAGGGGCCGGAATCCGTAGAGATTCCGTCAGTGTCAGGGCATTTAGCTATATGTATCTGTTTTGTTTTCTGTATCTGTTCTGTTCTGTACGAAATTGTGATTCTGATACGATATGCTCCGTACGATTCTGATTTCTGAATTCTGATTCTGACTCTGTTGATTTGTTCTGATATGATCTGTACGATTCCGATTCTGATTTGATATCTGTCCGTATAAGTTCTGATTTCCGATTCTGTTCCGATTTCTGATCTGATTTCTGTCAGATGAGTTTGGTTTTGGTTTCTGAGAATTTAGATTGGTGGTTTGTTGCTTTGCTGAGCTGTTGAGCTCACCCTTGCTTTCTGGTGGTTTTCAGGTTCTGGGAAGGGCAAGGAGGTCCAGGATTAGTTTCAGAGTCTGATCCGATTAGGTACTTTGGTACTTTTGATTTTTGTACAGTCATGGCTTTTCTGTTCTGTCTTTCTTTCTGTCGAAAGCCATGCACTGTTCTGTAGATGATTATTTTGAGGAAATGAATAGATAGATGTTTTGTTCCGCTGCATTTGATGTTTTAGTAGCTCTGTTGTTCTGTGTGTTTCTGTTGAGTTAAGAATTTGGAAGATCAGTTCAGTAACCTAATCCAAAGCCAGATCCTGGATATGGAAGTCTCTCGTCGCGATCCGGCTCGGGCGGGATCCGTCCCCGTCGGGTCGGGTCGTGACATCTCCTCACCAATCTCAAGTGTGCTCTTCCCCGACCGTCGCCACCACTATGCATGGCCGATCTGGAAGTCGACCATGATTTCTTATTTGATGGTCAATGACGAACCAACGTCCTTGAATCTCCTTTCTTTGACGTGAAACTAGACGTGGATTCTTCCGTGGAGGATTACTTACATCGCATCATGTTTAGACTAGTACCTTCCATCGAGGAGCACATTCTTCCCGAACGTTGGATGCTCAATAGTCATCCCGTGGAATCCCTGCCACCGGCTACTTTCCCAACGAACTATACTTTGGGCACCATTTGTCTCTTAGTGGCATTGTTTGGTTTGCTCTCAATCTTCCTCCGTTAAAGCCCCACCGTCAAGAGCGTGAGTGAGGGACCCAAGGTGAAGAGTTCTATTTGTTAGCCGTGGATTATTGTTTTTGTCATAACATTACTCTCTCTATTTTTATGTTGTTAACTTGATAGCATCCCGTTAATCTAGTTGTAACTACATGCTTTGCATAGTCTCTAATTGATAATTCCGAAAACCTAACTTGGGTAAGCACTAAATCTATAACTAGCAAAGTTTTACTAATCTTATATTAAAATCCCCAAGCAATTCTTGTTCCTTTGCATGGTTTCACATCAAAATATCTCATTTCAAGACTATCACAACTCTTGTAATAAATTATATTTTAAAAGTGAAATGACTTTATACTCCATACAGGTTAGTAAAGCAATTCATATTCAAATATTCAAATCAAAACATATGATATAATCACCAAAGCTTTTGCTCAGTCATTGAGCTCCCTGTTTATTGCCCATATTTTTTTAATTTAAGGGGACTTAAGCAGCTGGAGCACCTGTATAAAATTTAATTAATTTAGCACCCTTCATTTTAATAAAAACCCTACATAAGCCCACCCCCACCCTCATATGAAATAACATAAAAATTAAAACATAGGATTAATTGGATTTTGAAGATGGACATCCTTGCTTGCAATAAGAGATAGATTTTTAGGATTTTGTTACTGGAGTTGTGGTTGATAGCTAGAGGTAATATTAGGGTTTTTTGTGGAGTGTTAGAAAGGTAGAGAAAGGCAACTAGCATTACGGTTAGAATTATGGCCAAGGGTGGCAGAAAAAGTGGAAGGATAAGCACAAATAAGAGAGAAATTAAGAATTTACCAAAGTTCTTGAAAAGATCAAGCAAACCAAGCAATTTCTAATTTGCAACAAGCAAAAATAAGTTATCAATTCTTCATTATGTCCTTCAATATCACATTGGAAACACATTTATATAGTGAAACAAAACAAAAAAGAGAGTAAGGGAACCTCACTATAGCATCACATTGGTTGCAAGAAATTCTTGTGTTTATTGACTAAGATCATGAGCCTATAAATAAGCATACAAGATGAATACAAAATGAAAGACTTAAAGAGGGAATATCCTCATTAAAGAGGCTACCAAAATATTATAAAAACGTATCTCCCTAGTTTTAGTACTTTCCATTTATAACACTTTTCATTACAATAATTTTCCTACAACACTAGAAAGAATCCTAGCTCACCCCAACATAAACACTAGACGAGAACAAAACTTATCAGAATGTCCCTTTAAAAAGTTAGTGAATTCATTATGCAAGTTTACACACAGTACAAGCAAATCAAGGTACTACTCGCTTCTGAAATTTAGTAGTAGATATTTCTTATTTTGAAAGCACTGCACAGAAATGGTGTCAATAGATAAGAAATGTCGCATTACCTCTATGGTACTCTCATCTGTCACATCAAGTGGTAGTACCTTGAGACGATCTCCAAACTTTTCCTTCAATTCAAGAAGGTTGGTTGCTCCCCCAGGATTTCGACAAGTCGCAATAACATGCCCTTTGTTGCTTTTCTCAAGTAGTTGCCTCACCTATCAAACACAATCAACTTAAAATTTTTGAAAACTGACGAATTTGTGAATTCCAAAATGGTGGTAATACTTTGATTTTAAAAAGATAAAATATGACATAAGAATCATAACCCATAAGGCACGATCCACAGAGTTTTATTAGTAAGTTACAGTGTTCCACACACGTAGCATACATTTTGGCCTTAGATACTCATTTACTATAATCATCTATCGATTTCGACGGAAAACAGTACACCGAAGCCCACGCAAATTTGAAAAAAGGAACATAAGAATTCCAATATATCTTTAAAAAAGTTTATTTTGGAACGAAAAACTCACGAATTCGAGCCCGATTCCCCTGGATGCGCCCTGAACCATGGAAACCCCGCCCTCCCACTGAGATACAGTGCTGGAGAACCGAGCCTTTGGGGCCGATTTCACCAATGGCGGAGGCCTTAAAGAAACCCTTAACATTTCGCACAGTTTTCTGCTTCGCGAAAAGAACTGCATCAGATTCTTGTTAGGGAAGACGAAGAATTTTGTTCTACAATCCCCTATCTGCGGCTCGTTACAGGATTAAAAGTATGCTTTGGCAGTGCTGCGTGCTCTCTCGGTTTCCTCAAAATCAAGACAGACGTGGCGCCTTGTTGACAACAAGAAGAGAACATAAATTTGGCTGGTAAGTTTGTTAGGGCATCTCCAAGATCATCTACAGTTGAATTGCATATAGTGGTATGTCATCATTTATAATGCTAAATTGTACCTCAAAATTTGATGAGTGAGCAGTTTGATGTCAATGTTGACGTCGCACTGTTCACCTACGTCAAATTTTTGTGTTACAGATTTGCCGAAGAAGAGAGGAGAAAGTGATGTGATGCATCACGTCGCTCGGCATCAGTCCGTCCCAGAGTCTTTTCGGACCATTGATGTTTAATTATCTTAAGTGCTTGCTTTATTTAAGTAGTTAAGTTAATTAGGTGAAGCAGCTTTCTGTTAGAATAGTCGTTGCTCCATCTTCTTTTATTTGCCTTATTTAGTCGCTAGTACATGCCGCTCCTTTGAGTCAGTAGCTAATTTTAGTAAAGAGTCAGTTTTTGCCTTTGGGATGTTTGTTATCTTCTCCCGGGGAAGATGAAGAAGGTAGTGAATGAAATATATTTTCAGACCTTTGCCTTTATAGTTTTTCTGTCCTCCGTGATTGTTTTTGGCCTTGTGAACCTGCTTCTTCCACCGTGTACCTCATCAGTTTGGTATCAGAGCCGGAGGCTCGGAGAGATGGCAGAGTCCAGCAAGCATGCGACGAGCGAGGATGACCGAAGTCTGGAGGCACTTTGGGCTGCGCATGCTGGAGTAGAGAAATGTTTGGATGACATGGCTGCAACGATAGATCGACTCACTACCGCTTTACGCCGTGAGCCGCCGGGTATCAGAACAGGTGATATTCCTTTAAGGGTGGGGAGACCAGTCCCACCAATGGTGACACCGATCGATGGAGTGAGGGGATACCCAAATCGGGGACGAAGGCAAGCTACATTGCTCCCGGAGTGGTCCGATACCGAAGAAGAGCGAGACAACTTTATTCCAGATGAGTTTTCGGATACAGACGGGGAAGTGCCGAGCGACGACCTCGTCGTCACATGGGACATGAACGGCGTAATGATGAGTTTCGCGTGAAACTCGATATTCCATTCTTTGATGGGAGATTACACATTGAAGATTACCATGACTGGAAACGCTTGGTGGAGAACTTTTTCAATTATATGGAGATTGAAGCCGAAAAACAAGTTAAGTATGTTGCCTGTCAGCTCAAGGGGGAGCGAGTGCTTGGTGGTCTCAACTACTTCAAGCTCGGCGAAGGGAAGGTCGAGGTCTAGTCCGAAACTGGATGCGAATGAAACAGTTGCTGTGGTCGCACTTCCTTCCTACATATTACGAACAGATGTTGTATTTGAAATATCAGCACTGCGTACAGGGCCAATGCACTGTTAGCGACTATACAGAAGAATTTTATCGTCTGTCAACTCGCAATGATCTAAACGAGACTACCAATCAGCTGGTAGCTCGTTATATTGGTGGATTGAAAGACAATATTCAAGACAAGTTAGAATTGAACTCGGTTTGGTCATTGTCACAGGCGGTTAACTTTGCGTTGAAGGCCGAGATTCAACTTACCAGACAGTTACGAAGTCATTCGCACAGACGATCTTTTGCAGAACCGGGAACTGAAGCCTCAAAACAACCTACAACCGCAATTCGTAAAACGACACCACTGAATGATGGTGGCGGACTGCTAACTCCGGGTAAGCCCAGTACCAATCCGAGAGCTCCCAATAAGCCGAAATTTCCTCTTAAGGAGAATCCCTATCCTCGGCTACAGGGTCTTAACTGCTTCAGGTGTTTCCAACCCGGACATAAATCTAATGAATGTCTTAATCGGCAGCAGTTGCAGATAATTGACGGAGAGGGAGATTTCGATCAAGAGCAGCTAGAAGAGGAATTTAATACATATGTGGAGGATGTAGTAGGTGATGAAGGTGAACCGTTAATATGCATCTTGGAAAAATTACTGTTGGCCCCGAGACAACACGGAAATTCACAGCGGCATGCTATTTTTAAAACTAAATGTACCATCGGCGGCAAAGTGTGTGACCTGCTTATCGACAGCGGGTGTACCGAGAATGTAGTCTCGCGTGCCGTTGTTCAGACCATACAACTTTAGACTACAAAGAATCCACATCCCTACAAGATTGGCTGGGTAAGAAAAGGAATGGAGATCATGGTGACTGAAATGTGCAGGGTACAATTTTCTATTGATAAACACTATAGCTGCGAGGTGTTGTGTGATGTAGTAGAGATGGACGTCTGCCATTTGATTCTTGGACGTCCTTGGAAATTCGATGTGGGCGCCGTGTATGATGGTCGAGCTAATACTTATGCTCTAGATTGGAAAGGGAAGCGATTACGCTTATTACCACATTCTGCAGGGCAGAAGGATACTCCCTGTAATGTTCGACCAGCTTTGCATCTAGTTACAGGCAACGGGTTATTGTCAAACTGGAAGGAGGATGTACAGCTGTTTGCATTGGTGATCAAAGAAGAGGCTCTCAACAGTGAGCCTGGGAGTGATAGGCCCGCAATTGGGGCGTTGTTAGAGCAATTTTGAGATGTCTTGACTGAGCTGGCATCACCGTCTTTACCGCCTTTGAGAGCATTGCAGCATCAAATTGATTTTGTTCCTGGATCAACACTCCCTAACTTACCGCATCACCGTTTAAGCCCGAATGAGCACCAAATTCTTCAACAGCTAATCGATGAACTACTGAAGAACAATTTAATCCAACCCAGTCTGAGTCCATGTGCAGTACCGGCACTTTTGGTACCCAAGAAGGATGGTAGTTGGCGGCTATGCATTGACAATCGGGTAATTAATAAAATCATTGTCAAGTTAAGATTTCTGGTTCCACGTATAGAAGAACTGCTGGAAAAACTTTCAGGCGCCACCATATTCTCTAAACTGGATCTCCGTAGCGGCTATCATCAAATCCGGATTTGACCGGCGACGAGTGGAAGACTGCTTTCAAGACTCGTCATGGTTTATACGAGTGGAAGGTGATGCCATTCGGACTGTGTAATGCACCTTCCACATTCATGTGATTGATGAATGAAGTCCTGAAGCCTTTCCTTAATGTCTCTTGCATCGCATATTTCGACGACATTCTTGTCTTTAGCTCGTCTCTGGACGATCACCTGAGACACTTGGCTGCGATTTTCACTGTTCTCCGGCAAAATCAGCTATATTTGAATCCAAGTAAGTGTGATTTAGCTGCATCTGCTGTCCATTTTCTTGGTTTTATTGTGTCAGCTGCAGGAGTTCAAGTTGACAATCGTAAGGTGGATGCTATCAAGAACTGGCCAACTCCAAAATCATTTACGGAAGTTTGCAGTTTTTATGGCCTGACCAATTTTTATCGCCGGTTTATCAAAAACTTCAGTACCGTGATGGCCCCCATCACCAACTGTTTGAAGCTTAAATAGTTCCATTGGGGCGGTGAGCAGATTGACAGTTTTACAGCCATCAAAGAAGCCTTATCAACCGCCCCTGTGTTGGTCCTACCGAACTTTGAAAAACCATTTCATGTGGATACCGATGCTTCCGGTATTGGCATTGGGGCCATTCTAAGTCAAGACAACAAGCCGGTGGAATTTTTCAGTGAGAAGCTGTGTCCTTCTCGACAAAAATGGAGTATATACGAACAAGAGTTTTACGCGGTGGTGCGAGCACTGAAGTAGTGGGAACCGTATCTTCTCCATTCAGAATTCATTCTATGCAGTGATCACAGGGCACTCCAATTTATAAATCAACAAAAACACATCAATCGAATGCACGCCAGGTGGGTATTGTTTCTACATCGATTCTCCTTTGTGTTGCAACACAAATCCGACGCACAGAATAAGGTCGAGGACGTGCTCAGCAGGAGATCAACATTGCTCACTCAGCTTCAGACGGAGAACACAGGGTTAGAATGCTTGAAGGAACTGTATGCCACTGATCCCGATTTATCAAAAATTTGGGAAGATTGTTCAGGTGGTGAGCCTACACGGGAATTTTTCATTCGGCATGGTTTCTTATTCCGCAACAATCAGCTGTGCATTCCTGAATCGTCTTGGAGACCTCAGCTCATCAAGGAAGTCCATTGCGGTGGGCTCGCGGCTCATGTGGGACGGAACAACACATACCTTCAGCTGCAGTGTAGATTCTTCTGGCCACATCTACATCGAGACGTAATGAGGTTCGTCGAAAGGTGGCCCATTTGCCAAAGTTACAAAACCGGCGGCCAACTCAACGGCTTGCACCTACCGTTACCAACACCGACCACTATTTGGGAGGATTTGAGCCTCGATTTTGTGTTGGGATTACCCCGTACCCGTCCTGGTCACGATTCGATCATGGTGGTGGTTGATCGATTCTCCAAGATGGCTCACTTTGTAGCATGTAAAAAAATATTTGATGCCTTGAATGTAGCTCGTATCTTTGTCGCTGAAATCGTGCAATTACATGGTATCCCACGGAGCTTGACATCAGACCGCGATGTCAAGTTCGTTAGCAATTTCTGGAAAGAATTATGGAGAAGGTTGCACACAGAGATCAAACTCAGCACTACTTATCACCCTCAGACAGACGGACAAACCGAGGTTGTGAATCGAACTTTAGGAAATCTTCTCTGCTGTCTAGTTCAAGACCATCTGAAGTTGTGGGATGACCTATTGGGACAGGCCGAATATGCCTACAATAGTATGACCAATCGGTCTACCGGAAAAAGCCCTTTCAGCGTGGTCTATACAAAACGTCCGAACCACACCGTGGATGTGGCGGTACTTCCGAAATGTGTCAGCAAACCGGTGTCAGACTTCGCTGAACAATTTACAAAGATGATTCAAGAAGTGCGGCAGAAGCTCGAGGAGTCTAATCTAAAGTATAAAGAGGCTGCTGATAAACACCGTAGAAAACGAGAATTTAAGATTGGGGATCTGGTGATGATCCGTGTAAGGCGTGAACGATTCCCTCAAGGGACATATTCCAAGTTAAGTCCTCGGAAGATCGGACCATTTGCTATTCTTAAACCGATAAATCCCAATGCATACATAGTGGATTTACCTAGCCACTACAATACTTCAAGCACCTTCAATATTGGCGATCTCACAGCCTATCATCCACCAGACGCGGCACCTACAAATCTTTCATCATCGGATTCAGATTCCTCTGTTAGCGGGGGAGAATGATGCGGTGCATCACGTCGCTCGGCATCAGTCCGTCCCAGAGTCTTTTCGGACCATTGATGTTTAATTTTCTTAAGTGCTTGCTTTATTTAAGTAGTTAAGTTAATTAAGTGAAGCAGCTTTCTGTTAGAATAGTCGCTGCTCCATCTTCTTTTATTCGCCTTATTTAGTCACTAGTACAGGCCGTTCCTTTGAGTCAGTAGCTAATTTTAGTAAAGAGTCAGTTTTTGCCTTTGGGATATTTGTTATCTTCTCCCGGGGAAGATGAAGAAGGTAGTGAATGAAATATATTTCCAGGCCTTTGCCTTTATAGTTTTTCTGTCCTCCGTGATTGTTCTTGGCCTTGTGAACCTGCTTCTTCCGCCGTGTACCTCATCAGAAAGATGATTGATTGCCTTTACAGCAGATTAAGAAGTGAGCGAAAGAGGAAAAAATTGAATTCGATTAGATATAAATTACTGCATTTTGGAGTGAAAAATCTACATGGATGAATTAGAGTTTGATTGGTCATACTATTTATATAAATCTTTTTTTATGCATAAATGAAGATAAGAAAAAATCTACATGGATGAATTAGAGTTTGATTGGATATGAAGTACTATTTTCTATGACTATTATTATATTTTGAAGTAAAAAATGAGAAGTTCATATACAGATGCCCTAAGCACCCGTGCAAGTGGTAAAATTGGCTTTTGGCTATTGATAAATAATCTTATTGATATTCTCGTGCAGTCATTTAATTGGTATAGAAGTTAGATTTATACTTTAAAAATAATTTTTTTTTTTTTTTTGGAATCATTAAATTTTTAAAAAATATATATATTTAGGTCAATTAAGTCAAATTCGTACACAAATCACATACAATTTAATATATTCAAGTTGATTTATTCGCTCGAGTTAAAAATTAATTCATTCAAATGATTGACCTGAGCTTCTAACTTGGCCTATCATAATTTAAAAAAATTTTGATTATCATTATCAATTAGTTGGGAGAAATCATTAAAATCAGATGATAATATATTTTTCATAAATCATATTACTCTTTTTTTTTTTTTTTTTCTAAAACTAAACAAAATGAATAGGAAATTGATAGCACTATGAACTCATAAATATTGTCTTTGGGAGCATGTACTTTGTTGCAGGGTTGAGGGGTTAGCATAAACTTTCTATTAAAATGCTATAGTTTTGTACTGTTTGAGAGGACTTTCTCCAACTAACTTGCTAGGATAGGGTCCCTAAGTTTGTAGGATCTGTAGATCTAATTGATAACTAGTTGAAAATCATCTTTGTAGATAAGCTTTGCCATCAAATCTCTCTTCTCATAAGGAAGTCATTTAGGACCTAAATTCTCCCATCAAATTATCTTTAGTGATCAATTTTGATCATGCACAAAAGTAAGCAAGGGCGGATAGGTGGCGATAGAGTAGGGCGGGATAGTTTTCTTGATGCTTTATAAAATGATTTTTTAATATAAAAATTTTAATTCAAGAAATTTTTATACTAAAAAAATGTTTAATAAAGCAGCAAGAAAGCTATCTCAAATGAAACCTCATGTAAGAAATATGTAAGAAAATATATAACTTTTGAGGTATTTTAATTATTATTTTTTTTATTTTACTTTGCATTCTTTTGATTCATGCCAAACACCAGGAAATAATTGAAATATAAAAACATTGAATAACAGGGGCGAAACCGGCCTTTTTTTTAGGGTGGACACTTATTATATAAAAATTTAAATACTTATATATATATATATATATATATATATATATATATTATATATATATATATATATATATGCTAAAATTCTAAGCAAAATTTTAAATTTCATTATAATTTATAAATTTAAAAATAACTAAAAATTTGCATATATATAATTGCATCATATGCATTCATTATATAATTTATATTATTTGAAAATGAATCTACATAAAATTACTATTTTTCTCTATCAATCAGCTTATAAATTGATAGGCAAACAATACGAGATTGGTCATATTAGGTCAAAAATTTATTTTTGAGGGCGGCAAAATTCCAAAATTACCCTTCCTCTACATTAATTTTTTTTTTTTTAATGTTGACATTTGCCCACCCTAAATATAGGAACAATTATTACGTCCTCCGACCGGATGCAGAGGAGCATCCGGTCGTAGGCAAAAAAACTCGGTACCGTGGTGTACCGAGTTTTTTGAAAAACACGGTACACCTCGGTACCGCCTTTTTTTTTGCCTAGGACCGGATGCTTCTTACATTCGGTCAACTGAACAAAATAAAAGTTCTAAATATAGTGGCAATCCGCCCATATTGAATAAGATATACAAGTGATAAGTGCTATTTGATCGAAAGAAATTTTTGACATAATTCATCCCTTATTTATGAGAATATTTTTTTAATTATTATTAATTTGTTCATATGAAAAAAGTATTAAAAATTATTTTCATGATATTGAATTTTAATTTCACACACATAAAATAAATAATTTAGCACTCAATTTTAAATAATAATAATAATCCTAATTGCTTTAAAATAAATGTTGAAGTATTATACTAATCATGTGGGACATAACAAAGCTACTATCACTTTAATATCTAATCATGGTGTACTTTTTTTTTAAGAAAATATCAAACCTCCTTAACAGGCACGCATCTTTAATCCTCTAAGCAAAGATTATCAATATATAATCCACTAAAAATTAACCAAATCACCTTCAAAGCACAATTAGACTTCTTAAATACTTCCATAATCCATCATCATTAGTCTAATTAATACCAATTATATCCCCTAATCCTCCAAATTAATTAAAACAAATTGATATCAATTAGTAGAACATATTAGAAAATAAAACTCCAACAAACTCAAAGCAAACCGGCCTTAATCAAGTAATTATAAAGTTAATTAACTCCATGAGCATTCTCAACATGCATAGAGGGCGGCCAGCTCCTCCGGCGAAGCTCCGCCGACCGTCTCATGGTCCCCATTCTCGAGCATCCATAAAAGATGATCGAAAAGAACCACCTCACAATTCACAAAGATGGCGTCTTTTGAGCTTTGACTCGAACGATCTATGAGCGCTTTAATGACTGGGTGGCTCAAATACTTCGCTCGAATTATGTAACGCCGTCGAGAGCTTCCGACGAACACGATAGTCTCACCGGCGCCGCCAACCTCCTCAGTTTCACACCAAAAGTCCTGTGATTTGGTGGATTTGGATCTCAAACTAGTGTAGGAGGAAGACCTCCCCAATGCTGCTGAGAGGCTCTTGCACTTCCTCAGCAGAACTTTGATCTTCTTCATTGTGTTTTGCTAATCATGAGAGAGAGATATATAGATATACTCAGAGAGAGAGAGAGAGAGGGAGAGTTTCAAAGGATTAATGGCGCTCGACTGGGCAGGGGTGGCTTTAAAGCTATTAGTAACGGAAGGTAGCACATCGTTATTAACGTTTTGGTTCTGCTTTAAATGTAGAGGAAAACTGGAGGCTGCAGAAGAACTCTATCACTATGTAACTTCAACAGAAAAATGATTTTTATTTAATGACAGCTGTTTTGGGAGATAAAATATTAATTATTTAAGCTGATATAATGTTCATATAAGAGTTATGAAAATAACATAGATAACTCCTTTTTCAAGCAGTCCTAAAAATGTTTTTTTTATTTTTTTTTTTTTCAAAAAAGGCTTTCAAAGATAAAAGGCTTCAATTAGAACAACTTTTGATTAGTGATTTTCACTGCTTTCAAGAAATTTTTGTGCTAAGAAGATGTTGTAAAAGGCAGTAAGAAAACTATCTCAAACAAAACCTAAGGTTTTATTTGACTTATTGCTTTGTTTTTAGGAGAAGTTATTTCATGTGGAGTCCGAACCGGAACTTTCAATTCGGATTGTGAGTATACACAATGTACAAATAGTGTGTACATAGTTTGGGACAACTTTCTTATGGTTTTATTTTTCCCATCGTAACCATAACTTTTTATTTGGCCACATGTTTTTTACTATTTCAAAAAAAATCCTAATGCAACCTTAAAAAAAAACTACTTTCTCCATAATTATACAATCACATTTATAAAAAATTACAATTGTCAGAAACACGTCTTAAGAAAATCATAATTATGATTTCATTTTATTATCTTATGACTTCATTTGGGACGACTTTTTTGTTGCTTCTTAAAACAGCTTCATAGTATAAAAAAATTAAACTTTTATACTAAGAAGTTGTTTTAAGAAGCTGAAAGAAAGCAGGCCCAAACGAAGCCTAAATAAAAAAAATGTATCCTTTGCGTTAAATAAAATTAAAATAAATACATTGCATTTAATAGATTTTGGAAGTGGTTTGGAAGTCTTATTTATTTTGATACAATAATAATATATATAGTCATATAAAAGTAAATGGAGGTTAGATTAGAATACTATTTTTTAATAATAATAAATTCGTGGGATGTTACCTAAAAATAAAACTCAGAGCACTCCAACTAACATGAAAAAATGAGTTTCTAAGAAGTGTACATATAAAATAAATAATTGCTAGCTGCTATCATTTTCAAATGCTTATGTCGAAATAAATTGTTTATAATAGTAATTTATGCTTTTCCTTAGCCTTTGGATTTACCTGCTCATTCCAAAGAGTGCGAGCATGCAGTTCATCTTGATTTGTTAGTTGAGAGTTTAGACTATTAATCAAGAAGTCTTGAGTTTGAAGCTTGCATATGTGATGTATGCTGGCCCGTTTGTGTTGTTGAGCTGATCTCAGAAGCACCATTAGGGTTGCAAATGAACCCAGCATTTGACAAAGTACTCGTGGCTCGGCTCGATAAGAACTCTTTTATATCCGTTTGATAAGATAAACGAACGAGCTTGAACACTTTTGATAAATACTCGATAGTTAAATAACCGAGCTTGAACAACTTGGGGTTTGATTCATTTATGTTCATGAACAGTATCTTTTAACACTCGTGAAGAAGCTTGATTAGAAATATATTAGAGTTTTAATATATATATATATATATATATATATATATATATAATTTAATAACTTATTTTTACTAATCTCATCTAATTAAAATCATTTAATAAATTTATTTTTACTTCTCACATCCGCCTAAAATCAGGAACAACCCGCTCTCTGAACAAATATATGATGAATCATAAATCGTTTGTTCGTAAACGAGCTCATTTGATAATTCGAAAACACTTATTATATACGTTCATGAATGGGCTCATTTGATAGCTCAAAAAAACTCATTAGTTATGTTCATGAACGAGCTTATTTGAACTTCGTTAAATATGTTCATGAATATCTTTGATGTAATTGTTTGTTACTTGTTAGAAACCTTGATAAGGCTCGTTTTTTAAGTTAATGTGCATCTAAAAGTAGAGCTTGTTTATAACTTGATAAGGCTCATTTGTTTAAAGCTCGATAAGCAAGAAATGAATAGAACATGAACCAAACAGGAACACCCATTAATTTAAACGAACCAAACTTGAACACAAACAAAAAAGCTCGAATCAAACTACAACAGCACTTGAACAAGCTGATAATAAATGAATTCAAACATGAACAAGCACATACTCAATTTGACTCGGTTCGTTTGCAACCCTAAACACCATTAACCTAATCTTATATGGGTTTATAGATAGCATGGCAGGCCTATATAAGAAGCATTGCCATAATACAAGAAGCACATCTTCAGTTATTTTCAACTTCAATATTTCAAATGCAATAGGAGAAATAGCCTACTGAAACAAAAAGTAAAATGAATCTTTAAACAAATACTGGTGAGATAAGAGGAATCTTTCATATTTATGACAAGGAAATGAAATATTTTGTCTTGTTCATTGGCAAGTCCATGTCAAAGCTAACCACCGAAGAATTACCCCTCTGATGAGGGCTTGATTGGCTTTGAAGCAATCAGAGTTTTTTCCCTCTTCCCTTTAAAACAAGGAAGAAGGGGTAGATAGATTAAAAAATGATTGAAGAACAATGAAGCATTCAAAAATACTTTATCACAACAAAATTGGTTTGAAACAGTGATTATTTTCACTGTAAGTATCTTAAGCTTGAAGGAGTGGAGGAGATTAAGACTGAAAAAACCTGGAAGGATGACCAACAAAATGTTGTAGGGCTAAATTATTCTTGTTGTTTGGTTGAGGCAATTGGTGGTGACAGCTCATGAATGAAAGATACAAAAGAGCCGATCCTTGTCTCAGTGGCTTTGCTTTTTGTTGGTATAAATCAGACATTAAATCGAAAAAGCATGACATCTCCTTCTTGTACAACGTATTCCTTGCCTTCTGATCTCAACTGCATTGATTATAAAAAGCAGTAATTACCATTAGTGTTTATATTAACTTTAAATGTCCCTTAGGCTCGAAACTGTGCGGACGCCGAACACCTTCCGGAGACCAACCAGAATGAGCCACGTCAGTGCCGGAGCTCAGTACTACTCGGTACCGCTCAGTACCGCGCTCGGTATTACTAACGTGGCTCATTTTGGATGGTCTTCAGATGTAGAGCTGCGTTCGACATCTGCACATAATAATTTCTCGTGTTTCGATGCTGGGAATTTGAGTGGAAGGATATAAAAAGAAATTAAAAAAAAAAAAGTTGAATAGCTCAAAATAATGATTGTGGATTCATAATCAAACAAGAGATTATATGGGATTTCTGTTGATTTCATTTCATTTACTTTCTTTAATCCAAACAAAGCATTAAGATATATAGCTTGGTTAATGTGGGGTTGTGGGCATCAAACTTACAAGGCCTTTCTCCCTCGCAGCAGCCAACGAACCAGCTGCAACAAAATCATCATAGGATACCTGATCACAAATGCACACAGATTTTCAGGCTTACCAATTAAACCTCTCAAGAACCATAAATAAGAGAAAACAATTGATTAAAAGAACACTTTCAGAGTATTCTGATAGGAAATACTTGAAATCAAGTATTTCCTATTCGCTTCTAGAGCAAAACTCAATGCAAAACTGCTGTTCGCAGCATGAAAAAACAGCAAAAACAGTAGAAAACAGGAAAATATGAGAGAAAAATGGAGAAACAACTTGTATTTTACTAGTAGATGCAAGGAAAATAACAAAGATACAAGGATCCTCTATTCGAGAGGAGGATCGCACTCTCCCAATCTCTAGAATTCGTTCTAGAGCCCAAACCTCCAAGAAAACCCTAATTGCGATCAATCAAAATATAAAAATCCCTAATCTCCCTCATCCTTCTTAATACAATAAATTTCCTAATTAGTTTTCCCTCCTAAAGCCTAGCCGCCCCTTCCTCTTTGAATTTTCAAATGATGCTAGCAAGTGGGGCCCACTTGTGGGCTGGTCAATGTAGAGAGGCGGAATACCTCCGCCTCCTATAAGTTTGTTGAACCGGCTGGGCCGGTTCAGCTCTTGTCCGCATAACAATACCGCCCTCCCAAAGAATCACCTTGTCCTCAAGGTGAAAATCAGGAAATTGATGTTTCATCCTCTCGTATGGCTCCCACGTGGCATCGTAGTCTTGAAGGTTCTTCCACTGGATCAACACTTCCTTAGTTCCCTCTTCTTTCTGGCGAACCCCCATCAGTTCTAAGAGTTCCAAACCCACCTCTAAATCCTCCGTCAGTGTCGCCGGTAGCTCGGGGTTGGCTGTATAATCACCAATGGCCTTCCTCAACTGTGATACATGAAAGACTGGATGGATGGTCGCCGTTGGTGGTAGCTTCAATCGATATGCAACTGCTCCTATCTTTTCCAACACTTCATAAGGCCAAAAGTACCGTGGAGCCAGCTTCTCATTCCTCCTGTTGGCGACTGTCTTCTGTCTATACGGTCGGAGCTTCAAATACACTTTCTCCCCCACTACGAACTAGATGTCCCTCTTATGTCCGTCCGCTTGCCGCCTCATAATCTGTTGAGCCCTCAGTAAATGTCTCTTCAATTCTTCCAGTACTTTATCCCTCTCCTCCAAGTATTCCTCTACTGAAGAGACTGGAGTACTACTACTCCCAAAATGCACCAAGTGAGGAGGGTCCCTTCCGTACAGCACTTTGAATGGAGTCATCTGTGCAGCCGAGTGAAAAGAGGTGTTGTACCAGTACTCCGGCCATGATAGCCACTTAGCCCACAGCTTGGGCGTCTCCGACACAAAGCATCTCAATTCTCAAGTAGGTCTCCAAGCTCCTGTTAACCACCTCCGTTTGGCATCTGTCTGTGGGTGGTAGGCGGTGCTCTTTTTTAGAACTGTTCCCTGCAACTTGAACAATTCCCTCCATAAATGACTAAGGAACACCTTATCTCTGTCTGACACGATTGCCTCTGGTATCCCATGCAATCTGACCACCTCCCTGATGAATGCTGAAGCTACTGTGTCACTGCGGTGTATGGATGTCGGAGGGGAATGAAATGAGCGTACTTGCTCAATCTATCTACCACCACCAAGATCACTGTGAAGCCTTCTGAACGGGGCAGCCCATCTATGAAGTCCATGGATATCTCCTCCCATACCTGTCCTGGTAATGCCAACGGCTGTAGTAGTCCCCCTGGCGACATTGCCAGATATTTATTCCTCTGACAGATTTCGCACCTAGCCACCATCTCCTCTACATCTCTATGCATCCCCTTCCAGTAAAGCTCGGCCGCCAGTCTCCTGTAGGTCTTTTGCACTCCTGAATGACCCCCAACTGCGCTCCATGAAATTCTTGGAGTAATTTTGGGATGTGGATCGAGGATCGGGGCATCACAAATCTCCTTTGATACAGCAATCTGTCTCCCTCCAGTGAGTACCCTGGGTGACTACCCTCTTTTTTTAGTAATTCTGACCTGATCCTTCCCAAATCTACATCTCTAGAACTTTCTTCTTTGATGGCCTCCAAGTCAAGCATCAAAGGAACAGATAGGGCCACTGCTTGCAGCTCTCCCATACATCTGGACAGGGCATCTGCCGCCTTGTTCTCCACTCCTGGCCTATACTGGATCTCAAAATCATACTGATGCAGGACTACTTAGATGTAATGAAATGAGTTTCACTTAGGCCTTGCACAACTCGTTGCTTAGAATAAGTTCGGATTAAAATTACTAGCAATTATCCACGGTGAATCAAACAAAGAGGAAGTTAATATTGCATAGGCTAAATTACATGCGCCAAATTTTGAACATTCAAGAATAATTAAGAAAATAATAATAACACAGAATAGTAGCTTCCAACGTAATCCCTAACTTAACAATGAGATCTAGGATGCATAGAAAGCTCACTCAATTCCTATGATTTACTAAGCTTTGGCGAGAGCAATTTAAGGCGGCTTTCATGATTAATCTAACCAATCGAGAATTCGGAGTTAGAAGGATTTGAATGTAAGTGTTAAGGATAACCTTTGCTAGGGAAACGTGGCGATTCTCTAGTCGTGCCTTCGTTGTACTTGTCCATAGCTCCCGGCATTCATGGATACTTGGAAATAAATCTCTGTGGTCCAAGGGATAACTCTCAAGTAGCGGCAATGCGTGAACTCCAAGCTTCCTTCCCAAATCTGAAATTGTCTTCTCCAAAAATCTGGAATAATTTCTGGATTGGTCTCAGAAATCTGAGAAAATTCTCAGTTAAGTTGAAGAGGAAAGAAGAGCTTAAGCTGTTGAGAGGTAGGGAAATAGTCCACTGGGAGAAATACAGGTGGTGAGAGGATTTGAGAGGGAGAGGAGGCTAGGGAGAGGAACGGCGGACTGATGGAGGATCGGGACTTGAATTCCCTAGGCTGATTAATTGATTTGGGAAATAAATGTAGACAGGATGGGATTGAGGAAAATCAGCCAAGAGGGAATTGTGAAATTTGAATTACTTCCTAAGAGAGGTGTTGGGTTTAGGAAATAAATTGAAAAGGGATTAATGGGGGAGGGTAAAGAGGAGCCGGCGGCATGTATGAGCAGGGAGAGTGAATTGTGGGAATAATTAAGGATTCCAAATTTAGGTTTTAGAAATAGGAAATAATTAATTTAAATCCTCTTGAAATTCAAATTCAAAATTAGATCTAAATCAAATACTTTCCTAAAATAGAAGAGCTAATTTAGGGAATAATTTTGAATTCAAATTTGAATGACTTTGAATTTCAAATTAATCCCAATCAACTCCAACCCAATTAGGAAACAAAATAAAGAGGACGGGAAGTGGGTGTGGCCGGCGGCTAGAGAGGATTCCGGGCAAGGTGGCCGGCGGTTTGTGGGGGATGAGGGTGGCGGGTTTCGGGTAAGGGAAAACCGTGGGTTTTGGGAGGAGAGGTGGTCGGGTGGGGTGGAGAAACCGGCGGCAAGGTGTAGGATGAAGAGGCTCGACGAGGGGAAGGTGAGGATGCAAAAATAAAGAAAACCACGAACCCGGCCGTCTCCAAGGTTGGTGGGTGATGCGCCAATCTTCCTCTCCAAGGGTTCTCTCCAAGAACTCTCAAACGCTCTCAAGCTCAAGTGTAGGAAAAAATCTTCATAATCATTCATTAACCTTCAAAATAAAACAAAGGGGCCTTAAATAGCCTCATACAAAAGACTCCAAAATAAATGACACCATTGCCCTTAGGCTTACACATGACAACTCCCATAAAAAGGGGTACGACGGGAAATACTAACATACACATAAGCAAATAATAAAATGCATGAAAATAAAATACATCGACTCAAAAATATAAAGACTCGATCGTGGCCGTAGATCGACGGCCGCGTCTCTGGTAAACTCTCCAAGAAGATCTGATGTCCCCATCACATACCCTAACAACTTGGATAGCCACCTTTGATGCTCCTCTGTCACCATCCTCTGCTCCAACAGGTATTTCAGGCTCCGCTGATCTGTCCTGAAATGAAATATCTTCCCAGCAGGTAGGGCTGCCACTTCTGGATGGCCAACACGATGGTCATTAACTCCCTCTCATAAACTGATTTCAGCCGGGCTCTAGCAGTCCATACCTGGCTGAAATAGGCAATAGGCCTCCGACTCTGCATCAGCACTGCACCAAGTCCGTACCCAGATGCATCAGTCTCCACAATGAAGGTCTGAGTGAAATCTGACAAAGCTAAGACCGGCACCGTAGTCATCGCCTTCTTCAAGTTCTCAAATGCTGATGTGGCTTCCTCCCCCCATAGGAAATAATCCTTCTTCAACTGCTTAGTAAGCGGTCATGTTATGGAACTGTACCCCTTTACGAACCTTCTGTAGTAACCTGTCAGTCCTAGGAATCCCCTCAGCTCCTTCAGGTTTATATGTACTGGCCACCTCAATAAGCGGTCATGCTATGGAACTGTACCCCTTTACGAACCTTCTGTAGTAACCTGTCAGTCCTAGGAATCCCCTCAGCTCCTTCAGGTTTTTATGTACTAGCCACCTTAGCATTGCTTCAATTTTGGACTGATCTGCTGTCACCTCTTCTTTTGAAACCACATGTCCCAAGTACTCTACACTAGTTTGTGCAAAGCAACATTTCTTTAAATTAGCCCTCAACTGGTGCTCCTGCAGTACCTCTAACACTTTTTAAGTGCTCCCACTGCTCCTCCTCCGTCCTACTGTAGATCAGAATATCATCAAAGAACACTAACACAAACCGTCTGAGATAAGGTTTGAAAACCCTATTCATCAGGGCCTGTAAAGTCGTTGGAGCGTTGGTGAGACCAAAAGGCATCACTAAGAACTCATAATGGCCGTCATGAGTTCTGAAAGCCGTCTTGGGTACATCCTCCCTCTTCATCCGGATCTGATGGTAGCCTGACTTCAAGTCTATCTTGCTAAAAATCACAGTCCCGCTCAATTCATCTAAGAGCTCGTCGATGATGGGTATAGGAAACTTGTCCGGGACAGTCTCCTTGTTGAGTGCTCTGTAGTCCACACAAAACTGTCAACTGTCATCCTTCTTCTTTACCAACTGGACGAGACTAGAGAATGGGATGATACTGGGTATGATGATTTCTGCCTCTAACATTTCTCTAATCAACCGTTCAATCTCATCCTTCTGGAACTGAGGGTAGCGATACGGCCGTACGCTAATGGGTGATACCCCCTCCTTCAAAACAATGGCATGCTCCCTCTCTCGCTGCGGCGGTAACCCTAGAGGTGGCTGAAAACCCTCTTGAAACTGCTGTATCAAAGGCTAAATGGAGAGAGGGATGTCCCCTCCTCCCTCCAATCTCACTCCCTCCAAGCTATGCAGCTCCACCAAACACCCTCCGCCTGTTGACTGAATGTCCCTCACCATGGTTTTAAGAGAGACTAGGGATTTGGAAAGTCCCGCATCTCCTTTGATTACCACCTTCTTTCCCTCGACCGTCAGCTCCATCGTGAGTGCTCCCCAATTCACCTTGGTGTCCCCCAAAATTTGCAGTCATTTCATGCCCAATATGACATATGTACTCCCAAGCTCCCACGGAAGGAAATCTTCCCTCACTTGTATTCCCTGGATCATCAGCCGCACTCCTTTGCAAATCCCCTGACCTCTCTCCATCTTCCATGTGCCCATCATCACTCCGTAACAGCCAGTGTCCACCAATCTCACTCCTAGTTGATCAACGATCTGTGTGGAAATGAAGTTGTGAGTCGCCCCACTATCAATCAGCACCACCACCTCTCTGTCCTCTATCTCTCTCCTCACCTTCATGGTGTGATTTGTAGTGAATCCCACCACTGAGTTCAGGGAAACCTCTGCCATATCCAAGTGTAGCTTCTCCTCCATCTCCTCCTCTGTCTCTAGCTCACCTCCCTTCTCAGTTTCCTCGTCATCGCAGACGATGAGAACCTGAAGAGTTTGGTCCTTGCACCGATGCCTTGGTGTGTACTTCTCATCGCAGCGGAAACACAACCCCTTAGCCCTCTTCTCCTGCATCTCTTTCTCTGTCAGCCGTTTGAAGTTTCCGCCACTTCCACCTCCCCCTGTCTTCTCCCTGACGGCCTCTCGACTCCCTCCTATTGGAAGACCTTTTGGTGCTAGGTAGGTGGTCGGCATCCTGTAAGTCCCACCTGTGCTGCTACTTCGAGCTCCCCTCTTCAGATTCTTCTGATTCTCCACCAGCTAGGCCAACTTCATGGCCTCCCCCAAATCACGGGGCATCAGAACCTTCACTGCCGCTCGAATCTCCGCCTTCAACCCCTTCATGAAATTCCCCTCCAAAACTGTGCCGGAGAGTCGCTCCACCCTGCTGGCCAGGTGCTCGAATCGTTCCCGGTAGTCTGCTACTGATCCCTCCTATGTCAGAGCAAAGAACTGCTCATAGAAATCTCCTCCCCGATCGGTTTGGAAACGTTCTATGAAGCATTTCTTGAATTCTCTCCAGTTTCTGATAGGTCTCCTCTGATCTCTCCACTGATACCACGACAGAGCCTTTCCTTCTAAGCACAAGCTTGCTGTCGTCAGCCTCTCCTCTTCCATCAGCCCATTGACGGCGAAGTATCACTCCACCTTGTAGATCCACCCATACGCATATTCTCCTTCAAAGATGGGCATCTTCAGCTTCCTCACCTTCTGGTCGCCTCCATTGCCCCTGTTCCTTCCGTAGTTTTCCCTCTCCTAAGTGTTAGGTCCTCCCCACGTTTCCCCTTCTTCCCTTGTCCTGCCATAGCCCATACCCCTTTCGAAATCCCCCCTTCTTTCTTCAAAATTAGCCCCTCGACGCTGAAATTCCTCTCTGTTTCCGCCAAAATCAGCACCACGGCGGCCATAGTACCCTTCTAGGCGCCCCCATAACCCCCTCCTCTCTCTTCCCTCTGGACAGGCTCCATATGGGGTCTTCTTCCTTCACCTTCCATGATCTCAACCTCATCCTCCTCCACACGAATTTCAGAATTCGTACTTCTTCCTCCTCCCCTTTTTGCCACAGAAGTCGCCGTTTGATTTTGCATTTCTAACATTTTTTTTCATCATCTCCCGGATATCGGCAACTTGCCCCTCCATGGATGAAATCCTTTCTTCCACCGTCGTTTTGATCTGATTCATCTCTCCTTCAATTCTTTCCTCCAAGGCATCCACCTTCTTTGCCGCCATTACAATCCGAACTTTGTAGAATCACAAAATCTGGAATTTCGACAACAAAAACAGCAACTTTCACCTTTTCCGGCCAAAAAAAACAGCCGCTGAAATTTGCCCAAAACAGCCCACAAACGGTCCCAAGACTTGCTATGATACCAATTTGATAGGAAATACTTGAATTCGCTTCTACAACAAAACTCAATGCAAAACTGCTGTTTGCAGCAGGAAAAAACAGCAAAAACAGTAGAAAACAGAAAAATCTGGGAGAAAAATGGAGAAACAACTTGTATTTTACTAGTAGATGCAAGGAAAATAGCAAAGATACAAGGATCCTCTATTCGAGAGGAGGATCGCACTCTCCCAATCTCTAGAATTCGTTCTAGAACCCAAACCTCCAAGAAAACCCTAATTGCAATCAATCAAAACATAAAAATCTCTAATCTCCCTCATCCTTCTTAATACAATAAATTTCATAATTGGTTTTCCCTCCTAAAGCCTAGCCACCCCTTCCTCTTTGAATTTTCAAATGATGCTAGCAAGTGGGGCCAACTTGTGGGCTGGCCAATGTAGAGGAGGCGGAATACCTCCGCCTCCTATAAGTTTGCTGAACCGGCTGGGCCGGTTCAGCTCTTGTCCGCATAACATATTCTGAGCATCACAGTGGGTTTCTAAACTACGAAGGGGGATTTTAGACTGCAGAGCTAAAAACAAAATCTTTCTGCAGCAAAACAGGAAATAAATACATAAAAAATAAAAATAATAACAATAAGATAAAAAACTTACTGTCTCTGCACGAATGAATCCTTTCTCAAAATCTGAATGTATTACTCCAGCAGCTTGAGGTGCTGTCATGCCTGTTTGGCAAGAGGCTACTATTTCGATCAAGATATCCAAAGCATAATTGAGCAGCCAAAACTAATATGCAAGCTAGAAGAGTTCATCAAAACTAACCGGCAAGTATTGTCCAAGCTTTTGTTTCCTGGAAAAGAAGCCAAAGGCAACATCAATACCAAGTACTTGAAAACAAATCAAGAAATGTTGTCACCTTTTCTCCTGATGTGAAGTAAGTTCGGAGTCCCAATAGGTCATACGTCTCTCTTATAAGATTTCCTAGTCCACTTTCACTCACACCAAGGGACTTCAGATACTCTATTCTCTCCTCTAGTGGAAGTTCAGTGAGCTCAGATTCAACCTGAAGACGGTATGCACAATATTAGTCATTTCAAAAAATTTAGGGATTTTTACATACATAACACCTATAATTATTAAAAATACATATTTAACACCTAAACTTTTATATTTACTAATATACCACCTAAAACCCCTCTTTTAATTAATTCTAACATTTCATTTAAACCTTCCGTCAAAAATCACTATCAACGACTATATTCTCCGTCAATGGCATCCTTTCACAGTGAATACAAGTATCTCATCGCTTCAATGGAGTGGTAGAATAGAAGGAAAAAGGGATTTTTTTTGGTATATTAATAAATATAGAAGTTTATGTGTTGAATTTGTATTTTCAATAGTTTTAGATGTTATGTATGTAAAAAATATAAAATTAAGATATCAGCCAGATCTGTAAAAACAAACAAACCAAAGAAATAAGTCTAATAACAGGGATGGCATCAAGCGCAGAATTATGGATTTATAAAGAGTATAAGACGTATCACAGCTTGCAGAAATAAGGAGCATATTTCCCAAGAATGCTTAGTAGAAGATAGCATTTACCTAAGCAAGACCAAATAAAATTTGCATATCTAGCATGTTTAATAAGAAATAATATCTTTTAAAGAAAAAAATATGGCTTGAGTGCCTGTAGCTACCACATGCAATGTATGCATCAATGCATGTCTATTATTTAAAATGTTTATTTGCATATGGTAGCATAAGAGCAACCGATGAGCATGATTTACTTTAGGGAAATTGTGTAATTTTCTTGCATATATGTATCTGAAGTTTTAAGCATATAAAACGGACATGAAATAAAAGAAGGCCAAGATAAGGAAACCAGATTACAAGGATTAAATCAATAAAAATGGAAGTGCACAATAGATGCAAAATGTCATTAACTCAACATAGGTTTGTTTGGGTTGGTTGCAGTGTTTTGTAAAGGTGATTGTAAAGCTATTGTGGAAAAAGTAATTTTTTTTAAAGCTGCTGCGGATATTATAAAGTTTCTTTTAAAAAAATTGTTAAAAGAAATTGAACAGTTGCATTCTTGAAACTATCATATATCAACAACTTTGATTCCACAACAAAAATTTCTAGAAAGCAGAAAAAAAGTAATAGTCGACAAAATTATAGTTGCAGTCTAAAAAGCAAATCATTGAGAAACTTATCCAAAAAAGACCCTTGATAAAAAAAAAATGGATATTACATTGTCTCATATTTTATAAATTGCATGCAGCAGCATCATATGGAATTTGATAAATATAAAAAATCATTACTTTGACTTCGCTCAGGAATCATACCTGTGCTGAAATTGATACTAGGCCAGATTGCAACTCAGATGCAAGTCTCAGTACTTCTCTGACGTGTGGATTGCTGCTTGGTTCAGAAAGATCTGTTTCAGCCACATTAGCAACATATATGATAGGCTTCATAGTGAGCAAACAGAGATGACGTATAGAATCTTTTTCAAAGTCTGTTAAAGGAACGGATCTTGCAGGTTTTCCATCCATGAGAAGCTTTTGAATCTTTTCCAAAGCTGATCTCTCCGTTTCTTCCTGGAAGATTGAAGATTGAAAACCAGTGACAAATAGAGATTTCTTAGTGTATATCTATATATATATATATATATATATATATATATATATATATATATATATTAAAAACCAGCTTAGTAAAATTAATAGACTAGGCATGTATCAGCTCGAAATTGATCACTTTCAACTCGACTCAAATTTGGTTCAACCTAAAATCAAAGTCTTTGATTTTGAGTTTGTCACTCGCACAAACTCTGCTTCATAAAGATTACCTTGAGTTTAGACTGTGCATCCTTTGCCTTGCCTTTCCTAAGTTTTTCCAATCTTTTATCTATCTGAAATTCTTATGAATAAACAATTTAGTATTGTAAGTGCACTTCATTACAAGAAACTAATCAAATAAAGAAATGAAATTAAGAAAAAAAAAAAGTCTAACAATCCATGTACGAAACATACATCAAAGCATTTTGTTATTCATACCTGATCAAGATCTGAGAAAATCAGCTCTAGGTTTATGACATCTATATCTGACTTTGGGTCAATTTTACCATTGACGTGAACAATGTCATTATCCTCAAAGCAACGCACAACCTGTAGACAGTTAACAAGTATAAGGGCTAAAAAGCCAGCATAACAAGAATTAGCATGGAAAAACAAAACATAAAAATTCCTCAAATTTTAACCGACTTACAAATTTGTCAATAACCAAAGCAACAACTGCACCGTTATTTAAGCTTTTGCTTAATTAATGCTGTTTTATTTATGCAGTGGGACATAAAGTATTAATACTAATATGCTTTTCTCAAGAAATGGCAAGGAAAAATATAATATTTAGACAAAAAACCATACATGATTTAATGAGTTTTTCCTTCCAAAATCTAGGGTTCCTCCAAAACAAAAGATTTTTCAATAATATTGATAGGGAATGTTTGGAAAAGCTTTAATGATTTCCTAAACCCTAATTCTTATTTTCTCAAGAGTTTGTGAGAGTTCCAAATTAGGGCTTTTTCCAAAACTAATTTCTTTCACAAAAATGGTTTCAATCAATATTAGAAATATTATTATGGGTTTAAACTAAACTTTCATGAAAAAATTTCAAGTTTTAAAATTAGTTCCAAATTTCAATTTCTATGAAAGTGCTTCCACAAATTTTATTTCCAATGACCTTAGAAGTATTTTGATGAGGTAAAATCAAAATTTTGTATGAAAACTCTATGTTTCCTAATTTTGAATTAAAGAAATCCAAAATTTTAATTAAATTAAAATCTAATTAGATTAAGGGGATGTCTTTACATATTCATGAGAAGAAAATAGTGAATTTAGGTTCCCAATTCTGGAGTTTTTAGGAAAATCCAAAAATTTAAAATAAATTAGAAACCTAGGAAGATGGAATCTTCTTGCACTATTGAATAAAAACCTTTTAAATTAATGATAGTTTTCTCCCTTAGGTCTTGGAAAGGGAAGTGATAAGGAGAGATCGTCGCGAGATTAGACGACAATTTACACGCATTCTGAGATTTGTTTGCTTATTTTGAGGTAGACATTTAACTATTCCAAGTTCAATGTTCTTTTATGCTCTTTAAAAGTTAAATGCACTATGATATGTTTTAGCATTAAAATAGCATGTTAAATTTTTTTATTCTAAATGAAAATCGTATACCGACATGTTTAGAAAAATTATTGTCTTGTTTAGGCACATTTTAATTCAAAAAGAATTTTCATGCAGACTTGCATAAAAATTTAATAGTTAGAAGCATATGATTGATATGTATGTTAGTTATCTATCATATGATAGTTATTGCATGTGGAATTGTGCATGTTATGGCAGAGTACTAATATGATGTCTTAGTACAATATGGCAATTCGAAGCAATATGGTTCTTCGGGGCAATATGATAAAAGAAAATGATATGGTCAATATGTATATGTGCCTGCTCAGTACAATTTTGGTAATCCAGTATGGATGTATTAAATACGAATAAGATAAATATATATGTATACAGAAAATAAATACAAGTTGAAAAGCATGAAATGAAAGAAGTAGGAAGTCATATAAATATAGGTGTATGGCTACCTTTGCATGACACTATGCTGTATAATTCTTTAGTTACATGTTGCTCAGTTTCATATTAAAGTATGCATATTGATCTTATTTACAATGTAATTGAAATTAGTATAGTTATTTGATACCTACTGAGCGTTAGCTCACTCCCTAGTTTTGAGATATTTTTAGAAAAACATGCTAATCAGTAATGACTGACAGACTGTCATTCACCTACTGCCGTAAGGAGACGTCAGGTGACAGATTCTATTTGTTATTTTGATACTTTACAATAGATTGACGCATAGGATGACATGTGATAGTGTCCATATTTTGTAAAAGAATTTTATGCACATGTTTATAAATGAAAGAAAAATGATGTTTGAAATTTTTAGTGGCTCTCTCTTTTATTTATTTGGATGATTACTCTATCATGTTATATTGAACTGCTTCAAATCTTCTATCCGACATCCGTTCCTGCCTCGTTTGCACGAGCTTACCGGGTCGGGTCGTGACAAGAGTTGTATTAGAGCGAAATTTAAGATGTCGATCAATATAAAGAGCCATTGAGTTGATATTATAAGCCATAGAATATATAGTGTGCATGTTTCAAGAAGCTGTGGAATTGTGGTATTTTTTAATTGCCTTAGGGCCATGGATCCTGATAGTGATGCCACTAATGGCAACACTGAGCAAAAAAGGAGGGAGGTTCCAGTTATCTCAACAGTGGCACAACCTCCGAGCGGTGGTAAAAGTGCTACTATAGACACATTTACCCAAATGATGGTGGTTGTGACGCAGTTGATTCAGCACTCCTAGGATCAGTCACATTCTAGCTCCAAGGGCGAATCATCTGTAGACAAGCATTTAAAGCTCTTTCAGGATATGCAACCGTCTCTTTTTATAGGAGCAGGAGAGCCAGTTGACGTTGAAAGCTGGTTCATGAGGATCGAGAAGATTATGGATGGTAAGCACTATCCAACTGATCGAAGGGTAACTCTAGCTACCTTTGCCTTGGATGGAGAGGCTGAAAGATGGTGGAGATGATAGCTTTTGGAGAATATTCGTGGCAAGGCAGCATCTCAGGTCTTATGGAGGAGTTTGTCAGGGTTTTCAGAGATTGCTTTGTGCCTCTTTCTGTGAGGAGGCAAATGCAAGATCGATTCATCCGAATAGTCCAAGGAGACCGCACAGTTATGCAGTATAAAGCTGAGTTCACTATGTTATCATATTATGCAGCTCAACTCATCCCTAGTGCTGAAAAGAAGTGCCACAGATTTTTATCAGGGCTTCGAGATATTATTCGACAGCCGTTGATTCCATTGGGTCTTGATGATTACTCTGTTCTGATTGAAGGGGCGATGAGGATAGAGATTGACCATCAGGCCAAACAGAAGCATAGAGACTTTCATCAAAAGAAGAAAGGTTTCGAAAAATCTAGAAGCTTCAAGACATATTCAAGAGGCTCTAGTCTGAAGAAGGCTAAGACATATTCAAGGCCAATGTGAGTGGCTTTGGCATCAATATCAGTGTTTATTCATGGTCTAATCCGTTTTGGAGGTGACAAAGTTAATGAATAGACTGCTGAATTTGGGAAGTTAGAAAATGCATTATAGTCTTTGGGTATAAGATAAAGCATTTTTTTGTCGTAAGTCAGGGTTCTACCAAAAAGAAAACCAGAGTTGCAACAAGAGGCAGTGAACTGTGGTTGAACTGCAGTCCCAGCTTCCCCTCGCTGCTCCTTTTCAGGGTAAAAAGCTTATGTGGTCCAAAGTTGCCGGACCATGCTTTACCCAACCCCTGAAGCTGCTTTGCAAAACAAAGAAGCTATATGAAAAGCAGTCTTCTGCTTCAACAGGGGCTGGCTAAAACATGCTATGAAGCCAAATAGCAGTCATAGCACTTGAGGTTTGCCAACTTCTACCTGGGCATCGCCAAAACCTGGAGAGAAGATGAACTTAACATGTTTACAACTGTTGCCATAGAAAAATTCAACACAACACCATTTGCAATTGTGGTTGGTTCCCTCCACTTAGCCGTTCAAGATCATCTTCAATCGTTGACAAGCCCTTTTAATATAATGAAAATCAACACTCAAGTTTCCATGCTGTCTCAGCCGGTTCTATTCTAGGTATGTAGTAAATAAGAAAACTTATATGGAAACATTTACAAAAAGGATAGCAATAATTTATCTTTTGGCATGAAATAGGAAACATCAGAAAAAGCAAACACGTAAATTAAAAATGAACCTGCAGTATGGAATCCACTTCACGAATGTGGGAAAGAAATTTATTACCTAATCCCTGTTAAACAATGGTGCCGGCATTAATATCCAGATATAGAAGTAGAACTACAGAGAAACATGATAGAATGGTAATCAGAACCCAAACATGTAGGAATTAAAAAACATGTAACAGATAAGTACGTACTATAAATAAATGGCAAAATTAAAATAAACTGGTCTTGCTGACTTTTTTAATGGAAAGAATGAGTTAGCAATTCAAAGGACCAATGACATTACGGAAAGAGTGTACAAAACAAATATGCTAGTATACAATCTAATATAAAAGATTGCAACAAAAAAAAAATATTGTAAAAGATTAAAGAGATTTTATGCTTAAAATTACTCCTCCCCCATCGTCTATGATATATTTATAAGAAAAGGCTTAATTAAGATTTGTTTTGGTTCTATACTAGTTCTCGAGTGAGAAAAAAAATTTTAACCAACCGTCCTTCCTATGTTAGAGTAGTAAGAATCAGAGGACTAATATGTTTTTTGCATACCTAGTCAAAGTCATCCAAAAGGAAGGAAGATTTGCCTACCAGATATAAACAAAGAAGCAGAAGCTACACCAAGTGGAGAAAACTACACTAGCATGGAAGAAAAATAAGTCACTGCCTCAGTAGCATTGACAGGCTAAAAGGAAACATTCTTACAAAGCAAAATAACTCAGGTGGTACGCCCAAGGCATGACTCTAAACATTAGCGAGGGTAAAAAAAAGGCCACAGGAGACCTGATCTAGGAGTATCATAATACTGGAATATTCAAAAATTCACTAGTCCATGAAATTCTCATAAATTAAGATGTTAAAATAAGCTTATAGCATTTTCTAGAAGCTTCCAAAACGATCCAAAAAGTTCTGAGAAGGTTCCATCATCAAGCACAATTCTCCACTGAGAAAGGTCTAGGAATGGAGGGAGAATGAGCAAAAAAAAGAGGACCTGATTGGAAATTTGTCAATCCAAAATCCCAAGATAGAAGGGGCGGCAAAACAAGAAAAGATTCAAGTAGTTCAAGGAATATTTCAACTTTACACTAAAAATTTGAGATAATACCCAAAATTCAATCCAAAACAACTAAAAAAGTTGACGTCTATCAAAGAAGGAAATTAGGGTAATCAAGGTAACAATCTACATTTCACTCCATAAAAGTCACACTATATCTCTCTCCCTGAGCAATCTAGAACATGAAAAACTTTACAACATAAAGAGGAGAGAAAACACAAACCCATAATTCAATCTAAAACTCCTAGAAAGGACTGAAATTCCATAAAAGGAGAAAGACGTTGAGGTGATCAATATAACACTCCATATTACATTGCATAAGAGTCACCCCATCTCTCCCCATCTCTCTCCCTTGTCATCTATAATACGAAGGGGGTAATTCGTAAGAATATCCTACGGTATTTAGATTTCAATTACCAAATAAATTATGATAAGCATTTAAATAAGAACTTATTTTATTAAATAGTTCATCTAGCATGAAAAAAAAAAGTTATTTTCCTTATTTAATCTAATATTTAATTTCTAATTTGCTTATCATTTTTGGCTATAAATAGCCATTAATATATACTATTTCCTACATTAACGAAGTGAATTAGTTCCATCCAACTCATCTCTCTAGTCGAGTCTCTCCTTCCTCAATACCCATCAGATTGTGGTTTCAGGAGAAAGCAGCACCAATGACCACTCTATCCCTCTCTACTTCAAAGTTTAGCTAGGGTAGGAAATCACTGTGTGCTGGTAAATGGCAATTGGATACATCCATAATAGGAAACAATACTCATAATTGATGTTTGCTATTTGTTGTAGCGTCAAACAGTGAATGCATTCAATGAGTGAGGCAAAAATCAGTATAAATCGATAAAAAATAGCAACAATCCAAGGAGAAGGTCTCCAAGGCTGCCATGATTGGTAATTTTACTCTCTAAATTTTACAAGCAACTCCTATTTGCTAGGTTCTAAGTTGATTTAAACCACACTTCAATCCTTTTCGACCAATCTTATTACAATCTTTCTTTGCTTGTAAATCCTTATTGATTAAAAATATCAAATTGTGACCAAGAATCCTTGCATTGTGATCCCATTCCGATTAGAAGTGAAGACACAAAGCTCATTTTAGTGGATTTCTGATCATTTTAGGTAAGTATAAATGTACAAATTTATTAAAAAAAACACCACATGAAGCTTACAACAAGCAATATCATAATGATCATTTATGAATAAAAGTTTCATTTGGAATGTTCGATTCATTAAAGGCTGCCACACCATATACGCATTTATGAAATGAATCATGAGAATCTCATAAATCATAAACTTGCAGTTCAAACGATAGAGATATCACTTTCCAAAATAATAGCAATGCTCTATGAGACATAAATCAGATAATATTCATACTGCATACCTCTCCTTGACTGGCTCCTTTTACTAGACCAGCAATATCAACAAATTCTATAGAGGCTGGTACAACTCGGTGGGACTTGCTCAGTTGGGATAGAATGCTCAACCGTGGATCTGGTACGGCGACAATTCCAACATTGGGCTCAATGGTGCAGAAAGGAAAATTTGCAGCCTGAGCTTTCCCATTCTCAACCTAAATCAAAGAAAGGAACTTTCAACTGTCTAATCTCTTAAAAAATCCAAAACTTCGCAGATAACAACCATTGGATACAATAATACACATTTTTATGCATAAAGAAAACAATTTGTGTATCTTCTAAAACAGAAAAAAGATCATCACCATCACTGAATTTACCCCATCTGTGGTTTTTACAAGTTTTGTTAAGTGTTGCCATAGATGTTAACATATTCAGCTCAAAACTTTTAATAACTTTTATATGTAATTTAAGACCAACCAATTTTACTTCCTAGTCTTTAGATGCTAATCTTAATTTAATATACTTTGTGAATTTTCTATCCTTCTTTATACTATACCACCTAAACGCTTCCTTAGTAGATTGTAGACAGAAATTATGTTTAAAAATAATAATTTTATTTTAAAAATAAAATCATAACCCTGGAGAGATTTTGAAGGTCAAATCAATAATTATTTTAACTTATAGAACTAAATAAGTGAAATCAAGTAAATTTAACATTTTAATAACTTATTTTCTTCGAGCACTAATAAATTATCATTTTTAAAATACATGTTTTCTTCAAGCAACTTGACCTAATTTTATTTTCTACTGCATTAACTTTAACAAACAATACTACCACCATTCTCCTAATATAATTATTCCCCAATTTATCTAATAGACTTTCGAACTCTCGATACATTTATTTTTAAACATTCTTATGTCACCGAAGACAACTTGATCAACAGCTTGCCTAAACCCTAAAATATATACTAAATGAACAAGGTTATGCCTATTATAGCTTTAGGTTGATGAAGGGCTTACAACAGCATTGAAAAGTGTGGATTTGCCGACGTTGGGGAGGCCGACGATGCCAGCCTTGAGGCTCATGCTCACCCTGGAGCCCGACGAGTAGAGCCGGCGCCATTGGCAATGATGAAGCGATCGAGAACAGCAAGATGAAAAGCTGGAACATAGAGAGAAGGTGGTTCTGTTAACGCCGAACCCTAAAAGAGTTGAGCCGATAACCCTAGCCATGAACACCGGCTGCAAGATGCTTCTCTGTGGAGATAGGGAGGGAAACAAATGGTTCCAACTGGCAACTGCCGAGTGCCAACTCGTCCAACAAGTCCGAGTGGACTTTTGCAAAAGGGTTAAAAAAAAAAACACTTTTTTTTATCAGAGTCGTTCTTGTAAATAAAATGTTTACGGTATTACTTAAAATTATTAAATTGTTTTTTTAATCCAAAATATTTTATAAAAAAACTTAAATCAAAATATTTTGAATTTTTTTAAATAATGTAAAATATTAAAAATTAAATAAATATATATTGTATTCATCTTAAAATAAATTTCAATATATTAAATTTATCATAATTAAAATATTTTAAACTAATTTTCTTATATTTTAATAATATAAGAAAAAATTAATTCATAGAAGCTTGTTTAGAATATAATTTCAATCAATTTTGGTGGATAAAATAAAATAAGCTTAACTCTTTTGTGAAAATTTAATTTAAACTAATTACGATTTTATAATGTTCAAATATTTTTTATCTTATTATGGATAAATTGTAATGTGAAATAAATATAAGCAATTTTATTAAGTAAATTTTATGGCATATAATTATCAAATATAATCAAACTTATTAATATTTATTATTTTTGTTACAGTTGAATTTAATTATGATATTAAAGCATGTATATATATAATTATAATCGCCTCTATAATTGAGGTTGATGAGTTATCATCGGGTGGTGATTGTCAAATAATGGTTGATAATGGACAACATAAGTTTGGAGATTAAAGCTTCGTTTGATTTATATTTTTACTACTTCTTAAAATAGTTTTTTAATATAAAAAATTTATATTTTTACTAGAATTTTGTTTTTAAAAGCAGGAAAAAATATATCTCAAACGAAGTCAAAGACTAATTGGGTTGGTCATTCTCTTGATAGGAAGGGAGATTAGGCAACTAAAAATACTAGCGTTGGAAGACATCGGTTGGTTATTTTTTGACATTGATCGCTGGAAAGTATTGGGAGATGAAAAAATGGGGAATCTCATAGATTGAGCTTCAATTGGTAGTATGCTTTATCACACTTCATATAGGAAGTAAAGATTCAGTGACCAAGGAGGTGAGTGTCAAACACTGCTAATTGGTTAATGTTGAACATGAATTGTTAGTAATTGTCAAGTGAAAACCATTAAGAATGATAGAAGTGAAGAGATATCGCTTAGTTATTGTTCATATAAGAGATGTATCAATAAATCAAATGAAAATCATTAGATGTTAAATAATGGCATATATTGAGCAACAAGTATAAGCATTGAGTAATAGCCAATGAGGGACAAAAAATATTATAAGATTACGACCTCGTTCATTCTTGTGACTAGAGAGAATATTAGAATAATAAATCTACTTTGTATTTACGTCATTATATTTACCGGTTATGCCTTCTATTCTTCTATATAAACTGTGTCACTGTATACATTATACACAATAATAATATTTCTGTTTTCCTCTGTTCTCTTCCTCTACCGTTAGTTCTCTCGTCTTCTTGATCTTGCATCTTCTTCCTGATCTAGCTCTCATGGTATCAGAGCACCTATGGGAGATCAAGAATCAATGAACATTCTTCCTCCCTCCTCCTCCTCCCCCTTCACCTCCGATCAACACAACCACATAACCATACCTCAGCCACTCAAATTTCTTGTCTCAAACATCAAAAACTTAGCTCCTCATCCCCTTACAACTGAGAATTACCCAATTTGGCGTGTTCAACTTCTTCAACAATTCACGGCTAATGGCTATGCCGGCCACCTCACCGGTGCTACGAAACCTCCCGCCGATCCAACGTCTGTCGAGCACGCTCAATGGCTCCTCATTGACAACAATCTTCTCTCGGCGCTCTTTTCTACGGTTTCTCAGTCAATTTTGCCTTACATCATCACGGCCACCACCGCCGGCGAAGCGTGGGCTATTCTTGAACGCCGACTTCAGCCTACCAGTCGGTCTCGCGTCATGCAACTCAAGAACGAGTTGTACCGAGTCCAGATGAAGGATCAACCCATGCAGCAATATCTCACCCGCATCAAAACCATCGTGGACAACATCACGGCGTCTGGCTCTCAAATCGACTCTGAAGACATAATGCTTCACATATTGAACGGTCTTCCTCCCAACTTCAACTCGTTCAAGTCTACCATTCGGAATTCCCTGCTTCCCATCGATCTTGATACATTCTATTCAATGCTTTGCAATGAAGAAATTCATTTGCAACAAGAATTAAATCAAGAACACATCAACGCCTCTGCCCTTTACGCCACTTCCTCCAATAACACTCGCAATCGCACCTACAATGCCAAGCGAAATGTAAAAACCAAGAACTCTCAGAACTCCACCGCCCCTTCGACTTATTCCCAGCACCTTCCAACTCCTCCGAATTTTATAAGACCGACGTGCCAAATCTGTGGCAAGGTCGGTCACATTGCTCTAAACTGTTGGCACAGGAGCAATCCAAAATACGCTCCGACGGATACTCGACCGCCTCGAGCTCTCTTTGCTACTCCCAACCCTGCCAATGGCCACGATTGGGTTCTCGACACAGGTGCCTCAGCTCATCTTACTCCGGACATATCGCATCTCTCCTACCCGACCGCATATCAAGGCTCGGACAACGTTTCAACCGCAAATGGCTCAACGATTTCCATACACAACACCGGTCAGGGTCTTCTTCCTCTCCCGGACACGAATCGTAAGCTTTATCTTCACAAGCTTCTCCACGTACCGGCTCTCACTCATAACCTTCTTTCAGTTTCTAAACTAACTAAAGATAATTTTATATTTATTACTTTCGATGCTAATGGATTTATCATGAAGGATCTTCGGGACAACCATCCTCTGCTTCTTGGTCGCCTACATAACGGACTGTACAGGATCAGTTTTCCTCCGAATGGACATCATGCTGCTCTTACTTCTACCACAAATTCCTCCATCCCGTGGCATTCGCGTCTTGGTCATCCCGGACAAGAAACGCTTTCTGTTCTTGCGCTGCAGTTTTTTGATCTAGTTCATGTAAAACAGTCCATGCCCTGTGATTCTTGTAATAAGGTCAAAAGCCATAAAATTGTCTTTAATAAAAACACCACGGTTACCTCTAAGCCTTTTGATTTAATCCACACTGATGTTTGGGGTCCAGCGTCTCTAACCTCTTCCGATGGATTTCGTTATTACATCATCTTTATAGACGATCATACTCGGTTCTCTTGGATTTATTTTCTCCACACCAAACAAGAAGCTTTAGCTAATTTTAAAAACTTCTGCACTATGGTCCGCACTCAATACAAGACCACTCCTAAAATCCTTCGTTCGGATGGCGGCGGCGAGTACACTAGCCACGCCTTCAAATCTTTTTTACAAGATAACGGTATCCTTCAACAACTTTCGTGCCCCCACACCCCGGAACAAAATGGCTTATCCGAACGCAAGCATCGCCATCTCCTTGACATTACTAGAGCGTTACTTATTGAATCCGGGCTTCCACACAAATTTTGGGCGGAGGCGACCTCCACCGCAAATCTCCTAATTAATCTGCTACCTTCCAAAGCCATCTCCAATAAAATCCCTGCTCAATGTCTGCACGGAATTCCTCCGACCTACAGCCATCTTCGCACGTTCGGCTGCTTATGCTACCCGTGGCTTCGTCCGTATACCACCGACAAATTTTCTCCGCGATCCCAAGCTTGCGTCTTCATAGGCTATTCTCCTCTTCACAAAGGTTACAAATGTTACAATCCCTCTACTGGAAAAACTCACGTCTCCCGTCATGTGGTTTTCTACGAACACAATTTTCCCTATAAGCAATTTGATAACCCGGGGACCTTCCAGGCTCTCTCTCCTTCCGCTCATATACCTCCCTCACTTCTCATTCCCACCTCAACTCTAGCCAATATCCAACCTCCTCCGATTATACCTCAACTCAACGCACCTTCTATTCCTCCTTCTCCTAATCCTGACATTACTCAGCATGACATAAATCAAGATCCGCATCCCTCTCTTCTCCCTCAGGCTTCGATCAATAACGACCCTCCCACTCATCACATGCAGACTAGGTCCAAGTCCGGTATCCACAAACCCAAGCAGTTTTTAAATCTTTTGACTCACACGAACTCCATTTCCACCCCTACTACGTACAACCAAGCTGCGAAATCAGCACATTGGCAACAAGCAATGCTCACCGAATTCAATGCCCTCCAACAGCAAGCCACTTGGACGCTAGTTCAGCCCCCTCTCAACAAACCGGTTCTCGGGTGTAAATGGATATACAAAACGAAAATGTTACCAAACGGACAAGTCGATCGTTACAAGGCTCGCTTGGTCGCGCTCGGTTACAATCAGAAATTTGGAATTAACTATACCGAGACCTTCAGTCCCGTCGCCAAAATGCCTACTATCCGCCTTCTTCTTACTCTCGCTTTAAACAGGAAATGGCCTATGTATCAACTAGACATCTCCAATGCCTTTTTACACGGCGATCTTCCGGATGACATTTACATGCGACAACCACCCGGTTTCATTGATCAACATCATCCGAATGCAGTCTGCAAACTTCAAAAATCGCTTTACGGTCTCAAGCAAGCCCCGCGACAATGGTTTCAAAAGCTAACAAGCTTTCTTCAATCCAAAGGATTCACGATCAGCCATGCCGACCCGTCGCTATTAATTCTTGACACCAACTCTACCCAACTGTTTATTCTAATTTATGTTGATGATTTCTTAGTAACAGGTAACGATCCCGTCGCAATCCAGAATCTCCTACAACAATTGCAGTCTCAATTTGCCCTTAAACAGCTAGGCAACATTTTTCTTTTCCTTGGAATCCAGGTACTTCAATCCACCACAGGCTATTTTTTATCTCAAAAACACTATGCTTCAAAACTTCTTCTTGAGGCAGGTTTTGAAAACTGCAAGCCGGCTCCGACTCCCATAGCACCCGAATCTCAGAAAACCGGCAAGATCTCTCAACCATTTCATGATCCAACTCTTTACCGTCGACTCGCCGGCTCCCTTCAATACCTGTCGATCACACGGCCGGACATCGCCTTCGCTACCAATCGTGTTTGCCAACATATGCAATAACCGACGGATCAAGACTTCCAAGCTCTCAAACGTCTTCTCCGCTACATCAACGGCACTCTCTCATATGGCCTACCCATCTCAGTTGGGTCGCTCGAGCTGCACTCCTATTCCGACGCCGATTGGGCGTCGGACTCCTCGGACCGCAAATCTATCTCAGGTTTCTGCACTTTTCTTGGTCCTAATCTCATCTCTTGGACGGTGAAGAAGCAAACTACGGTCGCAAAATCATCCACCGAAGCTGAATATCGTTAACTATCCGCAGCCACCTCTGAAGTTATTTGGCTCCGCAGACTAGCCGCCGAACTCCATCTTCCGCAACCAAACCCGACAACGATCCATTGTGACAACACTTCCGCCATTGCTATTGCAAAGAACCCGGTCTTCCACGCCCGCACAAAACACATCGAAATTGATTATCACTTTATTCGACAACAGATCAACACAGGCGAAATCAAATTGGTTCACATTTCATCCAAAGATCAAGTTGCAGATATCTTTACAAAGCCGTTTTCTATTACACGGTTCATTGATCTCCGAAACAAATTAACCATTCGTTCCTCGAATGCTTAATTTGAGGGACGATATTAGAATAATAAATCTACTTTGTATTTACGTCATTATATTTACCGGTTATGCCTTCTATTCTTCTATATAAACTGTGTCACTGTATACGTTATACACAATAATAATATTTCTGTTTTCCTCTGTTCTCTTCCTCTACCGTTAGTTCTCTCGTCTTCTTGATCTTGCATCTTCTTCTTGATCTAGCTCTAAGAGAAGACAGACCAATCAAGAAGATAATCATCATAAGTCAATGATTCAACCATTGGACATCAGTTGTTGGTGAGTATAAATGGAAAAGTAAAAAAAAAAATACATAAAATAATCCAATACATATTGAGATGAATTATACTCAAAACCACATCTAAATTCCAATTATTATTTTTTTAATAATTACATATCTCAATTAAATTAATTCAAATAAAATTTACTTTGTATGCATAATTAAAAATATATATATAATTATATATAAGATAAAATCATGAGACAAACAATTATGAAATGAGGGAATATGTGTCATGATCAAGAAAAAAAAACCATTAAAGAAAAAAAAATCATTCAAATCAACATTGCAAGTGATATTTTAGATATCCTCTAAACATTTAAAAAGAAATGTCTAATCTAAAATGAGTTGTATGATTTTGCTTGAAACCTAACCCCAATTAATGCCCCCACATTCAATAATTTTTCTAAGGACTTTATATATTAAGTGGTCTGCCCCTTTTTTCTTATGATGGAGAAAATTTCTATCATTTATTTGTAAGAATTGGAGAAATAATTGTTTATGTATAAATTTTGATTAATGGTGGCTTGTGTGTAGGGGCGGAACCAGCCCTAATTTTCAGAGGGGGAGGGGCAAATTTATAAGGCATATATGTCGGGGGTCCAAGGGGGCAGCGTCCCATGGCAGGGTTCGATCTGTTGGGGGCAATTACCTAAATACCATAGTATTTTAAAATTTTTAGAGGGGGGGGGGGGGGGGGGGGGGGGAGGGGGCAATTGCCAAAAAAATCCTTGTAATAAAGTCTAAAAAATGGATGAAGAGAAATAAATTACCTAAAAACCATATAATTTAAAAAAAAATTGTGATGATATAAGTAATTAATTATGCATAATCTTATGGGGTTCCGCCCATGCTTGTGTGGGATGTTGGATGGGAAGGATATGAGTACTCAACTATAATGGTGTTAGAGCAATTAATTATGCATAAAAAGACATACAATTTTTCCTATTAATGAAAAAAAACATATAAACATGTGCTAAAATTTTTTAGGTCAAAGACTTGGAAATCATTAAATTTATTTTGATATTTAAAAAATTCATTTTTTCCATACATAACACAAATATAAAATAAATACAATAAATTTATGCTCATTCTAATATAATTTGTATAAGGAAATCATAACACAAATAATTTTTTTCCCATTGCTACTATAGTTTGATAATGATATATATATAAGCAATATAAATTATGTAAAACTTAATTAGTCATCTAAGTAAAAAAAGTCATCAAATTTTTAGAAACAATTGATATTTAAAGATCAATTCAATGACTTAGCCATTGAAGTTGTATATACCAGTCAACTCAGGCATATTCAAACGCGTGCAGACTGCACTTGGTCACGTCATTACTCTACTCGAATGCGGGCACTACGCAGACTTGACGCGATCACGATAAACTCAATGTGAAATCCTGGGTCACACGGGTCATTCTGGGTTATTCCCTAGTTTCCGGGTCAACCCGAGCCCAACATAGTATTACAAGCGGGTCGAAATCTTGAACCCGAACTAGCTCATTTCTTAAACGGGCTGATCATAATCCGAAATTTTCGGATCATGACAAATATTGACATCTCTAAATTGAACATATAATGATAAATACTAAATAGCTTAAGCATTTGTTTATTGAATATCCCTCCAATTCACAGCTCAAAGGCTTCTCAATGAAGCATTAATCATTAACACAAAGGGTCCCTCCTAAAGAATCCTTCCCCAAGCAATTAGCCTTGCAAGCTTCTCTCATCCACACATTAGCTCACACTAACTCTAAAATATCTATAAAAAAAGGGAATTTTTTATCGTTTAGTCATCTTATTTCCTTCACCTTCTTCTCATGTGGGTTCCTTTTGTCTCTTTTTGTGATGATTCTGTTCAAGCTAAAGCACCACATGCTTTATTTATCCACTCTCCTTTCCTGTATAAGAACTCAGACCTTCATATAAATAATTAAAAGCCACCTAATAAAGAATCTTAGATTCATTTCATTTTTATAAAGTTTTATATTCTATTGGTAACTACGAGCTTTATGTTTGTCACCTTTTTCGCTACCAATAATGATCAATCGGGAATGGTTTATGAATAAAAAAATGGTGATGTACGGCTTAATTAGACTGCCTAATTTGATGAAGTCGTGTGCTAAGTCTTTTAATTAGAATATAACAATAAAAAAGGACTTTTAATTAGCATGTTTATATTGTTGTAGAAATAAATAAAATCCATCAATTTAAGAAGCTTTTTGCATGGCCATTTAATAGGATAATATTTTCCATAAATTGCCGTTCAAAAGGGTTGGATCACGTGAAACACGTGACATGACACTTAAGCTATAAACAAAAACATAATAAGAAAAGAAATACAACTCTCAAATCTCTATCTAAGGTTTCATTTGGGCGAATTTCTTTCTGCTTCTAAAAGCATCTTTTTAGCATCAAAATTTTAATTTTTGTACTGAAAAGCTGCTTTAAGAAGCAGTAAGAAAGTCATCCCAAATAGAATCTAACATTTGTTTGGAATGACTTTTTTTTTATCAAATTTTTATATATTTGTACTAAAAATTGTTTTTTAAAATAATAAGAAAAAGTTTCAAAAAGGAGAAAGGAAAGAAGTAGCAGCCTACTATTAACTTGATTAGCTATACCTCACCTATATTCAAGGGCGAATCCCACTTGTTGTCAAGGGTGGGCAACTAAAAAAATTAAATAATATACTAGAGGGAGCATTTTTGATATTTTCCCCCTCTGAAAAGAACACTTTTTCCTTAATATTGTCAGCCTAATTCCTAAGCTTCATTGTGTTAGCATACCAGATAAACCACGTGATAAGCCAGCCCACGTATCACGTTCTGCTCCACTAGTCACTGCAGAGAATCATTTCAATACATGGGCACGTTCATAAATTGACCCATCAGCCAACGGCCTGTTCTGGCACCTAACGGCTTGCTCTATATGTATTGCTTTGGCTGTTCTTCTGAAACCATGGAATAGAAACTTCAAACTGTTCCATCTCATTTCACTTCTTCTTGCTATTTTGCTTTCTCTGTTTTTCCCTAACTTGCAGGTCGCTTCATGCTATCAGAGCTCTGAAGCGTATCAACCCTCTCAATGGACGAACAAAGCTCCGCTACCTCAGCCAATCCTCAGTCGTCTTCTCCAACCACGGCGATGGCAGATTTCACAATACCCGGTCCATTGAAGTTCATCATGACCAATCTAAAGTCCATCGTCAACATACAGATCACCAGCGAAAATTAAACTACGCTATTTAGAGCTTGCAAGTAAGCAAACTGTTCTTAGCTAACGGGTTCGATGGCTATCTTACCGGAAAGCTAACGAAACCCGTCGGTTCTCCCTCCGATCAAGACGTTAAACTCTGGCTATTAATCGATCAAAACTTAGTAGCCGCTCTTCTCTCAACTATTTCTCCATCTGTGATTCCATACGTGCTTCATCTCGCTACAACAACAGAAATTTGGAGCACCCTTGCTACCAGGCTACAACCAACAAACAGGTCGAGAGTCATACAATTAAAGAACGAGCTGCATTGTATTCAAATGAAAGACTCCACCATGTCACAATACCTATCCCGCATCAAACAGCTCGTAGATGGTATAGCAGCGGCAGGATCTCATGTCGATGCTGAGGACATAATTATGCATATCCTGAACGGACTACCCCCTGCATACAACTCCTTCAAAACAACCATCCGAACCATTCCTGAGCACTTCACTCTAGATACTATCTACCCACTACTATGCAGCGAGGAAATTCACATCAGCAACGAACTTCACAGGGACTCCACGCCAACAACAGAAAACACTGCCTTATTCGCAGGACGTGGAAGAGCAGGCCGATCCAGAGGCAACTATCGCGGAAGAGGATACTCCTCCAGGCCACCCAGCAACAACCGACCGCCACCACCTACTGATTCACCACGGCCAACCTGTCAGATTTGCGGCAAACAGGGCCACATTGCACTCCACTGTTGGCACAGGTGCAATCTAAACTACTCACCATCAGCCCCACCCAAGGCACTGCTCACTCAACCAGCGGCTCAATCAAGTGCCACAACTGAATGGTATTTGGATTCTGGCTCATCGTCTCATCTCACTTCAGATGCAGCAAATTTGCAAAACTCCCAACCTTATGAAGGCAGCGACAGCATCTCCATTGCTAATGGGACCTCACTTCCCATCCATTCCAGCGGGCAGGGCCTCCTACCTCTTCCAAACACCCACCGTAAGCTACAACTCCATAATCTTCTTCATGTTCCAGCACTCAAACACAATCTTTTATCCATTCATAAACTTGCAACTGACAACGATTGTTCAATCTGTTTTGATTCTCTTGGATTCTCAATCAAGGACAACCAAACTACCCAAACAATCCTTAAAGGTCGAACGAGAGATGGTCTCTACATTCTTCCTTCCACCTCAAATTTTGCACTACAAACCATCAAGTCTTCTACCTCCCTGTGGCATGCAAGACTGGGTCACCCGCACCTTCAACTGCTTCAGTTTTCAGCTAGCAAAAATCCAACAATATGTCTTTCTAGTTCTTCTAGTTTTCTATGTAACTCTTGTAATGTGGCAAAATGTCACAAACTACCCTTTTCACTAAATGAAACGAAAACTTCAGCTCCCTTTACTTTAATTCATACAGATGTTTGGGGACCTGCCCCCATATCTTCTTTAAGTGGCTATAATTATTATGTAGTTTTCGTAGACGATTTCACTCGTTTTTCATGGGTATATCCAATGTTCACTAAAAATGAAACAATAAACAAATTGCAAATCCTCATTAATTTAATCCAAACATAATTCAACTCAAAAATTAAAAATATCAGATCTGATGGAGGAGGTGAGTACACCTCCAAAGAATTTACAAAACTTTTAAACCACCATGGCATCCAACATCAATTAACCTGTCCTTACACACCGGAACAAAACGGAATTGCCGAAAGAAAACATCGTCATCTCATAGAAACCACACGAACTCTTCTTCATGCCTCAAATTTACCATTCAATTTCTGGCTTGAAGCACTTCTCACGGCCAATTACTTAATCAACAGGTTACCCTAAAAAACAATCAACCTCAACAATCCATACAATCTCCTACACGGACATCAACCCTCCTACAAACACCTTAAAACCTTTGGGTGCTTATGCTACCCTTGGCTGCGTCCACTCACTCCAAGCAAACTTCATCCTCGCTCAGCCGCCTGCATCTTCCTCGGATATTCATCAAACCACAAGGGCTATAAATGCTTTAACCCAACCACTTTTAAAATACATATCTCTCGTCACGTCATCTTTCATGAAAATAACTTTCCCTCTCTACCATTCCAACCAACTCCACCATCACCTCCAAATTCTCCTGCACATACTCCTCTCACTCTCATTCCTATATCTACAATCCGCAACAACCTTCCTATAATATCCTCCAACTCCACGTCTTCAAACACTTCCCACTCCACATATTCCCCTCCACAGAATCCATCATCCTCTTCCACATTTCCATCTCACAACACTAAACCTTCTCTACCTTTAACTTCACAACATGCCCAACATCCCATGTTAACCAAATACAAAACCGGCTCTCTAAAACCCAAGAAACAATTCAATCTTCTAGCTGTCAACCGTTCTCTCTCCACCCCATCCTGTTACACTCAAGCCGCCAAACTGCTGGAATGGAGATTAGCAATGTCAGCGGAATTCGATGCCTTACAAAGACAGGGAACATGGTCTCTAGTGCCAACCCCTCCCAATCATACAATTCTAGGATGCAAGTGGACATACCGAACCAAGCTAAAACCAGATGGCACCATCGACAGATACAAAGCACGTCTAGTAGCCCAAGGCTTCAAGCAGCAATACGGCATCGACTACAAAGAGACTTTCAGTCCAGTAGCCAAAATGCCAACGATTCGCATATTACTCTCTGTTGCACTCACGAGACATTGGCCGATCCTTCAATTAGATGTGTCTAATGCCTTTCTTCACGGCAATCTTGACGAAGACGTCTACATGAGACAGCCCCCTGGATTTGCCGACATATATAAATCATCCCGACTATGTGTGCAAACTTCATAAGACCATTTATGGTCTCAAACAAGCTCCGCGACTCTGGTTCCAAACTCTTACGAACTTCTTTCTATCAACCAACTTCCGGTTCAGCAAGTCCGATCCATCTCTTCTAATCTACAGTGACAAAGACACCCAAATCTATGTTCTCATATACGTAGATGATCTTCTAATTTCGGGCAACAATCAACAGAAGATCAATTCTTTAATCAGCAAGCTGCACTCCCAATTCTCCATCAAAGACCTTGGGTCAATCTCATTCTTCCTCGGTATACATGTATTACATACCTCAAATGGCTATTTCTTAAGCCAAGCTCAATATGTAATACCACGATCTGCTCCAGAATCGTCCAGGACGATCTGGGATCGTCCTGGGACGATCAGTGGAAAAAGAGTTCCAGAATTTGCTCAGAAGTGTTCCAGGTGATTTCCTGTAGGCATCGTCCAGGCCGATCGAGGACATCGGCCAGGCCGATTGCACTGTTTATAAGGATCGGTCGTGCAATCGCCCTGGAGTATCGGCCAGGATGATCTTGTTTGGTCTGATCGTCCAGGACGATCTGGCGATCGGCCGGGCCGATATGAAGATTATAAAACTGATTTCAGCTCATTTGAAGAGAGAGAAAATCAAAAATTAAAATATCTGATTTTGCGTCTGAGGAGAGAGAAAAAGAAGTTTTTGGAAAAGTTGATTTCGGGAAGACGCGGAGCCGTTTTCGGTCGAAGTGACTGTTGAGGAAATTGCTGTGCACGAGGTAAGGCACATTCCGTCTTTCTCAATTTTCAGTTCCGTTGTGTTTGGCGGTATTTTCTGTCCGGATTTCGTTTTCATTACGGTTTTTCGTCCGTATCTTTTGATTGGTTCAGTTTTTACCGCGTAAGTTTCTGTATATTGTTGACGTGCCGAGTGTGCACATTTTGGTTATTTTTCGAAGATTTTTGTCCGGGTATTTTTGATTCGGCGATGTTTTTCGTAGACTACAATTTTCTGTGAAATTGTAAATACTCTGTGCAGTAGAATAAATGTTCTGGAATATGATTATCTATATTCTGTGTGAATTCGGTAAATTTTCTTTGCAGGAAATTTTGTGTAAATTCTGTATACTGCCGTTGTGCTGCCCGATTTTTGGGTAATTTCTGAATTGTCCGGATTTCTTCTGAATTGAAATGCTATGTGTATAAGCTATAAAAAGGGAGTTATAAGGGGCCTGAATCCTATGAGATTCAGTTAGTGAAACAGGAAATCTGAAATGAGCTCAAATCTGATATCTGATATCTGTTCTGTTCCGGATCCGATGAATTCTGTTCTGGTGCTATAAGCACATCTGTTCTGGTGCCGTGAGCACAAAAGGGAGATATAAGGGGCCTGGATCCTATGAGATTCAGTCAGTGTATGGGAAGGGAGGCATAAGGGGCCGGAATCCGTAGAGATTCCGTCAGTGTCAGGGCATTTAGTTATATGTATCTGTTCTGTTTTCCGTATCTGTTCTGTACGATATTATGATTCTGATGTGATATGATCTGCAAATTCTGACTCTGTTGATTTATTCTGTTATGTGATCTAATCTGTACGACTCTGATTCTGATTTGATATCTGTCCGTATAAGTTCTGATTTCCGATTCTGTTCCGATTTCTGATCTGATTTCTGTCTGATGAGTTTGGTTTTGGTTTCTGAGAATTTAGATTGGTGGTTTGTTGCTTTGCTGAGCTGTTGAGCTCACCCTTGCTTTTTGGTGGTTTTCAGGTTCTGGGAAAGGCAAGGAAGTCCAGGATTAGTTCAGAGTCGGATCAGTATAGGTACTTTTGTACTTTTGATTTTTGTACAGTCATGGCTTTTCGGATCTGTCTTTCTTTCTGTTTAAAAGCCATGTACTGTTCTGTAGATGATTATTTTTGAGGAAATGAAAAGATAGATGTTTTGTTCCGCTGCATTTGATGATTTTAGTAGCTCTGTTGTTCTGTGTGTGTCTGTTGAGTTAAGTATTTGGAAGATCAGTTCAGTAGCCTAATCCAAAGCCAGATCCTGGATAAGAAGGTCTCTCATCGCGATCCGGCTCGGGCGGGATCCGTCCCCGTCGGGTCGGGTCGTGACAAGCTTTTGTGGTATCAGAGCACTGGTTTTGGAAACAGGTTGGATTGTAAAACAGAGCTCTAGGAAGTGATCAGTGAGTCTGTCTGGGGGTGGTTTTGGGTCGTTTGGCTTTTTATTGTGTTGTTTTTGTGTTGTTTTTGTGATAGTTTTCCGGATTTTCTAGATTTTTCTGTATGGATCAGCCAGACCCAGACATGACAGACGGTCAGAGTGCCGATCAGGCAGCACCAGTGGGGAGTACAGCCCCAGTGGTCGGTGCTGATACGCTGTCTCAGTTTGCTTCACTTGTTGCTCAGATGATGAGCGAGACTCAGAGCAGAGCTTCTACTGTTAGATCTGAGGACATTGATCGACACATGCAGTTATTTTTGAGGTTGAAGCCTCCGAGATTTGAGGGCGCTGTTGAGCCCAGAGCAGCCGAGGAGTGGCTGAGGAGATTGGAAAAGACTTTTGACGGGATGCAGTGTCCTGCAGACAGGAAGGTTCCGTTAGCTGTTTTTCTGTTGGACGGAGAGGCTGAGCACTGGTGGGACGGCCAGCAGGCAGCCAGATTTCAGGGTAGACTGAACTCTTTGATCACTTGGGAAGAGTTCACTGAAGTGTTCCGAGATTGGTTTATTCCCCCTTCTGCACGACAGCAGATGCAGGAGAGTTTTCTGAGGCTGGTTCAGGGGAGCAAGACGGTGATGCAGTACGAGGCTGAGTTTACTGCATTGGCCAGATACGCTCCGCAGCTGGTTAGCACTTCTGCTGAGAGGTGCTACAGGTTTCTGAGAGGATTACGAGACACTTTGAGGCAGCCTTTGATACCATTCAAGATCACTGATTTCTCTGAGCTTGTAGAGCGAGCTCGTCTGATTGAGAATGACATGACGGCTACTCAGCAGAGGTGGACTGCGAGTAGGAAGAGGTTTGGAGGTGAGACTTCTGGCAGTGGTTCCTCTGGAAAGAGGAGATTTGTTTCTGGTTCTGGATCTGGAGATTCCAGAAGGAGCGGAGGATCGTCTGGTACTGCTACCAGTACGACTAGTTCTGGATCTGTCAGTATGGCACCTGTGTGCCAGAGTTGTGGACGGCGACACCATGGCCAGTGCTACAGGATAGCTGGTCTTTGTTTCAGATGTGGTCAGCCGGGACATAGGATTGCAGAATGTCCACAGATGGGATTTGAGCAGCGATCTGAGGGCTTCGTCAGACCTGTTGGTTCAGCAGCAGGAAGACCGAGGACTGTTCCTCCACGCCCTGAGGGATTTACTGGTAGAGGTGGTGGTTCTAGTTCTGTACCACGGAGACCACCTACGATTCAGAGGGAGCAGAGTTCTGTTGCTTCAGCTCCTATTCCAGTTCAACCACGAGTTTACAGCTTGAGTCAGCAGGAGGCTCGTGATGCTCCGGATGTTGTGACAGGTACGATTTACATTTCTGATCAGCCCTGTCGTGTTTTGTTTGACTCTGGAGCGATTCATTCTTTTCTGTCCGAGCACTGTTTTGAGATTTTACATTTGGATTCGATGGTCTTACCGGTTTCTTTGTCTGTGATTTTACCGGCTGGGAATCCATTGATTGCTTGACAGTTTTGTTTGTGTGAGATTGAGATTTCTGGCAAGAAGTGGAAATCGAGTTTGATTCGATTGCCGATTTCTTCGTATGATGTAATTCTGGGCATGAATTGGCTGAGTCAGTATGAGGCTCAGATTGACTGTCTGAAGAAGCAAGTGAGTTTGCTTATGGCTGTAGAGAGAGTTGTATTTCAGGGATTACGAGGTGTTCTCTCCAGTCTGATTTCTGCGTTGGAGGTTAGCAGAATGTGGAAGAAAGGATGCCCAGTATTTTTGGCTTCGGTGCGGGATCTGAACCTGGAGGTTGGTTCTGTTTCTGAGATCTCAGTGGTACGGGAGTTTGTGGATGTTTTTCCTGAGGAGTTGGTTGGTTTACCTCCGGATAGAGATGTGGAATTCTCTATCGATGTTTTTCCGGGTACCGCTCCGATATCGAAAGCTCCGTACAGGATGGCACCGAATGAACTTTCTGAGTTGAAAGTTCAGCTTCAGGAGTTGGTTGACAGAGGTTTTATGCGCCCTAGTGTTTCACCTTGGGGAGCACCTGTTCTGTTTGTGAAGAAGAAGGACGGTACACTCCGTATGTGTATTGATTACAAAGATTTGAACAAGGCCACAATCAAGAACAAGTATCCTTTGTCTCGGATAGATGACTTGTTTGATCAGCTTTCCGGATCTTCGGTATTTTCGAAGATTGACTTGCGATCCGGATATTATCAGGTGAAGGTAAAGGAATCTGATGTGGTGAAGACTGCTTTCAGTACTCGGTACGGGCACTACGAGTTTTTGGTTATGCCTTTTGGGGTAACCAATGCGCCCGCTATTTTCATGGATCTGATGAACCGAGTATTCAGGGAGTATTTGGATCAGTTTGTGATCGTCTTCATCGACGATATTCTGGTATATTCTGCATCTGAGGATGATCATGCCAGACATTTGAGGATTGTGTTGGAGACTTTGAGGAGGAATCAGCTGTATGCCAAGTTCTCCAAGTGTGAATTTTGGCTGAAGAGTATTTCTTTTCTGGGGCATGTGATTAGCGGAGAAGGCATTTCTGTAGATCCCCAGAAGATTCAGGCAGTTGCTGATTGGCCAAGGCCAACTACGGTATTTGAGGTACGTAGTTTCTTGGGCATGGCCGGGTATTACAGGAAATTTGTGAAAGGATTTTCACAGATTTCGACTCCTCTGACGAGGCTGACTCAGAAGTCAGTTCCTTTTGTTTGGACACTGGAGTGTGAAGCTAGTTTTCAGAGACTGAAGGATTGTTTGACTTCAGCTCCAGTGTTGACACTTCCGTCAGGTACGGAGGGTTTTCAGGTGTTCAGTGATGCTTCACTGAAAGGACTGGGATGTGTCCTGATGCCGCATGGTCAGGTAATTGCTTATGCTTCGAGACAGTTGAAACCACATGAGAAGAATTACCCGACGCATGATCTGGAGTTAGCTGCAGTAGTTTTTGCTTTGAAGATTTGGCGTCACTACCTGTATGGCGTCAGATGTGAGATTTTTACTGATCATAAGAGCCTGAAGTATATTTTTACTCAGAAGGATCTGAATTTGAGGCAGAGAAGGTGGCTCGAGTTAATCAAGGACTATGACCTGACTATTCAGTATCAGCCTGGAAAGGCGAATGTGGTAGCAGATGCTTTGAGCAGGAAGTCTTCTGGATTATCAGGTATTCAGCTTACCTGTGATGACTTTCTGATTCGTGATTTGGAGAGATTGCAGTTGGAGGTGATTTCCTCCAGTGATTTGGAGTTGGCTCAGATGAGTATTCAGTCTTCTTTGGAATCACGGATTCAAGAAGCCCAGAAGTCAGATTCTGATTATTCAAAGTTGATAGCTCAGATTGGATCTGGTAAGACTCCTGAACTTCGAATTTCTGATTCTGGTGCTATTTTCTGTAAGAACAGGTTGTGGGTACCTGTGTTTGGAGATTTGAGGCGGGAGATTCTGTATGAATCTCATCTTTCAGGCTACACTGTTCATCCAGGCAGTGGTAAGATGTACGCTGATATGAAGCTTTTGTTCTGGTGGCCTGGGATGAAGAAGGATGTGGCGGAGTTTGTGTCGAGATGCGAAGCCTGTCTGTTGGTGAAGGCAGAGCATCAGCGACCAGGTGGACTGTTGCAGTCGTTGCCTATCCCTGAGTGGAAGTGGGAGGAGGTAACAATGGATTTTGCGATGGGTTTTCCTCGATCACGACAAGGACATGATGCCATTTGGGTAGTTGTGGATCGATTGACAAAGTCAGCCCATTTTCTTCCGATCAGACAAACAGATTCAGTTGAACGCTTGGCACAGATTTATGTGAAGGAGATAGTCAGATTGCACGGTGTGCCTTGTGTGATCGTATCTGATCGAGATGGACGTTTTACTTCCAGACTTTGGAAGGGCATTCAGCAAGGCTTGGGTACGAAATTGCATTTCAGTACAGCCTTTCATCCTCAGACCGACGGACAGTCTGAGAGGACTATTCAAGTATTGGAAGACCTGTTGAGGCTTTGTGTTCTGGACTTTAGCGGAAGCTGGGAAGATCATATTCCACTGATTGAGTTTGCATATAACAACAGTTTTCAGTCCAGTATCGGTATGGCACCGTACGAGGCTCTGTATGGCAGGAAGTGCCGTACTCCTTTGACTCTGACGGAGGTTGGAGATAGACAGACTTTGGGTGCCACTTTTGCTGATGAAACTGCTCAGAAGATCAGTTTGATAAGAGAGAGATTGAAAGCTGCTCAAGATCGACAGCAGAAGTATTATAATCAGAAGCACAGATTTGTTGAGTTTCAGGTTGGTGACTTTGTGTATGTCAAAGTCAGCCCGATGAAGGGTGTGAGCAGATTTGGTCAGGTAAGCAAGCTTAGTCCAAGGTATGTTGGACCGTTTAAGATTTTGGAAAGAATTGGAAAAGCTGCTTATCGCCTATTGCTCTCTGATTCTATGCCTGATGTGCATAATGTGTTTCATGTATCCACTCTGAGGAAGTGGGTATCCGACTCTGGGAAGAAGATATCTACTGACGAGGTTGAGATTCAGGAGAATCTTGCATACAAGGAAGAGCCAGAATTGATTTTGGCGTACGACGTCCGGAAGTTAAGAAATAAAGAGATTCCGATGGTTAAAGTCCAATGGAAGCACCGGATTGCACGGGAAGCGACTTGGGAGAAGGAGTCTGACATGAGACGGTCGTACCCGTACTTGTTTTGACTGAGTTCGGACTGGATAATGTCGAGGACGACATTTTTCTGAGTTGGGGAGATTGTAATACCACGATCTGCTCCAGAATCGTCCAGGACAATCTGGGATCGTCCTGGGACGATCAGTGGAAAAAGAGTTCCAGAATTTGCCCAGAAGTGTTCCAGGTGATTTCCTGTAGGCATCGTCCAGGCCGATCGAGGACATCGGCCAGGCCGATTGCACTGTTCATAAGGATCGGCCGTGCAATCGCCCTGGAGTATCGGCCAGGATGATCTTGTTTGGTCTGATCGTCCAGGACGATCTGGCGATCGGCCGGGCCGATATGAAGATTATAAAACTGATTTCAGCTCATTTGAAGAGAGAGAAAATCAAAAATTAAAATATCTGATTTTGCGTCTGAGGAGAGAGAAAAAGAAGTTTTTTGGAAAAGTTGATTTCGGGAAGACGCGGAGCCGTTTTCGGTCGAAGTGACTGTTGAGGAAATTGCTGTGCACGAGGTAAGGCACATTCCGTCTTTCTCAATTTTCAGTTCCGTTGTGTTTGGCGGTATTTTCTGTCCGGATTTCGTTTTCATTACGATTTTTCGTCCGTATCTTTTGATTGGTTCAGTTTTTACCGCGTAAGTTTCTGTATATTGTTGACGTGCCGAGTGTGCACATTTTGGTTATTTTTTTGAAGATTTTTGTCCGGGTATTTTTGATTCGGCGATGTTTTTCGTAGACTACAATTTTCTGTGAAATTGTAAATACTCTGTGCAGTAGAATAAATGTTCTGGAATATGATTATCTATATTCTGTGCGAATTCGGTAAATTTTCTTTGCAGGAAATTTTGTGTAAATTCTGTATACTGCCGTTGTGCTGCCCGATTTTTGGGTAATTTCTGAATTGTCCGGATTTCTTCTGAATTGAAATGCTATGTGTATAAGCTATAAAAAGGGAGTTATAAGGGGCCTGAATCCTATGAGATTCAGTTAGTGAAACGGGAAATCTGAAATGAGCTCAAATCTAAAATCTGATATCTGTTCTATTCCGGATCCGATGAATTCTGTTCTGGTGCTATAAGCACATCTGTTCTGGTGTCGTGAGCACAAAAGGGAGATATAAGGGGCCTGGATCCTATGAGATTCAGTCAGTGTCTGGGAAGGGAGGCATAAGGGGCCGGAATCCGTAGAGATTCCGTCAGTGTCAGGGCATTTAGTTATATGTATCTGTTCTGTTTTCCGTATCTGTTCTGTACGATATTGTGATTCTGATGTGATATGATCTGCAAATTCTGACTCTGTTGATTTATTCTGTTATGTGATCTAATCTGTACGACTCTGATTCTGATTTGATATCTGTCCGTATAAGTTCTGATTTCCGATTCTGTTCCGATTTCTGATCTGATTTCTGTCTGATGAGTTTGGTTTTGGTTTCTGAGAATTTAGATTGGTGGTTTGTTGCTTTGCTGAGCTGTTGAGCTCACCCTTGCTTTTTGGTGGTTTTCAGGTTCTGGGAAAGGCAAGGAAGTCCAGGATTAGTTCAGAGTCGGATCAGTATAGGTACTTTTGTACTTTTGATTTTTGTACAGTCATGGCTTTTCGGATCTGTCTTTCTTTCTGTTTAAAAGCCATGTACTGTTCTGTAGATGATTATTTTTGAGGAAATGAAAAGATAGATGTTTTGTTCCGCTGCATTTGATGATTTTAGTAGCTCTGTTGTTCTGTGTGTGTCTGTTGAGTTAAGTATTTGGAAGATCAGTTCAGTAGCCTAATCCAAAGCCAGATCCTGGATAAGAAGGTCTCTCGTCGCGATCCGGCTCGGGCGGGATCCGTCCCCCGTCAGGTCGGGTCGTGACACAATATGCCCAGGATATACTTAAAGCAGCTGGCCTCGGTCAATGCAAACCTGCTCCAACTCCGATTGTAGCCAAGACGTCATCCGCAAATTCTATCACGTCTAACTTTGACCCAGCCACATACCGCAAGATAGCCGGATCCTTACAGTACCTAACCATAACAAGACCAGACATCGCTTTCGCCACCAATCTGGTCTACCAAAATATGCATCAACCAACCGATCAATCCCAAGCAATCCTCAAGCGACTCCTTCGCTATATCAACGGAATGATCCAATTCGGTCTTCCTATCACCAGAGGAAATTTACATCTCACCTCATTTTCCGACTCTGATTGGGCATCGGACACATCCGACAAAAAATCTATCACTGGCTACTGTACGTTTCTAGGAAACACACTCGTTTCATGGTGTGTGAAGAAACAACCAACCGTTGCAAAATCTTCCACTGAGGCAGAGTATCGTGCACTCGCCTCAGCCACATCCGACATTATATGGCTACGCCGCTTGCTTGCAGATTTCCAAGTCTCAATTTCATCCCCAACATCGATCTCCTGTGATAATACATCCGCTCTCGCTCTGGCGAACAACCCTGTGTTTCATGCCCGTACAAAACACATTGAAATTGATTATCACTTCATCCGGGATCGCATTCTTTCCAATGAAATATCAGTTCATCATATTAGCTCAATTGACCAACCGGCCGATCTTCTCACCAAGCCATTAACTACAAGCAAATTTCAACTACTCTGCACCAAACTCACGATCAAATCTCATGACTCCTGAGTTTGCGGGGGACTGTTAGCATACCAGATAAACCACGTGATAAGCCAGCCCACGTATCACGTTCTGCTCCACTAGTCACTGCAGAGAATCATTTCAATACATGGGCACGTTCATAAATTGACCCATCAGCCAAGGGCCTGTTCTGGCACCTAACGGCTTGCTCTATATGTATTGCTTTGGCTGTTCTTCTGAAACCATGGAATAGAAACTTCAAACTGTTCCATCTCATTTCACTTCTTCCTGCTATTTTGCTTTCTCTGTTTTTCCCTAACTTGCAGGTCGCTTCACATTGTTCATCCCGCAAGTTTGAACTTTGCAGCCTCATTCATGATTCGCGCATTCGACGTTCAAGGCGTCGCCGCCTCGTAATGATCTTCTTCCCAATTGTATTTGACATTCCCATTATTTAATTGGATAAATGATAAAAAATTTCCCATGATACAATTATATTGGTTAATTTAAAAAATATCTATATTGTTATTATTAATATTTGATGTTATTATTTTATTTTGTTATTTTTATTATTTAAGTCTAATTAATTATAATTTTATCTACACTTAAAAAAAAAAAAAACTCAATCAACTCCTAACGATATTGTTTTAATTACATAAATTTAGATTTGTAAGATGTCGGTAGCTGCAGTAATAGGCCAAATATTGCGATTACTTTTTGTCAGCTTAGCTTGACCATGCAATGCTTTTAGCCCACGTTGAGAGTGACGAAGGCCTAAGGGCTGTTTCATCGTCGGCAGCATTATGATATGTACTGTATTTTATTTAGTTATATGTCAGTTTTATTGGTTTTTTTTATATGAAGTAAATTAAAGCTAAATAAATATTTTAAGGAATTTCAATATTCTAAAATGAAATATTTAAAATTAAAACTATTAGTATGATAATGGTTATTTATATTCTCCACCTCCCCTAAACCAAATTTTATTTTTTGCCTCAAACATACATTTTTTTCACGCAATTTGCCCCTCAAAAAATCGAAAAAATCTCTTCGCCTCCCGCTATTTTCATCCGATTATGTTTAATTCTTCTAATACTAAGAAACAAACCTGTGAAAAACGAATATGCACCCTTATATATATTTTTATTTTCTTATAAGTTCGTCAATTATAAATTTCATTGAACCGTTTTTTTTTCTAATATAATAATTGGATGATTGAGTTATTTTTTAAGGTTGCTTAAACTTTAATGAGAAGTGGCTTGTGAGTTTAGGTAAGCTAATCACGTTAATGTTGTTTAGCTTAATATATTATTACGCTAATGATAGCCTTAATTACTATGACCCCACAAACTTTGTCGCTTACTCTCGTTTGGTTTTACTTTTTCTTTTTGGTGAAGAATTTATGCGACCAAAAAATTTATGGTGTTCTTATCCGTTCGGTGGGTGGCTTTCTCTTCCTTCTGTTTTGGCATTTTTCGTGAAACGATTGTTTGCAGCTTTTCGGAATGAATGGTCGCGTAGCATTATTTCAGAAATATGAAAAAAAATGTAATTATTTAAAAAGAATTCGATAGTACGTTGGAATTAATTTTTGAGCATTTAGATATTTGTATTTTAAAGTGTTAGATAATTTTCTAAATAAATAATGAGGAAAATAGGTTGGTTCTCAATTTGGGGTTTTAATGATGCTGGAATTTTATTCCTCCATGATATGGTTTTCTTTGATGTTTTTACATAAAAAATCCAAAAAGACCAAAAATCACGAAGCCTAACATTGTTGAAAAATCCACTAGTTAGTAAATGCTACAAAAATCCTTCTTTCTTCGTTGTTCAATAAGAGAGAGAGTACATAAATTAAGTATGAGAATTAATACCAAACAATAAGCTTGATTTTTTCAATAGGGATAATAGAGAATAGATGTCCATTGATGGACTTTATACCCAGCAACAAGGTTAAATTTTGTTAATACTATGAAAATTATAGATATTTATAATGCTGATCCTCAATGGCAATGGCGGTTGTTGGTGGTAATAGCTGTTGATAGTCGTTGGTAATAATGGTTGGAAAATGCAAGAAAGTTCTTTCTAGTTCTTTTTGTTAGCACATGTATACACGTGTCATTACATTACTTGTTCTCTGTAACCTCTAGAATACCTACAGTCTATATATACTTCTATCCTGTACACAGATATGTATGCAATACAATTTCTTTGTCTCATTCCTCCTCTGCTTCACGTTACATCCTGTTTCCGTTCATGGTATCAGAGCTACCGGCTTGCGCCGTTCTCGCTCATCGTTCCTGCCCTACCGATCAGAATTGCTCCGGTGAAAGGAACAAGATCTCCTCCTCTCAAAATTAGTCCATCGCTGCATCATCTCGGCTTCAGATCAACTCTGTTTTTTTTCTCTCCGATCACTCCAAGAACTTCTTGGAGCCGTCTGCGTTCCTCACGGTTCTACTCCACTTCCTTTCTGTTCATCAATCTTGTCCACGGCATATTTTCTTTCTTCAATCTTGTCTCTTCCCATGGCTGATCAAAGCACGGCAACATCCCAAACCCGCACCTCAAACCTTTCTTCATCTCTCGCTGAGTTCACCGTTCCTGCACCACTAAAATTCCTAATCTCTAATCTCAAAAATCTCGTTCCCACTCAGCTCAATGCGGACAATTACGCCATTTGGCGCCTTCAACTCTTCCAACATTTCAACGCTAATGGCTTCGCCAGCTACCTAACCGGTGAAAGCCCACCTCCCACCGATCCCTCAAAACCTGATTACAATCTTTGGCACTTGATTGATCGAAATTTGGTCTCTGCTCTTCTCTCTACTATCTCCCCCTCTATTCTCCCCTACGTTCAACTTCTTTCCACCGCTCAAGAAATCTGGACGATTCTTGAACGCCGTCTACAACCCACCAATCGCTCCCGTGTAATCCAACTCAAGCACGAACTCCATAACATTCAAATGAAAGACTGCTCAATGCAGCAATATCTAGCCAAAATCAAAACAATCGTCGATCACATTGTTGCCGCCGGTTCCAAGATCGATACCGAAGACGTCATTCTCTACATCCTCAATGGCCTTCCATCCACATACAACTCTTTCAAGACTGCCATTCGCACCTCCCTGCAACCGGTCGATCTTGACGTTCTTTACTCTCTCCTCTGTAGTGAGGAGATCAACCTTACAAACGAACAATCAAAATATCTCAATCCATCTCCTGACCAAACTGCTCTTTACTCCAACCGAACCAACAACACCAACTCCAGGTTTCGTAGTTCTTCCCGCCCACCTCGCCGAACCAACTACAACACCAAATCGCCTGGACAACAATCCCAACAGCAGCCGTCCAGCACAAATACAATTCACCCAGTTTGTCAAATTTGCAGTAAAACCGGCCACTCTGCCATAAATTGTTGGCACAGATGCAACTTCAAATACGCTCCGACGACCCCTTGGCAACCTCGAGCCATGTTCACTCAACAACCCGGCTCACCCACCAACGACTGGATTCTCGACTCCGGGGCTTCTTCACACCTGACCCACGACCTCGCAAACCTTCAGCATCCGTCCTCTTATGCCGGTACAGATTCTGTCTCTGTCGCTAACGGCACCACCGTTCCCATCCACAACACCGGCCAAGGACTTCTACCTCTTCCCGACTCGGCTCGTAAGCTTTATCTTCATAATCTTTTACACGTTCCATCCTTAACTCACAATCTCCTCTCCATATCAAAATTGACCAGGGATAACAACGTTAAGATTTCTTTCACTGCTAACGGGTTTGTCATCTCGGATCTTCAGGACAATCATCCACTTCTTCGTGGTCATCTTCGTGACGGTCTATATCAAATCTCTACCACTGCTCTCAACGTCAACACCGCACTTCAAGCTACTACCATTTCTTCCTCCGTCTGGCACTCCCGGCTCGGACATCCCCATCATCGGATTCTATCTTCCTTAGCTTCGTTCATTCAAGATCTGCGTAGCCCTCTTTCTTTACACACTTGTATTTCTTGTAATGTGGCTAAAAGTCACCGATTACCATTTAATAAAAGTACTACTGTTTCTTCTCATCCCTTTCAACTTATCCATTCAGATGTTTGGGGACCCGCTCCACAATCATCAATCAATGGATACAGATTTTATGCCATCTTCATTGATGACTTTACAAGATTTTCATGGTTATTTCTTATGCGCACTAAACAAGAAACATTCACCCATTTCAAAAACCTCTGCTCCATAATTAAAAATCAATTTCAGACCACACCCCAAAAGTTTCGCTCCGACGGCGGTGGTGAATACACCAGCAATATTTTTAAAGAATTCCTTCATTCTCACGGCATCGATCATCAAATCAGCTGCCCTCACACTCCCGAGCAAAATGGCATCGCCGAACGCCGGCATCGTCATCTCATTGACACAGCTCGAACCCTTCTCCACGCCTCGGGACTACCTATCTCCTTTTGGGCTGAAGCGGTAACAACATCAAATTATCTTATAAACCGCTTACCATCCAAAGCCATCTCTCTTCAAATTCCCTACCAAAAACTTCACGGCTCTCCACCCTCCTACAAGCATCTTCGCACCTTCGGCTGCCTTTGCTTTCCTTGGCTCCGCCCATACGCTCAAAATAAACTTTCTCCCCGCTCTCAACCTTGCATATTCTTAGGCTACTCCTCCTCTCACAAGGGGTATCGCTGCCTCAACACATCCACCAACCAAATCCACATTTCACGTCACGTCATATTCCACGAACATGAATTTCCACTCAAATCTACATCCCACATCACCAACCCAGCTCTGCCTTCCTCTCCCATATCACCTCTTCTTCTCATACCATCTTCCATCCCCATTCCAACAACTCAGCCATCCTCTAATTCCACAACCTCCGAATCCAGACAGCCTATTCCCACTACCACATCAAATCCCTCTACCACTACCTCGGCCCAACCTAACGTCACTCCCTCTTTACATCCTCCACACCACATGCAAAATAGATCAAAATCAGGAATCACCAAGCCCAACAAAATCTTCAATCTGTCCGTCACTCCAACTCTCCCCACTACCTACTCTCAAGCAGCTAACTTTCCACACTGGAAATCTCCCATGTCCTCTGAGTTCTCTGCTCTACAACATCAAAACACGTGGTCGCTCGTCCCTCCTCCTCCGGATCAACCTATTCTAGGTTGTAAGTGGACCTTCCGCATAAAAACTCTTCCAGACGGCAGCATTGACCGGTATAAAGCTCGACTAGTCGCCCAAGGCTACAATCAACAACACGGCCTAAACTACAATGAAACCTTTAGCCCTGTAGCAAAAATGCCCACTATTCACATTTTGCTAATCTTGGCTCTACACCGAAAATGGCCCGTAAGACAACTGGACGTCGCAAACGCCTTCTTGCACGGCGATCTTCAAGAAGAAATCTATATGAAACAACCACCCGGCTTCACCGACAAACTATTTCCCAACCACGTCTGCAAGCTTCAAAAATCTCTATACGGGCTCAAGCAAGCTCCTCGCCAATGGTTTCAAAAACTAACGAGCTTTCTACAACAATTTGGATTCCGGGTCAGTCGCTCCGATCCCTCCCTTCTTTTTTATCATCGCGACAATATCGAATTATATATCTTGATTTATGTGGATGACATTCTTCTTACAGGAAATGACGCCAACACCATTCAACGGCTCCTTCAGCAATTACAATCCAGCTTCAAACTCAAACAATTGGGCAACGCCTCACTGTTTCTTGGTATTCAGATCAGCCACACTCCAACAGGAATCTTTCTCAGCCAACAACACTATGCCAACTCTATTCTTCAAACTGCCGGCTTCAGTGACTGTAAACCAGCAGCAATGCCTATCACACCCAAATCAAATGCACCGTCCAACTCCGATCAATTATACTCTGATCCTCAACAATACCGGAAACTGGCAGGATCCCTTCAATATTTAGCTATAACTCGGCCCGACATCGCATTCGCTACCAACTACATATGTCAACACATGCACTCACCAACTATTCAGGATTTCAAATCTCTCAAACGCCTTCTCCGTTATATTAAAGGTACATCTCATTTTGGGTTACCACTAACGACCGGTGATTTGCAGCTCCATTCATACATGGATGTAGACTGGGCCGTCGATCCTCAGGACAGGAAATCCATATCTGGCTACTGCACTTTTCTCGGAACAAATCTAATCTCCTGGTCCGTCAAGAAACAAGCCACCGTCGCCAAGTCCACCACTGAAGCCGAATACAGATCCTTGTCTGCCGCCACAGCCGACGTTCTCTGGCTGAGACGCCTTGCCACCGACTTCAAACTTCATCAACAAGCACCCACGATCATCCACTGCGACAATACCTCCGCCATAGCCATCGCCAACAATCCGGTCTTTCACGCACGTACAAAGCACATTGAAATTGACTTTCACTTTATCCGCGAACACATGACAGCAGGCGACATCTCCATCTCCCACATCAGCTCAACGGACCAAATCGCGGACATCCTCACTAAACCCCTTCCTCTCACCAGATTCGAAGACCTTCGCTCCAAATTAACCATTCATCCAATGAATGCTTAATTTGAGGGGGCATGTTAGCACATGTATACACGTGTCATTACATTACTTGTTCTCTGTAACCTCTAGAATACATACAATCTATATATACTTCTATCCTGTACACAGATATGTATGCAATACAATTTCTTTGTCTCATTCCTCCTCTGCTTCACGTTACATCCTGTTTCCATTCACTTTTATCTTTATTCATTCACTTGTGTGAAGAATGATGGTCTATTTATAGATTTTTGGAAATATTGTGCTCCGTAAATATGGAGTAAATCTAGGGCAAATCCAGAGTGTTCTATCTGATGATTCATATTGATCAATTTGATTATGGAGCTTTTATAAACTATTTAAGTACATTAATGATGTCAGAATTAAGTGATATTAGATTCATTGGATATGTCTCGTTGAGCCACTTGATTCGACTATATGTACGTCATATTTGAAGATTATTTGATCGTCAACTTAATGATATAAATATTTCAAATATACTTCAGACCTTGATTTGGGCTCATTTGAGCGCGAATTGGACCGATTTTGATGTCATTGAGTTTTCTTGTTAAGACGTATAATTTGATTATAAGTTCATTGAAATTGGAGTTCGGATGGTCCCAAATTTATTTTTGATATTTCCAATTCAAATATGTCTCAAGATTAGTGCTTGATTAAGGTGATTTTTTTGACCTATCAATATCGAAGGAAAGTAGTGAATCATCTAATTGGAGTTATACTCAATGTGTTCAAGTGATCGACTTATATAAATAATTTTACTTGATAAAGTAACAATGTTGGTGGCGGTATATTGACTTAATGGAGTCGAAGCCTATTTTATTTATAGCTTCAATATTGTTCTATCACTTATAAGAAGGAGATTAATTAGAAACTTTACCAAAGCCGCCATGGATTCTCCCAAATGGTTGAACTCTTAACTCATAATCTTTCTTAACTATTCAACCTAGGTTATCTGCCTTGAGGCAAGTTTAATAGTATCAAATATGTGTTCATATGGGTTCTAAACATAAAGATTTGGGCTTAAAAATGCTTTAAAGTCACCGACGACATGTGTTGCTTTAAATCGCTTTGAGGATGAATAGTGAGTGAGCTTGAGTTGTGTGGCAAAATGGGCTCCATAGTCAGTTCGCTACCATAGTGCAAATTGAGCTATGTACGATGACCCTTGATCATCTTTGTGAGAGACGACTCTCCTTTAAGTTTCTCGATAAATGAGGCCTTAGCGAAGCTGACCGAGTTCCTCTAACATGTCTTCAAGATACAAATCCTTCTACTATGATCTACTAATACCACCATTCAGAATATTTTTGTCTAATTTATTTTTTCTTTCTCTCTTTTAAAGTGACGATATATTTCATTAATTCTTTAAACAATTTTATTTTCCATGGTTGGGCTGTGGGGCCCAAACTTGATGATCCTGATTTCATCTTAATTTACTTTTTTTTTACTTGAACTGTTTAGCTACTTAAAAAAAATTAATCACAAGCCGTGGACTTTACTTTGGTCGGTCTGATATTTTATCACACATACCGCAACATTATGGCAGCCAATACGATACTCTCTCTTCCATCTGTCCCACGTGCATAACATGGGATACTTGCATCCCAAGCTTAATTTCCCATACTCATTTATTTTTCAAATAAATTTACATCATAAATAAAGCCAATTTTTATAATAAATAAAAAACCAATCAATAACAAAAGAAAATTTATTATCTAAACAAATGATATTAAAATACATTGATGAAAAATAATTAAAATAAATTTTAAAATATATAATAAAAGTTTTATTTAAAAATTTAAGGATAAAATTAATATATTTATATAATTTTTTTTAGACATATAAGTCAATTAAGACAAATTTATATATTTATCAAATACTTAAGACTCGAATTCAAACATCTTAGTTGATAGATAAGATGTGTATATTTTTATATAATTAACTGCTGATTCGATTATTTTTCTTCTTTTAAATATATTAAAGCAAATATAAAATAAAATAAAATTTTAATAAACAACCTAATATTTTAATACTAATTTTTTTTTTCATTATTACACTCTCCAATCAATAGAATATCCTTGGAGTGAAATAATAAAGCAAGAATATGTTATCATTTTTGGAGAGATTATTCTGTGAGTTATTCAAATATGTTCGGAGGTCAATTTGAACAAATCAGATCACCTAATGCACTATACATTGAGTGAGATGACGTATTCGTATTGACATCCGTACATATTTGAACACCACACTTAATAATTTTTCTAATTTTGACGATCTCTAATCATAGATCAATGGCTTGTATAACTTAATAGAAAATTCATCTTAGTTATTTTAAATTATTATAATAATCAGTAAAAAGCCAAAAAAAAAAAAAAAAAACTAATAATTAATATTTACAATTATAAAACCACCCATCTTTCTCGGTCTTTCTCCGTGGAGGGAAAAAGATAGCTCGCAAGGAGCAACGCCCTCCACCAAGAAATTCTCTCTCTTTCTCTCTCTCATTTCTGCAGGGCAATTAAGTTTATCGACCCATTTGATCCTTTTCGATACTTCTTTTTTCTCTTTAATTTATAAGGCGCAGCGCCGCTGGCCGCTAGCGCTGCGTAGTCTGTATCGTTGGCTCTGCCGCTGAATCTGAAAGGCTTTGAGCTCGTTCCATTGAAGAGTTTTACTTGTTTAGGGATAGGAGTGATCGGGTTGTAGCGTGGAGTCGGTGAGGTAGGTGGGTTAGATGAAGGGAATCGAAGGGTTGGGTGGGGTTTCTGGAAACCCTAACTCCGATGATTGTCCGAAGGAGTTCGGCGATCCTGTAGCAGGTCAGTTTCTTTCACTCTCTCTTTCTCTCGCTTTTTTTTTGTGTGCGTGTATGTGTGGTATTTGCGTTTTGTTTATATGTGGTTGTTGTTCAGCGTGGTTTGGTGGATCTGTTGCGGCGGCGAAGATTGTTGGGTGTGTCAGGGTTTCTGCGGTAGCATCTCTTGAGGATGCTAGCGAATTATTTTTGCGATCGTTGCTTTTGTGGGCTTAGTTTTCTGAAATTGGGGTTGTGATGCTAGGTCTTGCCGTCTGTTCTGGAAATGGTTGTTCTGATTGTATTTTGCTGTATTTTTTGATGGACTGGGACTGGATGATTTTAATCATGCAACAGCCTTCAGCGTTAACTGACAGCTCGGGGTTATGCTACTAATTAATTTTGATCTTCGTTTATTGTGCCATGGATTAGTGCTTAATGTGCAGAGTTTTACTGTCTATGCTATGCTTGCATTTATTTTGTAACTTCCTGTAGTTTTCATCACATATGCTGGTTCTTGATATTTCTTTCTCTCTGCATATTGAATTCTGGATCTATTTGATATGTTAGCTTTTAAATAAGCACTGACATGTCTCTTTAGGTCACGTTTGTTGTTTCGTATGTCTGCTATCCTTATGCTTAGTTAAAACCTAAAGCTGAAATTTGAATTTCAGCTGCATGACTGACATTTCCATGTTTTTAAGCATATCTTCTTCATTTATTGTTTTGTAGTTTCAGTTGAATGGTTAAATTAACCATTCCATCGAGCACTTTAGCTATTTTTCTCTCTTCATTTATCTTAATTTTTTATTGTATTGATAAAATCTGATTATGTTATGCTTTACTGTGATGTTTGCTATTTTTGCAGATAGTTCTTGCTTTGATTCTTCACAGTATGCATTTTTTGGTAAGGACACTGTGGAAGAAGTTGAATTAGGGGGCCTAGAAGATGATGATGATGCAGTTGCACTGGTTCGAGATCTTGGGATTGATGATGAGGAGTTCAATTATTCTTTTTTTGGTGGTAGAGGAGAGGTAATTGTCTATCACAGATAAGCTATGTGGATGAACTCTGTGTTCAAGATTTTGTTGCTTTATTGGATTTATGAAGCTTAGTAAATCAATTTCAATTGATCTTCTTAATTGTCTAATCTATTTTCTTAAGCTTCTAATCATTCTGAGATGCTTTTTAGATTTACATGGCATAACAGAACTTGTGTTTTTCTTAAAGATCAATGTATTTAGTTTTATGTTGGTGTTGTTTTTGTTATTTTTTATTTTTTATTTTTTGAGTTGCCGCATTTGCCTATTTTGGAATGTGCGTATAGATCACTTTTACAGCAGTCTATTCTCCATTACCAGTTTGGCAGCAAGCTTTTTTTTTTTTTTAAGTTGTGATATGAAATATTTGAATTGATAAAATTTTTGGGGTTGTCAAAGCTTTTGATGCATAAGCTTCATGTACCAATTGTTGCAGTTACACACTATTAATATCTTAATATGAAAGTGTAGCTATCTATTTATGCATGTTCTTTTACGAACTGTCATCCAAAACAATAACAGGGTATTACATATGCATATTTTCTCCAAGTATATTACTTGCTTTGCATCATGACTAGGATTTTATTTATGGTATATGGTGGAAATAAAAAATAACCTTTAAATTGTGTCTTTATTTTCAAATATGAAGAATTTTGCTTGATGTTATCACTTAGTCGTCATACTTTGAAATGTCTTTTTCTATCATCTAATTATCTTGTTGCCTTCTGCACGTTCTTTATTTTTCTTGTTTTCCCGATCGTAAGTTATTGTCCTTATTTATCATTATGTATGTCTGCGACCAATCCATTCCACCTGAAGTGTAAATTGGCACTAAAACGCTGCTTATGTTAGGAGAAAGAAGGAAAAAAATGCTGTGGAAGTTATATGGTTGAAAATTCCATATGCCTCCATTCCTATAAGTGTTTTTATTATTTGATATATTGTTTAGAATAGCTAATGTGATGAATGAGGAGAAGAATTAAAGGACCATGTTGCTAGAGGTTGCTTGGTTACTTCATATAAATTTAAAAGGTGAATAAGAAATATAACTTGATTTAATTTCTGAAGGGAATGTCTGATTTTCAAGTTAAACTCAAGTTATTGGTTTGAGGTTTGATGATGACTTGTGAAAGTTCGAGTAGATTGTTAGACCTTATTGAAGTGTCCCAAGGCTAACCAAGAGACGGGGAGAATTGGTAATTTTAACAATTTCTTGGATTTTCAAAAACTGTTTTTAGAAAGTTTAAACAATAATCCTGAAATATGCAGTTGTGTAATAAAATGATTATCACAATAAATTTTTCAACCATAAAATTTTAAAGTGTAGAAAAATAAAAATACTAAAAATGTAAAGTGAACAGAAGAACACTAAATTTATAGTGGTTCGACCCAAATTAAACCTACGTGCACTCTCTGAAAACTCCTCTAGGTATTGCACTAAATCAAAGTGACTTTCATTTTGCCCTCACAACAAGGCGGAGAAGCCCTTACAAACTCTCTTCCACCAACTTGGTGTGGCAGAATACTGACGTCCTTTCTCACCCTCCTGGTGACGGCAGATAACCTTCGTCCTTTTTCACCCTCCTGGTGATGATAGAGAAAATTCGTCCTTTCTCACCCTCATGGCGATGGCAGAGAACCTTCGTCCTTTTTCACTCTCCTGGTGACGGCAGTATACCGCGACACAATGTTGAAGATTTTCTCTCAAAAGCCTCCAGAGGAGATGGACAAAAATTTGAAGAAAAAAAGAGATCATCTGATGTAGACAAAAGGGGGGTCAGCACAAGTGTGTGGAATTTGTCTCTTCCTCTTTACCTCTTGAGCTGCTGCCTTTTTCCTTCATTTAATTGCTGGATTGCTGTGGCCTTTATACTCCTTTTAAATGCTGCACTGTGGCTTTCCCTTGAGAACTACTATGGCGGTTGGGGTTTCTCTGTGCTGATGCCGTGGCCTTTATTCCCTTTTAAATGATGCCTTGGTATTCCGTGGCTTTTTCTTGATATTGGCTCTACCGTTTGGAATTCTCTGTTGCTGATATTACCGTGGCTTTATATGGCTTGCTGCTGTTGGTTTTCCTGTGCTGGAATCTGTGACTTTATTCCCTATTGTTTGGGATTCATGTGCAGGGAATTTAATGGCTTTTTATCACTCCATTTATGGGAAATCTTGGGCTGTTTTTGGACAGAATTTGAACAGTTTTAAGTGACTGTTTGGTGGCTGTTTTGGGGGGATTTCCAAGAGATTTTTGCTAATTTCTGGACAGATTTCTACTGCAGTTTTTAGGTGCCTTTTGACCTTCTATTTTCAGCTTTTAAGTGATGTTTTGGGGCTGTTTGTATTCCCCTCTTATGTCTATAAATAGGAGTTGTTTTGGAATGTTTTAGAGAGTGATATGATGTGATTTTTGGGACAAAAACCTGAGAGGTTTTTACTTAGGAAATCCTGCGGGCTCTTTCCAATCTTCTTCCCCTCCTCCTATGGAAATCTTACGAGCTCTTTCCAACCTTCGTCTTGGCTTCTAACCTCTTTCTTCTATCCGCAAGTTTCATTCCACCTGTATCCTTTTTCTCAAGGCAAATCAACTTTAGGAGTTTATGTTTATGATTGTGTAAGCGTCGTTTGTTCGAGTCAAGAGTTGTAAGTCTTGTTTTGTAAGTGTCCAAGTTGTATGAGTCAAGTTTGTAAGTCATTTTATATTATGAAGTAAAATTGTTGTTTTTAGTTTATTTGTCTATTTTATGTCTTTATTTTGTTCGTAGAAAGAGTTTCTTTTTGTGATAAAAAATTTGGGTTCCTCTCCCAAATTTTTGATTGCATCATCATCGCTTTGGGCAACCTTGTGAATCCCTTACAACTTTCCCTCACTTGATCTCTCACACTTCACTCTCACAATCTCTCCCAAACACTTACACTCAATGACCACTCTCAAGAGAAAATTGTAGCAAAAGTTTTGAGTGTCAGTTTTTAGGACGCTTATATAAAAAATACAAGAAAAATCATCCATAAAATTGAATGTTACAAGTGAACCGACTTAAGATTGTACAGTACGATCAAGGATATCCTGTACGAACAGTTCAAAAAATCCAGGTATGATCATGTACGAATCTTATTTCTTACTCTGTCAGTCGTCTATATGAACTGACATCGTATTGTTCTAACAGTTCAAACCTGAACCTACTCATTTGATACGATAATGTATGAAACGTATTTCGTAGTTTGTTAGTCGTTTGTACAAACTGACATCGTACAATACGAATTGATAACGTACATTACGAATAGTTAATACAAATCAAACGTAGACAACCCAATTTCGTACTATGTTAGTCGTCTGTACGAATTAACGTCGTACAATACGAACAATACAAAAATAAATGAATTAGTTTCGGACGAACAGGTACACATCCTATTTCGTACTCTGTTAGTCATATGTACGAATTGACATTGTACAATACGAACTGTGCAAAAATACAAGACATGATTTGATTGACTTTATTTTGTAGGAAAAAATTATGACAAATCGTCTAGTACGATTGTAAATTGTATAGTACGATTAGCTTTAAAATTTTAAGTTTTGACTCTCCCATAGTGTGTGTGCACGGTTATTTAATTACAATCACACTCTCTCAGACTCAAGAAAAATAATATAAAATAAAAAAAATTTACAGATTTCATTACATGAAATCCTAATCTTCTGTCTTGAAGTCTTCAGCAGTCTGGAGTATGATTTCCCTGAAATGTTAGTACACACAAACAACAAACAAAAAATGTACAATACGTGCTAGGAGAAATGATAAAATTAACAGAACAATAATATTTTTCTATTGTGTTTTAGTTGCAACAACTTGGAGCTTTGGTTTCCATACAAAAAATAAAATTCAAATATTTCACTAATTCAACTTTTCCTATGACATCATATTTTTTATATATGAAATTTTCAAGTAGTTGAAATTTTTGAAGAAGTTGATGTTTGCGTTTCATGCTGCATTGCTTTTTTAGACAGTCAAAGTTCTCTTATTTGTTTATCTTGGGAACTAAGTAATGGGATGGTAAGTTAATGGCAGAGTTTCTTTTATTCATTAGCTCAGATATGCTGTATAAATAAAAGTTTTTATAAAATATCTTGAAGGATTATATAATTTGCGCATGATTGAACAAAATGGAAAATATAAATTGAATCCATCAAAATGGACCACAATGATTGAAAAACAGAAGTTTATAGACTAAAGTGAAGGGTTTTAGAGAACTAATGACCCAATAGCAAAATCTGACAAATTTGTGGATAAACTAGCAAAATGCCTTTTTGCAAATATGATCTAATGGGTCCAATGAATTATGCCAAAGCCTTTTTGTTGTTTGAAAGGTTTATATGCATTGATGTTTTAGGATTTTTGGCACCATTTATGGGTGGACTGATGCAATCTAAGGCTCTGATACCAAATTGATGCAAGCTAGATTCTAAAATTAAGTAGGAGAACACTAAGAATGCAAACTAAAACAATTCTTTTCAATATCACATAAATAAACACAAATGATGGAAACTAAGTAGGAAACAAAGCTTAGAAAATAGCTAGGAAGACGCACAAGGAATCAAACATCTAAATTAAAATACCCTCAGAACAACTATGTCTGATCACCTCACATGCAAACACAAAATAGAAATGATGATCAAAGGAAAGGAAAAACTAGATGACCACCACATAAATTATTATCCAACATAGGCCAATGCTCCTCTAGCAAATATCAATAGAATAGGGCGAACGCCATACAACTCACAATATTTAGAGAAGAAAGATATAGGTGGAAGAGAAATCATGTAGAGAAGAATAAAAAAGAAGATCGTGACGAAGAAATAGCAGGAAGATAGAAGACAAGCTCGCAAACTTATAAGAAACCCTTAGATTTTTTTTTTAATTGAAGAGAAGAAAGATACATGTTGAAGGGAAACTGTGGAGAGAAGAAGTAGAAAGAAGTCTCAGACGAAGTATTAGAGGATAGGGAGAAGACTAGCTCGCAAGCTAAAATCCCTCAGGTTCACATTTGTTTTCACCAACCACAACAACTTATGCACCATGAAATTCAGCACTATTTATAGGAGAAAGGAGGGGAAAGGGCATTTATTAACTCCAATAAATGAGCGTCCAAAACAACCAATAAGAATCACCCAACACAACCCTCAAAAGAGAAGTCAAAAGAATCCTGCATAGGAAACAACAAAGAGAAAACCGAGCAGCCAGCAACAAGGAAACCGAACCAGACAACAGGGAAATCGAGCAGCCAGCAGGGAAACCGAACAACCAGCAGAGAAACAGAGTAGAAAATAGGAAAAACTAGTAGACAACAGGGAAAACCAATATATACTAGGGAAAACTAAAGGCCACATGAGAAAAGGAGCAATAAAACATAAGTGGAAAGGTAATGGAGTGTACTGACTTGAGAGCATCAAACCCAAGCATGATCATGGGTTATACAAAAATAAAAAAAATATAGAGTCCAAAATTACCTAGTGTCCACAACATAGGAAAAAAAAACATAAAATGATAATTTTTTTGTCTGCATTAAGGACGAAAAACCAAAGCTCAACTTAAAAATTGAAGTCGATTTAGTGATATTATTCTCATTTGTTTTGGCTTGTTTTTACCTACCATATTCTTCAATTGCAGCTAATGAAAAATAGCGTTCATTATGAGTAGCACTCATATCTTTTTGACTCAAGGGTGGTGCTCGCCAATCTCACCTCCTAAGTTTTACAACTTCATAGTTGCCACCATGACACTAATTCTTTTTTACTTGCTATTATGAATGGTTTTAAACACTACACTAAGTGATGTGGACATCCAACCGTTCCATGGCTATCCGAGAAGCTGAAGGTCAACGACTGTCATCATCCCACGTTATCTTATATTTTATTTGTAATTTTTAAATTTTTATTATAAATTTTTTGTTTTTACCCTCACTTAAGAGGGTCGTCCTATGTAAGCCTTATGGGCATATGTGTCTTGTTTTAGTTTCTTAGGCCTATATAGAGGCCCTTTCTTGTGTAATGGGATGATGAATTGATAATGAAATTTTATTCTACTTGTTTGATCTCTTAGTGAGTTCATGAGAGGAGAAGGATCTCTTTGTGAGTTCCGAGATTGCCAAGATCTCTTTGTGAGTTCTTGAGGAAGTGGAAGGATCTCTTTGTGAGTTCCGAGATTCCCAAGATCTCTTTGTGAGTTCTTAAGGAAAGTGGCGCTTGTAGATCTCTTTGTGAGTTATATTGGAGGTGTTGCTCGAGTTGTGTAGCTCCGGATTTTCTTTTTCCTAAACCCAATTTATTTCTTCTCTACCTAACCAAACTCTCTTCCTCTCAAATCCCCTCCACCGGCCCCCATAAGTCCACCGCCGGCCACCCCAAGGCCAATCCCGCCACCGGCGGCTCCTGCCGGCCTCCTTGGGACAGGCCAAGCCACCAGGCATCCCTCTTGGGAATTTCAAATTTGAAATTCAAATTTGTCCAAGAGGCATTGAAGACTTTCCAAAAATAGTTTCCTTGATTTAAGGCTTTCATATTAATTGGATGTCAATTTGAATTTGAAATTCAAATTAATTATAATTGATAGTCCCATTATTGGAAACTTTCCTTTCTTTCAAAATCTGAATTTTAATTCAGATTTTATTAAATCTTTGATTAGTAATGTGGGTCCCACTCTACTTATGACAAATAATCTCCTCCCTCTCTCTATGTGGTCGGCCCCCTCATTGGGCATAATCTCTCTCCTATCTCATTAATAGCCCCCCTCATTAAGCCTCCATAATTACCTCTCACAATTCACTCTCATCCAATTTAATTCTCCCCATTGAATTTGAATTTAAATTCAAATTCATCCTGTCAATTCCACTTAATCTAAAATTTAATTTAGGATTTTCATTCTCTCTCCCCAAATTGATTTGGGATTTAATTAATCTTGCCACCTAGGCAAGTACATGGCACATCAGTTATCAGAGCATGGTTACCTACTCGATCGAGCTACCATGTGATGTGGACATCCAAATGGCTATCCGTGCAATATCATCGTTATATCCGTAACTTAAGTCGTCCTCCTTAATATGTGTCCCAATGGGATGATGAATTTAATGAAATTTTATTCTACTTGTTTGAAGTGAGTTCATGAGACAAGATTCCCAAACATTAAGCAAATTCCCAAGATAAAGGAAGTTAGATATACCTTGTGTAGCTCTTAAACTTTCATGGCATAAGATCCTGCTCCGAAATTGGATTGAAGTCATTGAAGACTAGAAGATAGTAGAAGAAATTCAAATGATTTAATGGATTCATTAGTAATGTGGGTTGACAAATTAATAATGACAATTAATATCCAATTTAATTAGAATTGCCGATTTTAAAAATTTAATAGACATAAATTGATGGGATTTAATTAATGCCACCTAGGCAAGTACATTGCATGCTCAGTATCAGTGGTTGACTCGAAAAAGGAGAATGAACATCAGTCCAATCCGCTGAAGATTATCGGTTAACATCAGAGGTTCATGTAAGCAATAACTTAGATATATATTCAATGAGATGATGAATTGATAATGAAATTGTTTGAACACTCTTTGTGAGTTCCGAGATCTCAAGATCTCTTTGTGAGTTTTTGAGGACTCTTTGTGAGTTCCGAGATTCCCAATATCTCTTTGTGAGTTCTTCGCTTGTAGATAGTTCTATTGGAAGGTGTGTAGCTCAGGATAAACCCAATTTATTTCGGGCCCCCATAAGTTCCCAGGCCAATCCCGCCACCGGCGGCGCCGTCGGCCTTTGGGACGGCCAAATCCCTCTCAAATTTGAAATTCAAATTTGTTTTCAAGAGGCATTGAAGACTTTCCTAAAATAGTTCCTTGATTTAAGGCTTTCATATTAATTGAATGTCAAAGAAATTCAAATCTAATTGATAGCCCCATTATTGAAAACTGTTTCAAAATCTGAATTTTAATTCAGAGATTATTAATGTGGGCCCCACTCTACTTATGACAAATAATAATTGGGCATAATCATATCTCATTAATAATTAAGCAATTACACAATTCGAGCCAATTCCACTTAATCTGAAATTAATTTCAGAAGATATTTAATTAATCTTTATGACATTTATGTTTTACATCACTAAGTTTGACCAAAGCGCTTAAGTTTGACAAAAAATGAACCGCATTATGTAGACTATATTCAATAGGAGGCGGGATCTTAAAATCTTCTAGAGAGTCTTGAAATGAATATGAGAGTTGTATTAAAGTTCGCATCATCATTAGGACTCATATAACATAGCCATTGACATAGAAGATACATGATCATGATTTAACATGAAGTATTTATCAGTTATGAATTCAACCATAGACAAATTCAAACATAAAATAACCATAAATGGCCAAGTATATCTAAAATTCATCCCCCTGAATTTTTTGCATTAGCAAAAGTATCCCCAAAAATAGACTCTTCAAATGTTGCTTTCTTTGAACTATTTTGTTTCCAAATCCAGCATTGATTGAATCATCTTTATCTCTAAATCAAATATGTAAAAGAATTGTTATTTATATTTTATCCAAATGATATATTTCATCAAGAGCTTACTATGAATTTACATATTTCCTGATGTGGTTGGCTCTTTTGCAGTTGGCATTGCATCCTCTTTAAAAATTTCATTGTCCAAATATTCAAAATCAAGTTTTAGAGGTGGTAAATCTCCAAATAGCAACTATTTTAATACTTGTGTCGTCTATAGGTTCATAAATCATATCTTTATTTTTTAGGTGCAACTTATAATATAATTATGAAATTTTTTAATTATATATTATGATTCTGGCTAAAAATAAATATTGAAATATAGATAAAGAAATTACATATTCATCAAATTGAGGTTATACCAAATATACACAAGATCATTTAACTTTTGATGCTCAAGATTATGGCTTATCTATGTTTTTGACTTGGCTCAAAGTTCTTGCAATTTCGTTTTCATCTGGAGGAAGAAGTTTGATTAAGAATCCTTATGGCAACCTTTTGTAAATTTTGGAGCACTTGAACTGAACATCTTTCAATATTCATCTAAACATTATTAGTTATTAATTAATTTAAAGATGTTAAATGTTCTTAATGTTGCGAGTTATGGAGCGTAGGTTGCGGCGTGATACTAATGTTTCTCAAAATCAATTTAGATTCATGACGGGTAGGCCTACTATGGAAGCCATACATTTATTGAGAGGTATGATGGAGAAATATAGAGAGAATAAGGAGGATATACATATGATATTTATTGATTTGGAGAAAGTATATGATAAAGTTCCAAGAGAAGTGCTATGGAGAGTTCTTGAAAAGAAAGGAGTTTATAACGCTTATATTCAAATCATTAAAGATATGTATGTGGGAGCTACAAACACAAGGTGGTTTGACCAAGTATTTTTCTATTTCGGTTGGTTGATATCAAGGATCATCCTTAAGTCCATATCTTTTTGCTTTAGTCATGGATGTTCTCACTAGACATTTACAAGAGGATGTACCTTGGTGTACGCTTTTTGCTGATGATATTCTTCTTGTTGATAAGACTAGAGAGGGAGTTGAAGGTAAACTTGAATTATGGAGGTCAACCTTAGAGTCTAAAGGTTTTCGCTTGAGTAGATCTAAAACTGAATATATGGAGTGTAATTTTAGTAGCAATAAACCTAGTGAGGGGATTGTGACTTTGGGCGATCAAGTCATTAATAAGAGTACATGTTTTAGATATCTTGGTTGTATTGTTAAGAGTGATGGTGAAATGGTTGGGGATATTATTAGTAGAATTCAAGTTGGATGATTGAAGTGGAGGAATGCATCGGGCTTATTGTGTGATAGAAAAGCCCCCCTCAAACTTAAGAGAAAATTCTATAAGATGGTGGTGAGACCTGCAATGCTTTATGGTGCCGAATGTTGGCCATTAAAAGAGAAGCATAATACTAAGTTAAGTGTTGCAGAGATGAGGATGCTTAGGTGGATGAGTGGCTTGACCCTTAGACATAGGATACAAAATGAGCATATACTTGATAAGGTTGGAGTTGCTCCAATGGAAGATAAGATTAGAGAGAGTCGCCTTAGATGGTTTGGTCACATTAAATGGAGGCCTTCCGATGATCCGGTTAGGAAAGTTGGGGTATTAGATTCGACTTATGTTAAGAAAGGTAGAGGTAGACATAAAAAGACTTGGTTAGAAAATATTAGAAATGATCTTTCTTTATTAGATTTAAATGAGAATTTGACTTTTAACCTGACACAATGGCGAAAAAGGATCATGTAGCTGACCCCACATAGTGGGACAAAGGCTTGATGTTGTTGTTGTTGTTGGTGTTGTAATTAATTTAAAGATGTTAGATGTCATGAATGCAATAAAATTCTTTTTTAGAGCAATTGATTTTCCAATTCTTTCTAAAATATCTATCTTAGAAAATTCTGATTTCATTGATTTCCAATGTTAGTTTATGATGTATATCTTTGTTTTTAATAGTTTTAATTAAATCTTTTAAAATTCCAAGTTTATGATATTAGTTATCTTTATCATATTCATGTAAATAAGATTTTTAGAATTCCTACTCAATTATAGAGGTTAAAGTGGATGCTTATGGAGCATAGGTTGCGGCGTGATACTAATGTTGACCATCCTATGGATCCCTCATATGATAAAGTTCCAAGAGAAGTGCTATGGAGAGTTCTTGTATAATGCTTATATTCAAATCATTAAAGATATGTATGCAGGAGCTCTTTGTATGGATTGACCAAGTATCTAGACATATTTTATCTTTTTGCTTTAGTCATGGATGTTCTCACTAGACATTACCTTTCTTTTTGCTGATGATATTCTTCTTGTTGATAAGACCAATGTCATTATAAAGGTTTTCGCTTGAGTAGATCTATAACCATGAGGGGATTGTGACCTAAGTCATTAATAAGAGTACACGTTTTAGATATCTTGGATCTTTGTTCAGTATAATTTCTTTGTATTGCATCGGGCTTGTTATGTGATAGAAATGTACTAAACTTAAGGGAAAATTCTATAAGATGGTAGTGAGGCCTGCAATGCTTTATGGTGCTGAATGTTGGCCATTTTACTAAGTTAAGTGTGGCAGAGATGAGGATGCTCAGGTGGATGAGTGGCTTTACCCTTAGAGATAGGATACGAAATGAGCATATACGTTTTGTCCATGTCGCCTTATTATAAACGACGATGACCCGGTTAGGAGAGTAGAGGTATTAGATTTGACTTATGTTAAGAAAGGTAGGGGTAGACCTAAGTGATGGCTTCTCATAAATAGGACACAATGGAGAAAAGGATTCATGTAATTGACCAAGTTGACCATCCTATCCCTCCCTTGTATAATTTCTTTGTATTTCTAGACATATTTTTAATTACCTTTCTTGTTTTGTCCATGTCATTATAAAGATAACCATCCTATCCCTTGTATAATTTCTTTGTATTTCTAGACATTTTTTATCACCTTTCTTGTTTTGTCCATGTCATTATAAAGATAACCAAGTGATGGCTTCTCATCAGAATTGACCACTCGTAGTAAAAGGCCTTGATAATTTTGATATTATTAAGCAATCACTTTAGAACTTGGATTCTAAAATGATAGTAACATTTTCCCTTTGATGGTTTTTGACAACTTTGAATAGTATGGTACTTGTGACAATTGCTTGTAAATTATGTTTATGCTCATGGATACTCTTCAATGTAATAAAAGTAGTTGCAAACTGAGTTGCTTTTGAATGAATTACTCTTTCTAGCACTACCTTTTTTCGTAGCCAAGACAATATGAAGACGTGATTTAAAATAAAAATTTTCACATTCAGGTCCTTTTTTGTAAATTCTACGACATGTAGCATATTATCAATGTCTTTTAAAATAAAATTAATGCAGCTTGCAATATATGATGACTATTAAATATTGTTATATTTCTCATGCAATAAATCTCCAGCATTCCCTTAGTTCGTTGCTATCCTATCTCTTAGTTATATAACCTCTTTGTATTTCTAAACATACTTTTAATTGCCTTTCTTTTGTTGTCCATGTGGTCATAAAGATAATCAAGTGATGGCTTTTCATCAGAATTGACCACTCGTATTAAAAGGTTCTGATAATTTTGATATTATTTTGCAATTATTAACTTGGATTCTAAAATGATAATGACACATGTTTCCCTTTGATGTTTTTTGTTAAATTTGAATTGGCATGATGCTTACTATGACAATTATTTGACAATCATGTTTATGCTCATAGATACTCTTCAAAGTAATAGAAGTATTTGCAAAGTGAGTTGCTCCTTGAAAGCACCTTCTTTCTAGCACGACCTTTTTTCATAGCCAAGACAATATGAAGGCATTAGTAAAAATAAAATTTGTCACATTCAAGGCCTTTTTGTAAGTTATACGACATGTTGTCTATTGATGTGCAATGTTGTTGGTATTACTATGCAAGTGCACGTGTTGAGCAAATATTAAAATTTAAAATAGAGTGTTGATCCCATGAGAAAATTACATCCTACAAATGCCCCTAATACTATCTACTTAATATATCAAAATTTATCCTGTTAAATCGCGTTGAAATTGCTTTTCTACAAAACTATTGCAATTACTGAAATGGTGCAATATTTTTCTAAGTAAACTTTTTAAAGATATGTTGTGAATCAGAGCATATACACCCTTAGATTTTTGTGAAGCTTGTAAGGGTGTAATGTAGAATTCTCACCCTACCACAATTATTATATCTTCCCTAAAATCCTATCCATCCTATGTTTACGCATGAAACTTTTATGTTTCAAACATTCTATTTGTTTCGCCATTCCTCTGTTGAGGCAAGGAATCAAACTAAATTTTAAATTCAAATATGGCCATTGCAAGCATTAAATTAATAGCTTGAAGGGACTGAAAACGACATTAAATCATTTCTTGTACTTGAGTCTACATAATAAAAATATAAATATTTCACATCATACGTCCAAAACTCTTAGCTAGCCATAGAAAATAGTTTCACACAAAATAAAATTCATCTTGCAAGAGACAAATTAGCATGAAGTATAACATATTTAGATGGCATTACACGTTTTTTAGGATGATTGTGCCCCTGGTTTTATTCTAGAAGCAACGTGATACTTCATATTTGCCAATTTTTCTCTGCCCTTTCAATTTCTTTATAATGTGTATCTGAACTTTGTGAATTTGGAAGAGAAGAAGAACCTGAACTTCTTCAATGGTTTGATCAACATATAAATGTCTCTCACCTTGTCCTTGTTGCTTTTTTAGTTATATTTTTTTTTAAAATTTTCTTGCGTCCAATTTTCAAATATCATGTGATACTTTTTTATGTGCAACAATATTTCCCTTAACATTACTAAGGTCTTGTTTCATGTTATTAATACCTCCTCCTCTATTTATAGTGACATAATGTAAATACTTAAATTGCTTCTTTAAATTCACTAAAATTGATTCTATGTTATTTTCATTTTCTTATGAATAATAGGTATCGAAATGGTTGGCTGAATCAGATGACTTCATTCTAATTTAAAATATTTGTTTTATAAAAGGACAAATTAAGTTCAAACTTATAATGCAAATTATGAGAGTGATAAAAATGACAAAATAAGTATTAAAAGTGCAACCCACCCTACCATTGCTTGTAAATATGATTGTAGAATCTATGCATAGTTAGTAACTTAATGTTTAACAATGCTTCAATAGTTACTAGTGCCTTGCTTCAGGTTCAAAGCTTTCGGCCCAATGTTATCTTCCTCCAATTTCTAGGTTAAATCCAATGTTTAGGAGTAGGGTTGTTTACAAAAACCTATTGTGACAACCTCAACCTAAATCCATTTGGGCGTTGTCAACCTAAATCCCTTTGGGCAATCTCAGATTAAAAGTTAAGTTTTTATAATTTTCTCAAAATCTCTTGACAAAGTATTACATTGCCACATATATGAGAGAGCACAAATCATAAGAACATTTGTAATCGCGCAAGAAATTAAAGATTGAGAGGAGTAAAATTTAAGGTAAATTTTCTCAAAAACTTATATCCTACTGAGCAAAGGAGGAGAATTGCTGGTGGTTCAAAGAGCATACCACGCCGTCTGATGTTTGATGATGATAGAGGTAGGGGGGATGGCTGGTGATCAACTACCTAGGTAAGCGGTGAGGATTAAGTATTTTTGCATGAGGGAGTGACGGCTGGGATATAGAAATCATGATGTGGGGGAGTAGGGTTGGGTTTTCAAATTAACTTATTATTATTAAGCAATAAATTATCGTTGATAAATGGTGCTTAATAGGGCAATCATTTGAACTGGCCGGTTTAAATCGTTTCTAGCCAATGTAATGTGAATTTGGTTCAAAAATCTGCCCGGATCGGCTATGGACTATAATCCATTCCGGTTTTCCAAAGCTTGGCTTTCAAGTAATACTTTGTGTCTCATTCTTTTTTTTTGTAAGATGCAAGTTTTTTAAAGTTTGAAGACTAACTAATATATATATTTTTTGGCAGGGTGAAATTTTAGGATCCTTGTCTGAAATCGATGACCTTACTACCACTTTCGCAAAGGTTTTCTTCTCAAAACTATCTGTTTATGTTTGTAACATTTGGACATATACATATGGTGTATGTGCAGGAGGTTTTCTTAAGGCATTTTTTTAATGCTTATCTTTTGCAATGGCAATTTATGTCTTTGATAAGTTTTTTTCATGGTATTTATTGTTCTATAGTTCTTATTTGCATTTAAGAATATTAGTTTTTGCATGCCAGTCATCCAAACCTTGACAATTGCTAGTAGTATGCATGTGCGCTTATGCAGCATATGCTCAATTTGGATTACACTATCCAAAATGTGGCAGAATTCTCTTGAATAAAATACTTCAGCATTGCTAAGAATTTTCATCAATCTTGTTGCCTTCTCATTAAAAAAAAAAAAAAAAAATCCAGGGCTGCGTGTTAAGTTTTTATTTTAATTTGAGACGTGAGCTTTGAAGTTTGGAAACACTTAATGATGAGGACATCAGTCAGAGATTTCGACACGTGTACCATCGGATGAATCGTAGATCGACGCTACGATTCGGAGCCTATATTTTTGATGTCATGTCATGTATTGTTTTATTTGATATTTTCAGTTAAAAAAAAATATTTGATATTTTCAGTTTACTATTTTACCCTTATGGGTGTTGAGTCTTTGTTGTAGCTCATGGGGCTTTTGAGTCCTTTTGTTTTCTTTTGATGAAACCTATATATAGAGGTCCTTTACTTTGTATAAGGGGATGCTGAATAAACAAAAATTTTCAGATTTCTTTGAGTTCATGGTTTGTGAGCTTGAGAGGAAGGAGGAGGCCTAGGACAGGCTCCATTGGAGTACCCAACAACCAACCTAGGTGAGCTCTTGTTTTTTTTAATCTTATTTTCCTTTTGCTTTCTTCTTCCCCACCTCACCACCACCACCACCCTATTTCCTTCCTACAGTCGACCGGCCTCCCCCCTTTAAATTCCCTACGATTTTTCCCTCCTACCCATCTGCTGGCCATCCCCCTACCCCACCCAGCCACCAGACCTCCACCATTCCTCTACCCGCCGGTTTTCCTACCACTACCGCCTCCACCACCCAATAAATCACCCCAAACCGCAGGCCCATCCCATGATTGAATTTTGAATTTCAAAATTCAAACCCCTCATTAACTCTTTCCTAAAACACCTCACCACAAGCAGGAAAGATATTCAATCAACTTTGAAATTCAAAACTCTTTCCCTAATATGCAAATTCAATTAGGAAACTCTCCCAATAAATCAAAATCTGAATTAATTTCATATTTGATTTAAATCAAGAGTTAATCCTATGGGGCCCACAATTAATTAGAAAATCCTTAACTTCCCCTTTTGTTTGGCCAGCCCCTCTCTCCTCCCTTTCTCTCTCCACTTGCCACATAAGCATCAATTATTTCCTCCCTTAATTCGCTCATAGTGCGCCCCCCCCCCCGGCGGTGATCTATATTTGGATAATTTTAAGTTGCAAATTAACCTTTCCCTCTGTTAAAATCTGAAATTTAAAATTCAGATTTCCTTAAACATTAATTTCCCCTCACCACTTAGCCTATTCCAAAGAGAAACCTAACCCTAGCCGCTTTTTCAGCCTCCTAAGTCATCCTCCACTACTTCTTCCCTCCTCAAAATCTCAAGATTATTCTTCTCCAACCGACGTCACCACTATGCATGGACAATCCGGAAGTCGACATTGGCTTCTTATATGATGATCAAGGACGAGCAAACATTCTTGAATCTCCTTTCTTCGACGTGGACGCTTCCGGCTAGTACCTTCCATCAAGGAGCACATTCCTATCGGGCGTTGGATACTCATTACTCATCCCGTGGATTCCCCGCCACCGGCTACTTCTCCAACGAACTATGCCGTGGGCACCATTTGTCCCCTAGTGGCATCGCTCGTCTTGTTCTCGATCTTCCTCCGCTAAAGCCCCACCATCAAGACTGTGAGTGAGGGACCCAAGGTGAACAGTTCTATTTGTTAAATCGTGGATTATTTTTTCTTTGCCATAACATTACTTTCTCTATTTTATGTTGTTAAATTGAGAGCATCCTGTTAATCTAGTTGTAACCACATGCCTTACATAATTTCTAATTGATAATTCTAAAAACTTGGGAAAATACAAAGTCTATAACTAGCAAGCTTTAATAATCAAATATTAAAATCCCCTAGCAGGTCTTATTTTCTTTTCATAGTTTCACATCATCTTGGTATCAGAGCATGATTGCTCTCGCATGTGTTAGGTTTCAATTAGAAGTTTCAACTTGTCATTAGTAGGCTTAGCTAGTTATTCTAACATTGCAATTATATCATTTACTCCATCGCATGTTTGCTGTCCTTTACAATTCTGTATCATTTAGTGGACTTTGTTGTGAGTCTAATTTAGTGTTTAAGTGCTGTCCTCACTCTAGAGACCTTCCTAAACACTTAGACAACTTAATTCCCTGTTGTAGTTTGCTGTCCACACAAAAGCTGCTTCATTTAGTTGCGTTAGGAGCATAATATTTGTGTCTTAGTGCTGTCCTTTACCTCATTACCTCCCCTAGTTATCCCCCCAACACCTACCCATGGATCCAGAACAAATTCAGGCGACTTTAGACCTTATTGTTGGTCAATTAGGCTTGGTTACTCAGCAAATAAGAAACACCCAAACTGGCGGACTTTAGACGCTAAACTGGAGAACGACTTGATAACATTGAACAATTAGGAAACCCAACAATTTACACCCCTTCTCGACCTCATTAGCCTTATGTTGATGAAACTCGAACTGAATATGGACCGCCTTGAGAGCACTATCGTCATAACCATAGACCCAATCAAGATCTTGTAGGGCACGATACACCTTGGAGAGATAACGTCGCAAAACTATTGAAAACATTAGGATTGATGCTCCATCCTTCGATGGCACCTTAGACCCTCAAGTTTTCCTAGATTGGCTCAAGGGTATGGATAGTTACTTCAGGTAATATCTCGGAGGCGAGAAATGTGCGATTTGCTAAAATGAAGTTGATGGATAGGGCTAGTCAGTACTGGACTAACTTAGAACACATGCGCGAAACCCGAGGGGAATATCCGATAACTGATTGGAGGACGGTGAAGCAGGAACTGAAACAAAAATACCTCCCACCGTCATACTACTCTAGACTCTTGGACCGTTGGAATTGGTTGACCCAGGGAAGCAAGCTGGTCAAAGAGTACATTTCTTCTTTTGATGACTTTATGATTAGTTGTAGTGGCGAAGAGACCACCACTCTTGCCCAACTTCTTTCTATGTTTAGAGCCGGATTAAGGGAAGATCTTAGGAATGAACTTTTTGCCAGAGGAGTGACTACCTTAGAAGCTGCATGTATTCTTGCGTTAGACCTAGAAGAATCTAGAAGCCATACCCATTCTAGGAACCAAGAATCTCATCCTAATCCTTTCAAATCCTCTTCTAGCCAGCCTCAAAACAAACCCACTGGCCCCGTAACCAGTCGACCCACTGCTGGGTCTTTCCAACCTCGCCCTGACTATAAGGGTAGAACACTTGAACAAGACACCTAAAAGGCTAAAACCCCTACGGGAACAAAATGTTTTAGGTGCCATGGGTATGGACACATTGCCTCTCAATGTTCCTGCCCCTACAAAGTCACCATCATTGAAGAAGTCGTCGAGGAGGATAAACCGGTCACCAACTAGTTCATCACATTGATGACGACAATGAATTTTTCTGTGAAGAAGACACTGCTGTGTTCCACTACCTCCAGAAGATGGATCACTTAGACCTACAAGTCGTTAGGTGTGCTCTTTCATAACCTAAATTGAGCGACGATTGGCGAAGAACCTCCATCTTCCACACTTTCACCAAGATAGGTGACAAGAACTATAAGGTCATCATTGATATTGGAAGCTGTATTAATGCCGTGTCATCTGCTATGATCTCTAAGCTTCACTTGAAAACCACACCGCACCCGAACACTTACAAGGTCACTTGGATCAACTCGACCGCCTTAGAGGTAAAAGATAGGAGCCTGATTCCTGTTGAATTTGTGGGATGCCAAGAGAAGATTTGGTGCGATGTTCTAACTATGGAATATGGATGTTGGTTAGATCATCCTCGCCCGCTCTTGGTTGTTCGATAACGACGTGCATATTTATGGGAGATCAAACACCTGTGTGTTTGAACATGATGGTAAGAAGATTAAGCTCCTACCCACACAACCAAAGTCTGCCAAAGAAGATAAAAAATCCTCTCCTATGAAACCCAACACGGGCTTAAATCTGTTAATGGCCAAAGACCTAGACGCCAAATTAGGATTATGGTCACCCTTATACGCTTTAGTAGCTCGAGAGGTAGCTGTCGAGCTAGAAAAGAGCCCATTCCTGAAGAAGTAAAGCCGCTCCTTGAAACCTTTGCTGATGTTTTCCCGGAAGATTTTCCCAACCAACTTCCTCCATTAAGGGACATCCAACACGTTATTGACTTGGTACCCGGGGCTTCCTTGTCCAACCTTCCCCATTACCGCATGAACTCTACTGAGCATGCTGAGCTCAAGAAACAAGCGGATGAGTTGTTGCAACGTGGTTTTATTAATGAGAGTCTTAGTCCGTGTGCTGTCCCCGCCCTTCTAACCCCCAAGAAGGATTGATCATGGAGAATGTGCATTGATAGCTGAGCTATCAATAAATCACGGTTAAGTATCGTTTTTCCATCCCTCGATTAGATGACATACGCTGGACATGATGACCGGAGCCACTTTATTTTTCAAGATTGATCTTAAGAGTGGATACCATCAAATCAGAATCCGTTTGGGAGATAAATGGAAAACTTCTTTTAAGACCAAAGATGGGTTATACGAGTGGACAATTATGCCTTTTGGCTTGAGTAATGCACCCAGTACGTTCATGAGAGTGATGACCCAAGTCCTTAAACTTTTTTTAGGAAAATTTGTAGTGGTCTACTTTGATGATATTCTAATCTGTAGTAATTCGGTGGATCAACATCTAAATCACCTGAAACAGGTTTGTGAGATTTGGAGGAAGGAACAACTGTATGCTAATCCTAAAAAATGCATGTTCCTCACTGATAATGTAACCTTTCTTGGCTTTATAATTTCCTCCCAAGGTATATCTGCTGACCCTGAAAAAGTGCGAGCAATCAATGAGTGGCTTGAACCTAAGAACATAAGAGATGTTAGAAGTTTTCACGGATTGGTCACTTTTTATCGAAGATTCTTTAAGAATGTTAGCAATATAGTGGGTTCGATAACCGACTGCCTGAAGAATATAGAGTTTCATTGGACGACGTCTGCCTCTAAAGCCTTTAGGAGATAAAAAGGAAAATGATTGAAGCATCAGTCATGCGTCTGCCCGATTTTTCCAAAGTTTTTGAAGTGACTTAAGACGCATGGTATCAGTATCGGTGGAGTCTTGTCTCAAGAGGGACATCTCGTTGCCTACTTTAGCGAAAAATTGAACGACATTAGGCAACGATATTCTACATACGATAAAGAATTTTATGCTATCATCCAGTCCCTTAGGTATTGAAGACACTACCTTCTTCCCCAAGAGTTTGTTATTTTCTCTGACCACAAAGCCTTGCGGTACATAAACTCACAAAAGAAACTGAACGCACGATATGGTCGTTGGGTCGAATTCCTTCAAGAGTATACTTACACGATTTGACACAAAGTAGAATCTAAAAATAAAGCAGTCGACGCCTTAAGCCGACGAATAATGATCACTAGGGAAATAAGGAACAAAGTAATTGGGTTTGAGCAAATGAAAGGAAGTTATACGGAGTGCCTAGACTTCAAAGACACATATTCAGTATTGGTCAACGGAAGTGAATGCATCATTGATGATTTCCTTTTAGAAGATGGATATCTCTTTAGGTCCTACAAACTCTGCATCCCAAACACTTCGCTTAGAGAATTCCTCGTGTGGGAACTTCATGCGGGAGGTTTAACAGGACATTTTGGACAAGACAAAACCATTGCACTGCTGTTGAGCACCGATTTTTCTTGCCTAGTCTTAAGCGCGATGTCAGTAGGTTAGTAAAGAGATGTCACACTTTTCAGTTAGCAAAGCAACGTAAGCAAAACACTGGGCTTTACACACCCCTTCTAGTACCCAACTGCCCATGGCAGGATGTTAGCATGGACTTTGTTTTAGGGCAACCAAAACAATGAGAAAACATGACTTTGTGTGTGTGTGGTAGTAGACCAATTCTCTAAAATGGCTCACTTTCTCCCATGCTCCAAAACTTTCAATGCTTATAGGATCGCCAAATTGTATTTTGACGAAATTGTTATACTCCACGGACTACCCAAAACCATTGTGTCAGATCGAGATGCTAATTTTACTAGTTATTTCTGGAAAACCTTATGGCACAAGATGGGGACAAACTTCAATTTTCTACTGCTTTTCATCCCCAAACAGATGGACAAACTTAGGTTGTGAACAAGAGTATAGGAAATCTGTTAAGGACTTTGGTAGGAGATAATATGCGGGATTGGGATTCCAAATTGCCTATAGCTGAGTTCGCCTACAATAATTCTGTCACTCGAACTACAAGTCTAAGTCATGCTGAAATTGTTTATGGATACCAACCTAGACAATCTATAGATTTAATCCATATGGGTCCCAAGTTTAGAGCGTCCGAGTCTGCGTCTGCATTTGCATCGCATTTATAAGAACTACGTAAGGATATTAATAAAAAGATTAACCAAAGTAATGCAAGTTATAAACTTAATGCAGATCTCAAGAAACGATTCAAAGAATTTAATATTGGAGATTTTTTATTGGTTCAAATTCGTTCGGAGCGGTTACCACAAGGGACCGTTAAAAAGTTACATGCTAGAAGCGCTGAACCTTTCAAAATAACAATAAAATAAATAGTAATGCTTATGTGTTAGATCTTCCCGAAGGTTTTAACATTAATCTTATGTTGAACATCAAAGATCTTGTAGCCTTTGAGGGTCTAGAGTTTTACCCTTCCAATCCACTAAATAATGAGCTTTGTGTGAACCCACCTAGTGAGAACCCTAGTCCCTACTTCCACTCACCAAAATACCTACTTTACCCAATACGGCGAAGATTGAAGCAATACTTAGTAATGAAATCATTTCCACTAGAGACGGTGGTAGACAAAGGTATTTAGTTCAATGGACGGGGAAACCAGAGACGGTGAACACATGGATTGACCGTGACGAGCTACAGCGATTGGACCCCGACTTACTAGAGCGGTACGAGGGCTCCAGAGATGATCACTCGATGGGGTCGAGTTTTCTCCCACCTGGGGAGAATGATGAGGACATCAATCAGAGATTTCGACACGTGTACCATAGGAGGAATCGTAGATCGATGGCTACGATTCGGAGCCTATATTTTTGATGTTGTGTCATGTATTATTTTATTTGATATTTTTAGTTTACCATTTTACCCTTATGGGTGTTGAGTCTTAGTTTTAGCCCATGGGGCATTTAAGTCCTTTTGTTTTCTTTTGATGAGAGCTATATATAGAAGTCCTTTACTTTGTATGAGGGGATGATGAATAAACAAATTTTTTTTCAGATTTCTTTGAGTTCATTGTTTGTGAGCTTGAGAGGAAGGAGGCCTGGGAGAGGCACCATAGGAGTACCCAACAGCCACCTAGGTGAGCTCTTGTTTTTTTTAATCTTATTTTCCTTTTGCTTTCTTCTTCCCCACCTCACAACCACCACCCTATTTCCTTCCTACAGCCGACCGCCCTCCCCCCTTTAAATTCCCTATGATTTTTCCTTCATACCCATCCGCCGGCCATCCCCCTACCCCACCCAGCCACCGTACCTCCACCCGTCTGTTTCCCTACCACCACCACCTTCACCACCCAATAAATCACCCCAAACCGTCGGCCCATCCCATGTTTGAATTTTGAATTTCTAAATTCAAAGCCCTCATTAACTCTTTCCTAAAATACCTCACCACAAATAGTAAAGGGATTTAATTTATATTCAATCAACTTTGAAATTCAAAACTCTTTCCCTATTATGCAAATTCAATTAGGAAACTCTCCCAATAATTCAAAATCTGAATTAATTTCAGATTTGATTTAAATCAAGAATTAATCCTATGGAGCCACAATTAATCATCAAATCCTTAACTTCCCCTTTTGTTTGGTCGGCCCCTCTATCATCCCTTTCTCTCTCCACTTGCCACATAAGCATCAATTATTTCTTCCCTTAATTCTCTCATAGCTGCCCCCCCCCCCCTAATTGGATAATTTTAAGTTGCAAATTAACCTTTCCCTCTTTCAAAATATGAAATTTAAAATTTAGATTTCCTTTAACTTTAATTTCCCCTCACCACTTAGCCTATTCCAAAGAAAAACCTACCCTAGCCGCCCTTTCAGCCTCCCAAGTCATCCTCCACTACTACTTCCCTTCTCAAAAATCTCAAGATTATTCTTCTCCAACCGATGTCACCAATATGCTTGGCTGATCCAGAAGTCGACCATGGCTTTTTATATGATGATCAAGGACGAAATAACATTATCGAATCTCTTCTCTTCGACGTGTACCTTGACGTGGACGCTTCCGTGGAAGATTATTTAGATCGCATCCTTTTCACGCTAGTACCTTCCATCAAGGAGCACATTCCTACCGGGCATTGGATACTCACTAGTCATCCCGTCGATTCCCCGCCGCCGGCTCCTTCTCCAACGAACTATGTCGTGGGCACCATTTGTCCCCTAGTGGCATTGCTCGGCTTGTTCTCGATCTTCCTTCGTTAAATCCCCACCATCAAGAGTGAGTGAGGGACCCAAGGTGAACAGTTCTATTTGTTAAACCATGGATTATTGTTTCTTTGCCATAACATTACTTTCTCTATTTTATGTTGTTAAATTGAGAGCATCCCGCTAATCTAGTTGTAACCACATACCTTACATAATTTCTAATTGATAAATCTTAAAACCTAACTTGGGAAAACACAAAGTCTATAACTAGCAAGCTTTAATAATCAAATATTAAAATCCCCAAGCAGCTCTTATTTTCCTTGCATGGTTTCACATCACTTAATTTCCAATAAATGGAATACACTAATATTAAAGAATTTCAGCTATTATGGTTGGTCAAATAAACATGATTTGTCTAATTATTCAGTTTTTTTTTTTTTTTTGTAATTACTTTGATACAATTCTTTATGGATTCCCACTTTTCCTTCAAGCTTCGGAATGATTTAATTATTTGTTGTACCATTTTCAACCCAGCTGTATTGTTCTGTTGTTTCTGTGATGGTAACTGTGGCAGTAATTGCAGGTTGTGTTTTAAGTTTCAGAGCAAACTATTTCGTTATCAAGAGTTTCATTGCAACCGCAATTTTATCTCTAAATTTTGTAGCAACTTAAGCATTCAAATTTTATGCTGGCACGGCAGCATGAATTTCATGCGCGAGAGGAAAATTTCTTCATTGTGCTATTAAATGAATACGTGAAACTATAAGTATGCATACTCAAGGATACAAAACGTAAATTAATCAATAGGAGAATATCCTCAATTATGTGGATATCAAATCATATCTTCAAAATTTTACTTTCTGATACTAGAGACTTTCCTCAATGCTTTAAAAACCGGACCGGACTGGCCGGTCCGACCGGTTCAACCGTGAACCGGTCTGATGGCCGGTTCGGTTCACCCCTAAAACCGCTTTCTCTTCAAACCGGGCGGTTTTGGCCAAAACCGCCGGTTCAACCAGTGAACTGGCGAACCGGTCCGGGTTTTTTAAAACCGGCCGGTTCAAATTTTTTTAATAATAATTAAATAAATTATTTTATGTTAAATTCTTCTAAATGTTAATATAAAATAAATATAGACATAATCAATTAACTACTTTAATCATCTCACATGTCTTCTTTCTCCACATTATAGCTAATATCATGAGGGAAAGAAAAGAGGTATATAACCAAGACAAAGTACCACCTCCAAGAGATGTGGAACTAAACTATACAAAGCAAAAAGTCACTTTTAAGTTCATATATAGTTATACACTTATACACACTATACAACATAGTTTTTTAACAATTTTTTTAATTAATTTTTATAATATGAATAATATTTATCTTTTAAGTTAATAATATTTATTTTTTATTCATTAATATTATTATTTAATTGTTTTTAAATATTTTTTATTAGATATATTATGAAGTTTATGTGATTTTTTTTTTCTCTAAGCGGCTCAAGTAAAAATTATAATATATAAATTATAATATAAAAAATAATTTTTATGATTTGAATAATATTTATTTTTTAAATTTTTTTTGTAAAATGTTTATTTTATTTTTTTAGTTAATAATTTTTATTTTTATCAAATGAACCGGTCGAACCGTGAACCTCTCTTTCTTCCGGTTCATTGTCCGGTCCGGTTTTCAGAACCTTGACTTTCCTAATACTATTATACTCCAATACTCTCTCTCTCTCTCTCTCTCTCTCTCTCTCTCTCTCTCTCTCTCAAGTTATAGCATATATATCTGCTAATTTGTAATACAAACACGAAAGAAGTGGTTGACCTAAAGCTTTGGAAATGTTATTCATCACTTACTGTGAACTATAAGCTTTACGAGTACCTTTTTAATTGAAAATCACATTGTTTATTATGAAATGAAAATTTAACTTTCGTAGATTTGACTAGTTTATGGAAAATAGGTTTGCTAGCAATGTCTTCGTTGTTATGATTATTATAATTGAGTGACTGGAAAAGCAAACTCCCCTAAAATAAATTTTACTTGCATCATTTCACACGCAGATTGAGCTATAACTATGTATTCAACTTCATCACTTAATCTAACTACAACTAGTTGTTTATTTATTTTTTTGGATGATCAAATTACCTTTTGCATGAGCATATTCAACTTCTAAAAGTAGTTCAACCTATAGGGGTACAAGGGAATCTTTGATATGCAGGAGAAGTCATTAAGCATCCTCTCAATGTTTTACTTCGAAATTTGCATTCATCAGTCGTTCACTCCCTTGACAAATGAAATTCTAGGCCTAGTAGTAGCAAAATAAATCAACTTGCCAACTCACCTTTAAAACTAAGACAAAACATTTAAAAGTTATTCATTATTTTACATGGTTGGAATCTTCATAATGTTTTGCCTCTAATTATATCTATTAATTAATCAATTTATTACTTAGAAGATTAATTTCTTCAAAAAGATCAATGGCATAGTTTCTTTGGGATTGCGCTACCCCTTTTTTGTTATAACAAATTCGACTCTAGAAAGTACTTTGGTAAACTCATATCTTTTATGAAAAATTTCTTTTGTAAGTAGTATTTTGCCTATTAGATATTTTTATGATTTTTTTAAGCGAGTATAGATGTTATCACCATAAACAATTAGTATGCCTGATGAAGATAGAATGATTTGTGGTGTTATTATGGTTTTGAAAATCCTTCAAGGCACACTCCTCGAGGGCTTAAGCCTCATTGACGGTAGTGAGGCTTCAATCTTTTTTAAATGAGGCGTAAGCCTTGTGGCTTTATGCTTCAGGCTTGGCACTTCATTTAAGTTAAATTATATATATATTTTTAAATATATTATTATTATTATTATTATGTATTTATTTTATTATATAAAGAGAAGGAACCAATTGATTATAAGATGAATTGTTTATGTTATGTTTAATAAAATTAAGCGATAGATAACTCAAATTACAAAGACAAATAACTATTGATGATAAAATGGTTTCTTTTGTTGTTTATGATATTCTATATGATGATGAATTAGTAACCTAAAAATGGTGAAAATTTTGAAGTTGAAGATAAATTAATGGTCTTTAATAATGAGGATGAATATATTAATTCTAATATATAAAAGGCTACTGAATTTAGAGCATCTTCTATTTCACATTCATTTAAAAAAAGTTGCAAATTGGGGTTGGAGCTTAATAAATCCAAAAGGTAATTTAAGTATAATGAATTATTTTGTTGTGTTATTAATTTATTATTTTACTTAAATTACATTAAACCCAGTTATAACTAATGTAGGGAGTAAGTGGAAAATATGTTGTAATTCAAGAAGATTTTGAAGATAACAGTAGGGCAGAATTCGAGGATGATAAAATTATTAAATATAAGGTATCGTATGAAGAATATGAAAGTTAGGGTGAGGCTGCTCTGGATCCTAATTCTTGTGGCATATTTAAGTTTTAAGTGAATGTTTTTCTTGAATCTCCTTTCAAACTTTCCTTTTATACTAAAATTAAATATTGAGATTTGTGGTTTATATTCTTATGATTATGAATTAATTAAATATGTTGATACTTCTTTTATTTTCATTTTTGTTATTTTTATGAATTATTTGTAAATTTGTGGGTTATTTTATTTTATTTTGAGTCTTATGCCTTGATCTCCCTCAAGGCTGACGCTTCGCCTTTCTAAGGCATTCTGCCTTGATTTTCGTTGTTGTCTTTTTGAAAACTTGAGCGTTATTACAAGGATTTTTCAACTATTTGAGATTTGTCTCGATCAATCAAGCCATTAATTTGAAACTTGATAGTGAACACCTAATGGCAGACAATTTTTTAACCCTAAGAGGGGGAACCATTTTAGCATTTTTCACATGTTTCCATAAAAGGTTGTATATTGATTTTTGATATGCCCTGAGAATGGATGCATATGATTGGCAAATACAACTGTATGGAAGGAATTTGATAGAACTTTGAATGCCATGTAATAGTGAATGTGATGGATGGTTTGTTGACTTCAATCTTTGTGTTGGGCAAATGGTAAATGTAGGTCAGAAAGCTCATCAACTAGTATATGCTTAGTTTAATATGGCAATGCGATTGAAAGTGTTGTTGTGGAGGGATGTTGATGTTATTAAGAGTAGACATCTATGATGCACAGACACGGACACGACGACACGTATACAGCATGACACGGACATGGTACACGTCAATTATTGAAAGTATAGAACACGGACATTGTATTATAGTTTTTATATTTTAAAAATAGTATAAAAAATTAAATAAGTATAATTTTAAAAATAATTTAGAAATAATAAGTCATTTAATTAGAATTTATTCTTAAAATGATTAGTATTAGGATGTCGAGAGTCGGGCCTCAATGTCGTTTATCAGTCTTTGAGAGAGAAGATGACAATACTTTCACTGTCAAAGAGAAATGAAAATGAGAATATTCAATGAATGGGTATTAAGTGCGGATGTTAATTTGGTGCGTGGATAGGAAATAAGAAATTTTGTTTAAATCCAGCCAAATACAAGAAATTATATTAAAAAAAAATTCATAAAATATTTAAGATACGCGTGTCAGACACGTTTGTCCAATTTGTATTTAATATTTTTTAATCGGACATGTTTTTGGCGTGTCTGACACGTGCCAGAGGAGTGTCGTGTCGGATACGTGTCGGGCACTGAACGCCTCTTTGAGGAGAAGTGTCGATGCATCATAAATAGACATGCATAGGGTTAGAGGTTGGTTCCGTGAACTTATGCAGGAAGAGAAATAAGCGTTGAAGGTGTCTCAATGCAAAGGAAGTATAAAACAAATGTGTAGTCTCATGAAAGTTTTCATCGATTGAAGTTTATAGTCGTCAAGTAAAGTGATCATGACATTGATAAACTTTATGAGTGTGAAAATGCCCAAGAAAGATACTTCAAAAGCTAAATGCCCAAGAAAGATACTTCAAAAGCTAAATGCCCATGATGTGAAGGGAAAATGAACTTAAACTGAGTAATGAGTGGAAATGAGCAAGATATTATAGAGAAGGAGAGGGGATATGGGACATTCGTATTAAACTTCAAAGTCCTTGTAGCATAACAAATAATTTGATTTTTGTCATTTAACATCTTTCAATTCAGATGTATTGAGACAAAAGTTTAATGAATAATACCATTGATAGAGTAAGTGTGAAGTTGAGATACATAATTCCTTAAGAATTATTTACACACAAAATTTGATTAAAGTGGAAAATTGAATTTTTGTTATGTTGTTAGAATTTTAAAATACATGAGGCTCATCTAAGTGATATTTGAGCTAATAAACCTAGCAACCCATGAAAAATCATCAATGAATGTGACAAAAGAGTGGAATCCTATGTGAATAAAGAGAGCTAGAGCCCAATTCTATGAGCAAACTAACTCAAAAGGAAAGAGGATGACGACTAGTCGTAGAAGTTAGAAAAGACATGCGGTGGTATTTATCCATTGTATAGGGCACATTAGACTATTAGTCATATCTGGATAAAGGTAAAGCAATAATGACAACATCTTGAAGCCTGTTAGGTAGAGGATGCCGTAACCAGCAATACAAGTGAAAGAATTAACATTGAAGAAGAGGGTGATAGGAGCATTGTGTTCGTAGTAGATTCAACCAAATTCAACATCCACCAAACATCTCTTTGAGTTCAGATTTTGAAACACACTACGAGGGACAAAATATTACCAAGCATTTAAATCTTTGTAATACCGTGAATATAAAATAAATTTGTAGAAATTGTGGCATGTAAAATATTTAAGAGATAGTATTTGAAGGATGCACAATACCCCTTTTAAGTGTCGAGAGGGGGAGACTACTAATGACAATAATACAAGGAAGGGAGGTTATGTGGAGAGATGCAAGAGTTTGAGGCTCTTGTCATTTGGGTCGAGGAACTTGAATCTACAACCGTATATATATTAGTAGAGATAGTTGCATCAGATCCACAGTAGACAACATATGACACTGAGAGAGATGATTGCGACTGTTAAAGCACTTTTTCTTCTTGAGAGAAACCAATCTAGAGGATGATGCACCTGGAGTAGACAGGGCATAATCAACTATAGAAATATGTCGAGCAGTTGTTGGTTATTAAATTTCTCATTTCATCATTTTGGAGGATGGTTTGTGTAGTTGCAATAGAGAAATATATTCTTGTCATAATCAAGTTCATGACTAGAGCATCTACCACAACTACGTTTCCCTAGCTAATGGTTAGGAGTGGGAGATAAAGAGGAGAGCTTTGTAAAGTACAAAACTTGTGAAAGAGTTGCAATATTAGGGGCCATAGATTCTGCCATCAAATTTGATCTTACACCTTATGTAGGAGAATGCAAGTTCAAGATAAATTTGGCAGAAGCAACTCTTCATTATGTTAATGTAAAATTGTAGGATCAATAGTGTAGTGGTAGAGAATTAAATCATCCCACTTCTTAGTATAAGACTTGGATCTACTTGTTTTGTTTAAGAGATGATGAATTTTGAGCAGAAAGTGTTGATATATGATATATTATTTTCCTATAATTATACGGATCAAAGAAATTCCATCATCTTTTTGGTGAAATTTTGAAGGATAACAGTTGGGGCAATAGACAATTCTAGACTATTAACTAATCGGACAAGAACAAATATAGTTAGACACTTGTACTTTGATAATTTGATGGTGGAATCATTATTTGGAGTAGAGGCATCAGGATGACGACATTTGTTATGAGAGCAAAAAGGGAAGCAGGATGTCCTTGACCACAGGAGATAATTGGTAACATTGAAATTTATATCTTAACATGTTGAGGGTTTAGCTCATTGAAATTGAAATAAAAAGCTATGACACTTTCTGGATTGAGCGGGAGAGGGAAATTTAGATCTTAGAAACTTGGAGTTATCATATCAAAGCCGTAATGCTGTTTGCTGTTAGGGGGCGTACAGCTAGATTTGGACATGCCAACGAGCTAGGAAACGGGCACACAAGCACAGATAAAGAGCTGTTGCCGTTGTGATTGTAGGCAATCAAATACATGGGTGAGTAGGCATGAAGTGAAAGTGTAGTATGCTTAGGAGCAGGTGCATCGAGGGATGCATGCCTTTGCACAACTGGTCGAGGTAACCTTACTTCAAGATAATGTTAGTGAAATATTTAGTTGTTGTGTGCTTGGGCGAACGTGGAAACCCATACATAAGCATACGACAGATGTAAATAGTAAACTAATATAGAGAAGAATATATTATACGCCAACAACATCCGTACTTGTTTTTAACCAGTACTATATTTGAAAAAAAAAAAAAAAAACAAATCACGTCTTGCTTAGAGGATGGACTTAGGGTAATGGTTAGGTTGACTCAATCGTAACTTGGAGGTCATGTATTTGAACCTCAGAAACAATTACTTTGCAATGAAATGTAAGCCATGCATCCTTCCCCTTGAACCAATATTTCCTCGAGCCTCATGTGCATTGTATATATGCTAGCGGCATTTTGATCCAAAAGATGATACTTAGCAAAGTTAATAGACTAGACTTAAATGTAACATACCATAACCTGAAGATCGTGCTATGTACTTTTTAAAACTTGTGGGGATAGTTATTATATTGAACAATCTTTAGGAGGTCTCTATTTAACATATATATGCACAACTAGTTGATGTAACCTTATTTCGATGCAATGTTAGTGAAATATCTATTTGTTGTGTCTTGGCCGAATGTGGAAGCCCATATATAAGCATATGACAGATGCAAAATGTAAATTAATATAGAGAAGAATAACCTCAATTATGAGGGCATAAAATCATCCAGCTAATATAATGCTTTTCAATAGTAGAGCCTTTTATTATTATAACCCAATAGCATTCTTAGTTGTTTTTAATCAGTATGTTTCACACTTGCACTATATTTGTAAAAAAAATAAAATCAGTTTGACATGTTTAGAGGATGGACTTAGGGCAATGGTTAGGTTGTCTCGATCGTAACTTGGAAGTCATGTATTTGAACCTCAGAAACCGTCCCTTTTCAATGAATGGTAAGGCATGAATCCTTCCCCTTCCTTAACCAGTATTTTCTAGAGTCTCATGTGCAGTGTTTGCCATCGTTTTTCCCATGCAGTTGGAAATTTGTTTATTCCATACTAGAAAAGTTTTCCTTACTGATTGAAGGATTTGGTTTTTTCCATGATTAGTAAATTTCCGGTATTGATTTATGTAATGCAGGTTCATTTTGCATGACGTGCAATACTTTTTTATTGTAATAGATTACATGTAGTTTATGCATGGTATATGTTATATAATGTGGTATAATTTTGGTACCTACTGCATATATTTCTTCGTATACTGATGAGATTCTATTTCTTTTCATCTTAATTATGCTTTTATGTGGTACAACTTTGTGTTCCTAAGACTGAACTTTTTTGCGTGCTGTAAGTTTGTTGCTCAAGTAAGTTGATTGTTTACTTCTCTGTTTCAGCTAAGCAGAACTATTAGTGAACCAAATAATGCAGGAGTTATTGGTGATAGAGGAGGGTCATTTTCAAGAGAAAGTGAGTTATGCTTTTGAGTTCTACCTATTGTGATTGCTTTCTATGCTCTAGCTTTTAACAAGAAAAACACTTGAAGACATGGTTTTTGTTTATCTCATCAGTTTCTTAGTTTACAATCTCATAATTCTGCTTCTTGTGGAATTGTTTCCCATCTACACATTTTTAAACACGCTCCAGAGAAATTGCCTGGAGGAAACTCAAATAAAGGTTTATGCTGTAAGTAAATTATTAAGCATATGAATGAAATTTTAAGATGCAACTTATTAGCAATTGATCATTATGGGTTTTGGATCATCTATTGCTCAGCTCAGCAAGGGAAAAATCATTTTCCATTTGGGTGATATTGATGGTTTTGCATAGATGAATTGCATGAATTCTTTGAGATAATGTGAGCTTTGTTTACTGGTTTAAAATCAGAATATATTATCGTTTTGGATAGAATAAGCGTAATCCCATGAGATAATTATATGGAATGCTTGGCTTTTAGTGTAAGTATTATGCTATGTAATGTATAATTTTACAGCTCTTCATGAGTGTCCAGGAAGAAAGTTATGATCAAGTCTGCTGGTTTCCTCCCAATCAATAAGTTTGATGAAATTTTTTCAATTTTCATGTTTTGATACTAGTAACATGTGGCCTATCCTTTTAATTTTCGATGAAGTTCAACCTTTTTTTCGTGGAAAATGATCTAGCCAGTATTGAAATGCTCTTTGAAATGCCTTTAACACCGTGCAAGATTTTGCATGCTATAGGCCTTTTGATCCAAAAGATGTACTTAACACTGTTAACAGACTGGATTAAAATGTGACATACCATAACCTGATGGCTGTGCTATGAACTTTTTAAAACTTGTGGAGATAATTGTCATATCGAACAAACCTTAGGAGGTCTCTATTTGACATATACGCATTGTATATATTTTCATAAGAGTTTGCTGAACTGCATTTTTTAATATAATCAGAAATGGTAGAAAGTTATTTCGAAATTATTTTAACAAGGCATTGGTAGTTCGTCATTCATTTAAATTAGTTTCGTACAAAAGTCGGATTTTCTCCCCACCCATTATCCATCTTCATTTGAATTGTAGTTCTATGTTTGCCAAAGATGGGCTGTGGTTTCCCTTCGTTAATTTTGACCTATAGCAGCTCTTTTTCTTCAAAATTGTCAAATTTTATTTTCGAAGGAGTTTTAGTGGGGTTTTCAATTTCTAATAAAGAAACTATTTTGCACATACTAATAGTTTCTCGAAAATAAACTATTTTTAGCCTAGAATACGTAGTTTATTGATTTTATTATCTATATGAAATGGTATCTTCTTTATTATCTGTCAATTTTTTCCAATATTGTCAAGTTTTTTGTCATATGAAATTTTATTTGTTTTGTTTTAATTCTTCGTAGGAGTTTTCTTTCGAATTTTTATGTTATATGGTCTTTCAAGTTCAAGTTTAAATTAGCTGAAAATATTTTGCTACTCTTAGGTTCTTCCACTGTGGACTGGACACAGGAACCAGATTTTTCTAACTGGTCGGATCAGCAAATATTAGATGCTGAAAGTGTTCAAGAAGGCAAAAGATGGTGGTCACAGCCACATTCATCTCCAGTTCGACATTTTGAATCAAGGCCATTGTACAGAACATCCTCATATCCTGAGCAACCACTTCAGCAACAGCATACTACTGCTCCTATTCTACCCAAGTCATCCTACACATCATCATTGTACAGAGCATCCTCGTACCCTGAGCAACCATTAGAGCAACAGCATATGAGTGGCCCTCTTATTGTACCGAAGTCATCTTACAAGTCCTACCATTTACCTGGTGGTCAATCACATATTTCATCACACCAACCAGATATAACATCGCTTAGTACAGGAACTCATCTGCCTTTGTCAGCACCTAATCTCTCACCCTTGTCTGCTTCTCAGCTTCATTTGTCAGGATTGCTTCGGGGGTTGCCATATGCAGGAAACATTTCCCAGTTTACTCCAGATCTTCCAATTAATAGCAGACCACAGAGTCTATGGATGAATGAAGCTTCCTTTTTTTCTGGGGAAAATCACACTCCCCTACTTGGTTTGTTGCAACAACAGTTGCCTCATCCCAATGGTTTGTTGACTCCACAGCTTTTTTCACTTCAGCAGCAGCAGAGGCTCCATCTCAAACAATATCTACCTTCTTTTCCACAGTTCCAGTCTCAACATTTTAGTCACCTTCCTTCCTCTTATTTGGCAAACAATTTTGACGCAAATCCTGGCATTTCTGAGTTTAGAGAGCATAGGCCAAAACCTTCTCATAAAGGACGACAAAACATGCGAAGTACTCAACAACTTGCTGATGCTGGCATTCGGAAGAGTGACAGTGGGTCATTACAGTTTAAATCAAAATATATGTCTTCAGAAGAAATAGAAAGCATTTTGAGAATGCAGCATGCTGCAACACAAAGCCATGATCCTTACATAGATGACTACTACCACCAGGCCTGTTTAGCAAAAAAATCTTCTGGTTCGAGGTTGAAGAACCAGTTCTGTCCATCGTTCATCAGAGACTTGCATTCTCGCAGCCGTTCTAATAATGAGAAACCTGCATATCTACAAGTTGATGCACTTGGCAGGATTTCATTCTCTTCCATACGTAGGCCTCGCCCTCTACTTGAAGTTGACCCCCCATCTGTTCTTGGTGATGGAATCCTTGAACAGAAGTCTTCTGTGAAACCCCTTGAGCAAGAAACTATGCTGGCTGCCAGGATCACCATTGAGGATGGTCTTTGTCTTCTTCTTGATGTGGATGATATTGATCGGCTTTTAAAGTTCAGCCAAACTCAAGATGGTGGCTCTCAACTAAAGCGGAGGCGACAGGTCCTTGTTGAAGGACTTGCAGCCTCCCTTCAACTTGCTGACCCGCTTGGCCCTGGTAAAGCTGGCCACTCTGTAGGACTTGGTCCAAAGGATGATCTCGTGTTCCTTCGACTTGTCTCCCTTCCCAAAGGCCGGAAGCTCCTTTCACGTTATCTTCATCTTCTTTATCCTGGAAGTGAGCTTGCTCGGATAGTTTGCATGGCAATCTTCCGTCATCTAAGGTTTTTATTTGGTGGCTTGCCCTCTGATGCAAGTGCAGCTGAAACCAACATAAATCTTGCTCGGACTGTTTCCTCTTGTGTGTATGGCATGGATCTCAGTGCATTAAGTGCTTGCCTTGCTGCTGTTGTTTGTTCATCGGAGCAGCCACCTCTTCGACCGCTTGGAAGCACCGCTGGTGATGGAGCCTCTATTATCATAAAATCTGTCCTTGAGAGAGCAACTGACCTACTGACTGATCTACATGCTGCCAACAAATACAGCATGCCCAGTAGAGCTCTGTGGCAGGCATCTTTTGATGCATTTTTTAGTCTGCTGGCAAAGTATTGCCTCAGTAAATATGACAGTATAATGCAATCCTTGCTTACTCAGTCGCCTGGTGCTAACCTTGTGGGATCTGAGGTAAACAGGGCTGTTAACAGGGAAATGCCGGTGGAGCTGTTACGTGCCAGTCTTCCCCACACAAATGACCGTCAACGGAAGCAGTTACTTGATTTTGCACAGAGATCTATGCCTGTTATTGGATATAGCGCTCATGCAGGTAACAACGGGCCAATGCCTTCAGAATCAGTGCCTGGTTGATATGTCTCTACCGTTTAAATGGGTGAACAATGCACTTCCATGATCAGGCATGCAAGTACCCGTTGGGCCAGTTCTTTTATGAATACAAAGCCTTCATTACCATCACCATCATCATCATCAATGCTCATATCAGAAGGTGTGAGAATTGCTTATGCCCTGCGATCAGATGTTAGTTTTCACTGTGTTCTTTCTCTGAACTTTGTCTCTTCTAACATGTAAACTTTAGAAACTGTTGGGAGTTACCGGGAGGTTTCTGCTTCTGGGGAGCTTTATTTTGTTCGCTCTGCATGGGAACTCCAGTTAAGTTTATTAGTGCCTCAAACCTATACAGGTTTGATTCTGGAGACCGATCATTTCTGCAGTTTTTAGACATCAATGTGTCATAAGGGTACTTCTATGTGTGGATTTGTTGTTGTAATTATTTTGATAGAATTTATATTTAGGTGTTTTAATCACTTTTGCGTAGGGGGAAAGTTTTGTTTTCACCTTAGAATTAATCTTTAAAACTCGTTAGTCTAGTAATTGACCAACACATTCTATCCCTTATTTGCTGTGTAGGCCACCTGCAGTTGCTATTATTGGATTCAAAATCATCTGTGAGAAAATCTAAACTTCATCGGACGAAATCATTCTGTGCAGATACTGATGCCGTTTGGAGATGAATCAAAATATGTCATGTCATCTATTTGATGTGGACATTGATTTGCCTCTCAATAATTTGGTGTCCGCACAGAAAAATAACATATATGTGAAGTTTTTAAAAATAGTAAATTATAATATCATAACTTTTAAACTAATAATATATTGTATGTGTACAATTAAATTTTTTTACTGTTTATGTTTATTTAAACGTATCAATTCTATGGTTGCATGCTTTAATTATTTTAATGATTTTTCATTTAGACATGCTAAATAATTTCAAGCTGAAAAGGGAGATTGATATTATTACACACTGAGTATTGTTTTAAATAAGAAATTTTAATATACGTTTCAATACAAATAATTAGCGTTACATGAACATATATTCTAAAATGTAATACAAGTAATATAAATAGTTACTTCATAAAACTATTTTCTTATCATAATGGATTTTAAAAATATTTACATTAAGCTAACTTTGGTGTTAACTGTAATATTTATTATAACAGATGAAATTTTCTTGTTAACCTCTTAAATAGATCTATGTAGATTTTATAGCTGGATCTGAAATAGACATAATTGTGATATACATAGTGGACTTATTGCAATATAAGGCTCGAAGATGTACTTGGCAGATAAATATCGTAATATGCTGCTTGATATTTATGGTAATTAAGATAAAATTTTACTTTTCAGAAATTTTTGGGATTGATATCAAAAGTTAACTAACAAATAAAGGTCATTTGCTTTTTTTTTTTGGACATTTAGGTCAAAGGCAAATACATACACACAACGTATATACAAAGACTCAAATTTAAGACCTCTTGATTGGAAGCCTAATATCTCAACCAACATACCAAGATGATTTGTGTCCAATATGCTGCTCTTAGAAGAAGGAATGTGGAGCCAAAGCTTTTGCAGAGTTGTAAACATGCATCGGAGTTTCTACGGATGTAGGGGGCTTCTGGAGCTTTGCCGGTATTTAGAACGGGAAAACATTAGAAAAGAATCTATGGAAAGCCTTCAAAAGTCTACTTAAAATGGAGTTCTAAGAAAAGTGCTTAAGGGCTCGTTTGGGATGGCTTTCTCAATGCTTCTTTTTAAAATATTTTTTTAATATAAAAATTAAATTTTTTTACTTCAAAAATTATTTTAAAAATCAATTAAAAAGTCGTCCCAACTGAAGTCTAAATAGAATCGCTGCAGCCAAATTAACACATCAAATAATAAGCTTTTTAAATTGGAAAAAAGTTATATCAAGCTGTCTCAAACAAGCACTCAATCCTATAAACCTGCGTTTTACTGTTGTTTAAAAACGCTTAAATTTTGGGAAACTTAAAACAAACGGCCACTCGGCAATTTATCTCATACTCAAATTTGGAAATCTGGCATAAAATTTTTGCTCTGAGATACTCTAAATATACCTGGATGTCTACTATTGATAAGCTTAAAATGACTGATTTACTAATAAAAAAAGCTATTAATATACCTTTAAGTTGCCTTCTCTGCCATAAGAATTTTTATTTGGTCTGGTCACCTGTCGTAGCTTTACGTTCGAACGCTAGTAAAATAGTACCACGTATTCTCACTATTTACCACGCGACCCGACAACCCCGACCCGGAACGGAGACGGGATTGCTATGTTCGCGTGTTGATAGATATTGCTCGGTATTGATTGATTTTGCTCGGCAATAATGAGAAATACCATTCTGTGAAGACCAATACCGAGCGATATCGAGTTTTTCTCAGTATTGCTCGGTATTTCTTTTTAGCACTACTTCTCTATTTATGCGCTTACTGGGCTATTTCCGATGGTCGGATCATTTTTGTTGAGGCCGACCATCTTTCAATTATTTGATTATTTTGATAATAAGCAGCAATTTAATAAAGGTGTAAAGCAATTTTGCTTTTTAACCATTTGTTGCTCTATTTATCAGCTATGAAGGGAAAGAAATAATTGTCGCTTTAATGGCATCAGTGTTAGTTCTCTCACTGTCATCAATTCTATAAAATTTGTTGTCCTGTATAAAGCCTTCAATTGGAAATATTATGAATCTATCAAAGACTCCTTTCCTGGAGTAATTATTACGTCCATACAAAAAATTGGAAATCCAAACGTATACCGAACAATACCGAGTTTCATGTGACGTGACACATGATTATTTGCCTCTGGACGAGTCAGGTGACCTGACGTAATAATTGCTCCTTTTCCTGACATTCTGTCTTGAAGCTATTTTTGTGATTTCCACTCCATCTTTTCCTGAGCAATGATGTGAGGGCTTCGTAACAAAATTCCTGGTCAAATCAAAATGATTTTTATGATCTTGTGTTGAATCAACAAATATAGGTGTCCAAAGATAATTGGTAACTTCGGCATCTAATAAATTTTGCAATAAAGCCCACCGTTTAAATTTGCTACCTAAAAGACACTAAATTTAATGCCCTTAAATGATACTTGTCTATGAATCAAATGAAACCTAACAAAACAAGCAAGCATTGTTGGCACAAGTGGCGTTTCAGACATCTAAGGTCTTAATTTCATCAAGCAATAAACATAAAAGAGTAGCATTTTCATTTTTCATGTCATCACTCAAAATTTAACAAAAGAACATTTATCCAAATGATAGGGAATGCTAATATAGTAGAAACACAAGAGTGAATTTGAGCAACAAAATTAAGATATCATAACGAAATCCAAGATACCTGGACTCGGGATTTCAAGAAGTGAATTTCAGTGTTTGTAAGTAGAGGAGGAACAGCTCTCCTGGTTGCTACACGGGTCATCCGAGGGGAGAGGGCTTGGACTTACGGGATCATCATCATCGTCCGAGGCATGTTGCATTCCCACTAGATCATAATAAACGAAGAGCCCGATTAACAGATAATGGTTTCAGAAAGAAACAAATTAAATTCAAATAAATAACTGTAGGAGCAATAACAACAAAAGAATACCAATGCACATAATCACTAGCATCGATAACCGTTAGGTTCATAAAGAGAGCACTAGCAAAAAAATAAGCATATTGTTTAAAACACTGCACCCACAACAACCGAAAATTCATGTTCCAAAATCAACATAAAAGCCAACATATAACTACAGCAGGACACCAATGTACATATGCTAAAAAATAAATGACCAATATTAGCACAATATAAAATTTAAAAATTTACCGAGGAATTGAGGTGATCCTATTTTTTTCATTTTTAAGCTTTAAGGTAAACAACTCATGATTTTTAGCATGTAGTAAATAGGCTGCCTTAATAATTGCCAAATTTTTTATCATTTTTTTCTCTCTAAAATAATAAATAATATAGCAAATAATAAAAAGGTAGAAATATATATTTAACCATTTTATATTTTTAACAATAAGCATATTTATCCTTCTTTTTATATTAACTTTATATATATATATATATATATATATATATATATATATATATATATATCCACAATATGGATAACTTAAAAATATCCTTTGATGATATGAAAAATGCAAAAGCCATAATCTGATAATCGACAGTGATAGGGATGATTGAAGGTCTGGAGTTTTTATAATGATGACAGTGACAATGATTTGACATGAATAGAAATATAACAATATGACATTATTATTGAGTGGCAGTATTTATTATTCAAATAATGTGAACTATATATATCAAAATTTTATTTAAATAATAAATTTCATTTTAATTTAAAATTTATATTATGTTATGCTTTTAAGAATCATTTAAGAATAAGATAAATGAGTTTATTGTATATTTATTCAAGACATTTATCCAAATCAAGCACATTATGTATGGCTTAATTAATAGTGATATTTGAATCATTTAAGAATACAAATAATAAGATAAATGAGTTATTGTATATTTATTCAATGACACTAAATTATCTTGGCAACTTAGTACCAAAAATAGTAATATTATTTTTGAGAGCAACAAATTGATTATAAACAAAAATGTTTGAATGTCTTGGATATTTGTAATTGAAAATATGAATAATTTATAACCTATAGGTAATCTACTACAGACGCAAATGATCGCAATGATAGCCGATTGATTCGAGTTTACCCTTAACTTTGAAAAAGGTTAATATTAAATTAGGAGAGGAGAATATAGAGCTTTTTCATTCATTCATAATGTGCCCAAAATAGGAACGATTATTAGGTCAGGAGACCTGACGTAGCTCTACGTTCGGACGTCAATAATATATCGTAACGTGGTCTTACTTAATACTGCGCGGCCCGATGACTTGACTCGGGATTGCTATGCTCGCATATTGCTCGGTATTGCTCTAGATATTGCTCGGTATTGCTCGATATTACTAGGTATTGCTTGGAAATAATGAAAAATATCGAGTGAAGACCAACCAAGCAATCGTCCGAGCAATGTCACAATTGCTCGGTATTACTCGTATTGCTCGTTATTGGTCTTCAAAAATCATGTTATGATTGTACCGGCTCGTTCCGGGTCATAAATTTCATATTAGGTATCTATCAGCTAACTCAACCTTCCATTTTTTTTAATCAAAGGATGTGTGTTGGAAGATTGGAGGCTTGCTTAGTTTTATATGAAGATCCAACATACATACATATAAGAAAGATATGTACCTAACAACCTCAAAAATCCTAATAAGTGTTAAATAATTCAACTACTGTTTTTTTTTTAATTTTTTTTTATTTTTATATATTATATAGAGCTGAGAACATTGTAAGCCTTGTTGATAGAAGAGGAATTTTTTAAAAGAATATAAGCTTTCTAGAAGTCAGCTGCTTTTGTATTAGTCTGCGGGTGAAAGATACCTAGTTGGTAGTCTAGTTCTCAATTTCTAAATAAAGAAAAGTTTTTTGGATTCCTAACACATCAGCATTTATTAAATAAAGTTTTAATTAGATATTATCAACAACATTGCTAATAAGCAAGGAAAAGATAAAATTTATAAATTAAATTTATTTGAGATATATGGTATTATCGACAGGCCTGTATTAAAAAATCTGTTATGATTGTTCGTAAATTTCATATTAGCCAGCTAACTCAACCTTCCATTTTTTTTAATCAAAGGCTTTCCGACCTAACAACCTCAGTGTTAGTTTTTTTTTTTTCTCATTGTAAGCCTTGTTGAAAAGAGGAATTTTTTAAAGAATATAAGCTTTCTAGAACTCGAGAAAGATACTTAAATTTCTAAATAAAGTTTAATAGGCCTGCTCGTATGATCAAATTCGCTCAGCTTGTTTAATTTAAAATTGAGCTTGAGCTAGTGGCTCGATAAAGTTAGCTTATGAGCTTATTACGACTCGGGCTCCAATCGGATCAACTCCGTTAGAACCTTGTTAGTTTGTGTGGAAATTGATTGTGCTGATTAATTAGGTTGTATTGTTGCCTCGAACCTCAAGTCAATTTTTTATGTTTGTTGAGGGTGTGGGGGGACCCGGCCTCTACCCGAAGTTTTTTTTTTTTTCTTTTTGTACAACTCCTCCATGCTGTGTACTAGAGCGCCCCGACGCTATGTATTCGAGAGCCTCATTGCTGCAAAGTTTACTGGAAGAAACGATATAAAGTTTTTTTTTTTCTTTTTGACGTTAAGACGCCATTATTATTTGTCAGGTGAGCGGACTTGAGAAATACAACTTATTTCTCCCAATTTTCATAATGAAATGTCAAATATATATAATTTCGACGTTAAAATCTGATATCCTTTTCTTTCCGTTACTCTATATATATTTCGACGTTAAGACGCCATTACTATTTGTCAGGTGAGCGGACTTGAGAAAGAAATGTCAAATGCGTGATTTATATGTTATGTTTTTCTATTAAGAAAATAAAAATATTATAAATATTTTTAACATATAACAACCATTGTAATTAATTTTAAAAATTATAAAATAGTTTCTAGCGATGAGTTTTTGTTTTTATTTTTTAATTCAGCCTTTTGGATTATTCAAATAATATTCTGATATTTTTTTTCTTCTAATTATAAGCACACCTTCACAGCGCATTTAATAATCTCTACTGCTTAGGGGACTCTGATTAGCATGTGAGGAAGCTATCTTGCTTAAGGAGCAAAAATGGGAGCTTGGATTCAGAGCCGTTGGCTTTTCATACGAAGAAGGAAGAGCATGTGAGCAGTAAGGAGCCCTATATGCGTATGTGCGTGCCAGTTTGTAATGTGTGAGCTTTATACGATTTGTTCATCAAAAGGAGCGCCATTTACTGATCTTGGGCTCTCTTTTCGTCTTTATTAGGGCTTTGGCATTCGCTTCAAGTGCTCAGTTGTAATTTGTAAACTGTTAACAGCTTCTCACTGCTATAATGGGTTTTTGGTATGTTTATGGTCTCCTCGCTCCCTCCTACACTGCACAATCTTCTTCTTGTTTCTCAATTTTTGTGTTTTCCCCACATTTTAGACCTTGTAAGGAAAAGCATGGTAGCTTTGAATAAAGTCTTTCCTTGCTTTCTGGTATGGGTTTGTTGCTTTAATGATTGGGGTTTAAGGGATTTTAGTGGGTTTATGATTGTCTTCCCTATTGGCTTCTTCATATCTTTTGTTGTCTGTTGTGATATTTATACTAATTGTTGGTTTAGGTATACCTAATTCTCAGTTGCATCCAAGATTAGCAGCCAAGGAAAGCATTGGGCTCGGTAGAAGAAGCATTCTACTTTTTTGTTGTTATCCATGAAGGGTCTTTCTCAAATGCTTCCTACCAGCAGGAGCAGGTCGCAGCTTAGATCCAATAGATCTGGGTCTTTTTCAGGTTAGTTTTACTCCAGTGATCAAAATATCATTTTGGTTATCGATTTCTTAATCATGGGGGTGATAGCCATATACTTTTCTTCTATTACAAGTAAAAAATAAATTCAATACAGCTTTATGAAGTTGTTATTCCTAGATGAATTAGAACATGCATTATTGTTTTTAATTCTCTCATCTTGAAGCTAAATTTCATAAGAAGTCACATCCATGCTTGCATAAAATTGTTATTTTTTATTATATTAGTATAGTATCTGGGTAAACACAAAGCACAATATATAATTGTCTTATTCAAATATGCAACCTATTGATTATGCTTGTCTTGTTTGTTCAGAAATGGAATGCTCAGAATCAAGAAGGAAGCCCCACTTTCTTGGTAAAGTTTTCATGGCTGCTATTTTGACAACCTTCTGTGTAGTTATTGTGAAGCAACCTCCAAGTTTCAGCTATTCAAATGTGGTAAATGTTTTCCTTTTATTGTATTGCAATCTCCAAAACTCTTACTATGTGTAATGAGATGAACTCTTGTGAAAACTTGAAGCCATTTCAAGGATACCTTTCATGATAAAAATCTGCCCCTATATGATTTAGTTGCTGGCACTGTAATTGTTGCATATTTTGTGCTAGGAAGTGGCATGCGGCATGTTAAATTTGTGCAATTGAGGCCTTTAAGCTTAAGTATTCAGTTGGTGCCGCGATAGCCTATATTGGTCTAATCAAAATTTTAAACAAACAACTATACAGGTTATGATGTCATTTTCTTCTAACAACAAAAAAAGCATTAAATTGTCTATATTTCAACTATTCAATAGAAAACATCTTTACACTTAAATTTCTCAAGTTCATTTTAGATTATGTTCATTTGACTCATTTACTTTTACTTTGATTTCTAATCAATAAATAAATGGAATGTATGCTATGTGTTATCATAGTTTTTCCTCTTTTTTTATGGCCAGACCAATCGGCTACTTGCAATATTCGGATATGTGTTGCATTACCAGTTTACATTGGCATAAGTTATTCTAGTTCATTGTGCCTTTGTCAAGGGATGCATTAGTTAGCGGAATAAATTTAATATTTAACTTTTTAATTATTGTTGTACCAAGGACAACTGTGGTGTTCTCTATCTTGTTTTAGACATAGGGTCATAATCTTGCAACCCTCTCTCTCTCTCTCTCTCTCTCTCTCTCTTTTGGATTTTTGTTTTGTGCCGGAAAATTCTTAGTGGCAGAGATAATATAACATCCTAGGTTGTACGAAGATCCCTCACACATGCATTTAAATTGAGAGTAGCATAGATATATGAGATTTTTTTATATGGACAACCGAATAATGGAAAAAACTATAGGTCCTTATTTGAAATAATTGTACTAGTGTGAATCAAGAGTTATAAAAGAAAATTTTCTTCATAACTAGAGAAAGCATTATTACAATGTAATAGATTTGAATTATGAGAGCTATTTTCTTTGGTAGAGTCTAGATGTATGCAACCAATGGTAAACAATATAAGTCAATTGCTAGAGGTTTTCCGGTTTGTTCATTCTTCTGATAAGAGGGGAGACTAGGAGACTGGGAGGCAAGCATCAAATGTCGATGGTTAGCAAATCCTGGTAGCTAACTAATGTCTGATAATTGATGATTAAGAACATCAAAGTTAGCCAACTAGACCGTTCTTCTAATTGGAGTTATATTGGAGGTTGGGCAATTGAGAGGGCTAGTGTCGTACATTAGTGACTTCCAAACATTGAGCAATGGTCGTTTACAAGCGTTTGCTAATAGTCGATGAGAAACATTTGGAGTCAGGTGAAGATGGTTGATCAATTTAATCATTCTCTTGATGGGAGGGAGATCAAGCGGCCTTCAAGAAAAGCATCAAATGTTAGTAATTTCCAAAATATGGATGTTGGCAAGTTTCAGGCTATGGGTGATGAGGAACATTGAATGTCGGGCAATAATGGATTGTTTGCTTGGTCATTTCTTTAATATGATGGAAGAGCATATGGTTGAGAAATGAATGTCGGACATCAATTATCGGTCATTGGCAATAAATGTTAAAGTTAGGTGACGATGAACAATTGACTTGATCATTCACCTAGGAGGAGATTAGACTAGGTGACGAGGAAGTTGAGCATTGGGCATTGGTAGCTGGTAGGTGTTGGACATTCTTCTTTTGCATGTGTAGGGAAATGATTGATGAAGAATGTTATAAGTTGAGTGACGGTGAGTGCTTGGCTTCATTGTTCTCTTGATAAGATGTATGATCGAAAGACCAAAAAGATGGGTGTCTAAAATCAATATATGGTAGATGTTGCATGCTAGTTGTTGGCAGACATTAGACAATGGTTGATGAGGAATGTTGGATTCTGTGCTAAGGTTAGCGATAAGCTTGGCCGTTATCTTGATAGGAGGAGAGATTGGGCAACCGGCGAAGATGAGCGTCGGATGTTAGACACCAGTTATTGGTATGCATTGAGTGATAATCTATGGGATATGTCAGTAGCTGGCGACAACTGATGGATTTGTCCTAAATAAACGACATTCTCTTGAACTTAGAATTGAGCTATCTTGGATGTAGTATATTTATGTTGTCAAGATGCTCATTTCTACTATGAACAAATAAAAGTTGGAGCATGTTGAAATAATTGGCCTCAATAAGGTTTTAATTATACTTAAGTACTTGATGTGGGTCCATTTGGACTTGGGTTGCGTGATTTTAGTTCCATGAGATTTTTCTTATCGAATTCTACTGGCTTGAATATAAATTTGTTGAAAATAGAACCTAGATGATCTAGCAATCGAACAATGTATTTGAGACTAAAAACTTGCATTAAATTTCGTGGCTTGCTAGGCAAATTTTGCAAGCCATATTAGTTTTCTAAAATAGAAATTTCCTATATAAAAGTTGTTTATCTAAATTTAAACCTCCATAATTTTCTAATAAATATGCATTTCTTGCAAAATCAGGTAAATATTGTGTAGCCTTACCTGCCCTTTAATTTTTTTTTTAATTTCACTTCTTGTGTTTTTCCAAAATTATCATGGTTGGAAGTTGTTCCTAAGGACTTTAATACACGGCATTATTCTTTTTTACTAATCTAGTCAAACTCAACAACCACTACCCCCTCAATTTATTATGGTGCAAAGTCCCAGAATATATAGCGATCTTTATTTGCACTATGAAATTTTAATCATGGCTGAATTTTTTGTTCATTTTCTTATGTCTGCTGCTGATGATTTTCATTGAATTCTAATTTGTTCTTACAATTTTTAATTCTCCTTATATCTTAACAGTTCGCGCATCATGAACTGGGAGTTACACATGTTCTAGTGACCGGAGGAGCAGGCTATATAGGATCACATGCTGCACTTCGGCTCCTGAAGGACTCTTACCGAGTGACTATTGTGGTATCATAGAATCCCTCTTTGGAAAACCTTGTTTTAACCATGCAATGCTGCATAAGGATATAGTTCTGAAGCTTTTATGACCAAAGGAAACATTTTTCTATTAAATTTTGTACAGGACAATCTTTCCAGGGGAAATATGGGGGCAATTAAGGCCCTGCAAGAGCAATTTGCGGAGCCTGGTAGACTACAATTCATTTTTGCTGATCTTGGCAATGCTAAAGCTGTATCCTTGTATGCTCAATTTACTAACTCTATAACATATATATTATTACAGAGGCCTTTTTTTTTCCTTAGCCAATGTTCAGGTCAGAAAAATATTTTCTGAAAATGCGTTTGATGCTGTCATGCATTTTGCGGCAGTTGCATATGTCGGTGAGAGCATGCTTGAGCCTCTAAGGTAAATCAATTTTTCTTCTCACTTTGGGAGCATAATTTGGTGACAAGAGCTAGGGAAAGTCTTGTTGTTTCTCCCTTCTTTCGGAATAAGAGTTGTGCAAGCTCATCTTGGTGCATATGTCTTTATATTTTTAGTGCGATAATTAGACTCCCTTGATATAAAATTAATATTATTGTGTGCCGGAACATTCGCGACGGTAAAGAGATATTGGGTTTAGCATCCTACCTTTGTATGAAGATCCAACTTACACATAAATAAGAGAGATGTGTGCAATAGTCATAAGACACCAAGATTTTTACATAGAAAATCCAAAAAAAGAGAAAAATCAGGAGGCCAGACCCAGTTAAAATGACTCTACTAGTGTTTGTAGTCGATTACAAATGATGTTGTTTCTAGAAGGAAGGCCTTGGTTCAATGTAACAAATATATACATATAGGGCATGTTACATGGTGGGTGTTAGAAGCATCCAGTGATATGAGAGTTGTTCTCAAAAGAATGTTGGCTTGCTCGTTTGGTCGGTAGGACCGAGTTAGGCGATGGAGGTTAGCGGGGATGTAGTCGGGTGATTGAGGTAAAGGGGGTCGTTATCTGGTGATAGAGGTTAGAGGGAACATAGTCGGTTGGTGACAGGGGTCGGATGGACCGTAGTTGACGAGCAACCGTGGTCGGAGGGACCATAATCGATGGATGAAGAAGGTTAGAGGGGCCATAGCCAACGAGTGACAGAGGTCAGAGGGACCACAATTAGTGGATGATAGTCGTCAGAGGAGCTATAGTTGGCGAGCGATGGTGGTTGGAGAGATCACAATTGGTGAGTGGTGGTGGTCAGAGGGATGGCAGTCGGCTGGCGATTGAGGTCTGAGGGGCCGCAGTTAGTGGGCGATAGAGATCAGAGGCCGTAGTTGACGGGCGAAGGAGGTCAGAGGGACTGTAGTCGGCGGACAACAGTGGTTGGGGAGATCATATTCGGAGGGCGACAGAGGTCAAACAAAGGCCCAGTGGTGGTTGCGGACGGGAGGTCCAAGAACGATGGTTGGGCAGAAGTCCAGCAGTAGTGGCCTGGTGGCGCAAGTTCGTTGGCGGTGGTGCTAGGGTAGAGCTCTGAGATTTTTCATGTCTCAGAGTTCTATTGAGTCTCTAGCTTAGGGTCTAAGCCTTCAAAGGTCTACGCCCCCTTTCATGTGAGAAAATGATGTCTATTTATATATTTTGAGTGGAATGATCCATAAATATGAAGAAGATCCATGACAAATCCAAAGTGCTCCATTGGGCAACCCATATTTATCCCCTCGATCATGCAACGTTTAGTCAACATTTAAGTGCCTCAATAGTGTCAAAATTAAGTGATCTTTGACTTGTCGGATTTGTCTCGTCGAAATGCTTGATTCGACTATAAGCATTCCATATTTTAATATCATTTGGTCATCCAATTAATGCATTAGAGCTTCCAAATATATTTTAAGCCCTTGATTTGAGCCCATTTGAGCTCAAATTGGACATATTTTAGTGTTGTGGGGTTCGTCTCATCGAGACATTCAATTTGAGCATAAGTTTGCTAAAATCGAAGTTTGGATGGTCCCAGTTTAATTTTAGAAGTTTCCCATTCATATATTGATGAGGACATCGTCAGTAATTTCGACACGTGTACCATCGGAGACGCCAGAGATCGACGGCCACGATCAGGAGTTTATATTTTGAGTCATTTTATGTAGTTGTTTATTTTATTTTCAGTTTTTACTGTTTTACCCTTATGGGTGGTCATTTGATATTGTAGCCCCGAGGGCATTTATATCTTTTATCTTTTGTTTCATTTTGGCCTATTTATAGGAGGCATCATGCATTGTACTAGATGATGAATGATATGATATGTTTTTGATCTTCTTCTTCTTCTTCTTCTTATGAGTGCACTAGAGAGAAGGGAGAGCCCAACGAGTGGGCAAGCGCAATACCCACTAGTCACCGGAGGTGTCCGTGGCTCGTGGTTTTTTCTTCTAATTTTCGTTTTCTATTCTAGTTTCGTCTTTTCCCACCGGTTCCTCATCATCTTTCCACCTTCATCCCGCAACCAAAATATCTCCCATTGATCCTACCAAATCCCTCTTCCAAATCCCACCTGCCGGCCTAAGCTAGTGGCCACCTCAACCCAACGCCAAACCTCCATGTTTCCCCTTGACCGCCGGCCCCCTTTCACCTCCCACATCATTATGATGATTTCAATCATCATAATGACTCCCTAATTTGGGTTCTTTCAATAAAGGGAGAAGTTAGCAAGTTTGAAATTCAAAATTTGAAATCCAAAAACTTCCATATTTGCAAAAGTTCAAATAAAGAAATATTTCGAATTTCAATCCAATTTAAATTTCATTTAGAGTGGAATTATTAATTTCCCTCTTATTTGACCTCAACTTGTTTGGAAAGCAATTAGTTTCTCCCTAATCCCCTCTCCTTCCCTCTCAATGCCGCCGGCCACTAATAGTGGGCTCCCCATTAATTCCCATTAAAAGCCCCTATCCCTAATTAATTTGATTTTCAAATTTCAAATTAATTCCCTCCAAATTTACTCAAAATTTGAAATTGCTTTCAGATTTGGAGTAAATCTCATTCTCTCCCCCTTGTCAAACCGCCGGCCTCATGTTTGGCTCCCCCCCCCCAATTAACCTCCCATCAATGCATTAATTAATTCCCTCCAAAATTAATCAAAATCTGAAATCAATTTTAATTTTGAATTAAACGCCTACCTTCTTGAGAAACCATAGTTCTCTCATGACACTTGAAGCCAAAAGAGAAGACAACCTCTCCTCCCAACCTCGTCATTGGTGCATGGCCAATCCGGAAGTCGGCCATGGTTTCTTATTGGATGATCAAGGACGAACCAACATCCTTGAATCTCCTTCTCTTTGATGTGAACCTAGACGTGGATTCCTTCATGGAGGATAACTTACATCGCATCCAGTTTACGCTAGTACCTTCCATCGAGGAGCATATTCCTCCTGGACGTTGGATACTCACTAGTCATCCCGTGGACTCCCCGCCGCCAGCTACTTCTCCAACGGACTATACGTTGGGCACCATTTGTCTCATAGTGGCATTGCTCGGTTTGCTCTCAATCTTCCTCCGTTAAAGCCCCACCGTCAAGAGCGTGAGTGAGGGACCCAAGGTGAAAAGTTCTATTTGTTAACCGTGGATTATTGTTTCTTCGCCATAACATTACACTCTATTTTTATGTTGTTAAATTGATAACATCCCGTTAATATAGTTGTAACCGCATGCCTTACATAATTTCTACTTGATAATTCTGAAAGCCTAACTTGGGTAAGCATTAATTCTATAACTAGCAAAGTTTTAATATTCTTATATTAAAATCCCCAAGCAGTTCTTGTTTCCATGCATATGTTTTACATCATATATGCTTCAAGATTAGTACTTGATTAAGGCGATTTTTGGTGACGTATCCGTTGTTCCATATTTTTGGATGTCAAAACTAGCGGGGTTCAAAAATACATAACTGAGCCTTTCAAATTGCTAACGACAAAAAATTATATTTTCAAACAAAATATGAGGCACGACCAATCTCTAGACATCAACATGGACCTCCCTTTGGGGTCATGAACCAAGAAAAATGCCCTTGATTGTAATTTTAATTTTTCCTGTTGTTGTTTTGTTGATTAGAGGTAAAAATATCAGAATATTGCGCTGAAATACTTTTAAATTTGCTTAAATTTGACTATAGAGGCTTCATTAGGCTTTGAAAGTGTTAAAATTAAGTTTGGAACATGGAAAAATGATTCTGGGGACCTAAAAAATGTCTGAATCAGACTGTCCGAACTGAAAATCAGTCATGGATTAATAAGTCAAAATGGTCTGCCGCCATACACCTCCGATAGGCGACTATTCACGCTTGGCGTTTGATCATGGGAGTGGGTACATCGTCCCAAAATTTTTGAAATTTTTATAATGAATTAATTATTTTCTTTTTTAATTTCTCCAAAAATAGGAAAAATTTAAGAAAAAATTTGAAAATTAAAAAAAAAATTGAAATTTTTGGGAAGGGAAATAATCAATTATATGTATATTTATTTTATTTTTAATTTAATATCTTCCTTTTTATTTATGTAAAAAGGAAAAATTAGATTTTTGGCTTTAAAAATAAAACAAAAAAATAAAATCAGAATTTTAAGGAGAAAAGTTCAAAGCCTATCCCTTTCATGGATCTAAAAATGTTTCCCTTGGGGTTGGGGAAAAATGCACGATTTTCTTACGCAAGTTCCAATTCTACCATGTAAAAGGAGGGATCAACTATCAAACAAGAGTTGAATGCCGTCAATCTCCAGTAAATGCCTATACCTTTTACACATGCTCCAATTCTCCCTCGTAAAAGAAGGGAACAACTGTCCGACAATAGTGTAAAGGATGTCAATCTCCGGTAAAGATCTAGTCCTCTGATGTAGGCAATCGTAGGTGTATGTCGATGGTGGCAGTTGGAGGGTATGCTGCTGATGGTGATCGAGCAAGGGGCTGATGATGAGTTTTAGGAGGTGAGGGGATGACGATCGTGGTTAACAAGAAAAGGACCGATGATGGCAATGGTCGAGTTGCATTCTATTGAAGGAAGTATGCATCCACGTTGATCGGGGCGGATAACATACAACCCATTGGAGGGGGTCGGGTGGTGTGTCGTCGAAAACAATTTAGCAACACATTAACAGTTCCAATTGAGTGGAGGCCTGATGGTGATAAGGCTTTAATCTTTTATTAAAAAATGAGTTGAAGAGAGATGCTTCAAAGTACTGTGTAGAAGAGGTCAAGAGAAATCCATCGGGGATGTTTGAACTATTCGAGGTGCTTGTCAAAGAATTGCTTGATGGCGTTAAACCAGTTGATATAAATCCACTAAGTATATTTGACATATCAGAGATCATTTTCAGAGCGTTGCTCAATGACGTTAACTTGTGTGGCGGAGGTTGGAAGAAATCCACTAGGGATATTTGACTTAGTCGAGATTGTTTTTCAGAGTGTTGCTCAATGATGTTAACCTGCATGGAAGAGCTTGAGAAAATCCGCTAGGTATTTTTTACATATCCAAGATTTTTTATAAGAGCATTGCTTGATGGCGTTAATCTGTAAGGAAAAGATTGAGAGAGATTCACAAGGGATGTTTGATCTATTGGAGGTTATTTATTAAAACATTGTTTGATTGTATTAACCTGTGTGGAAGAGGTCAAGAGAAATTCATAAATGGATATTTGACCTATCCAATATTATTTATAAGTGCGTTTCTCGATAACGGTAACCTGCATGGAAGAGGTTGGGAAAATCCACTAAGGATGTATAACTTATCTGATGTTATTTATCAAAGTATTACTTTGTGATGTTAATCTGTGTGGAAGAGATCTTAAGTAATTTAACAAAGATGTTTAAACTATCTGAGATTGTTTGCCAAAGTATTATTCATGGTGTTAACCTATGTGAAAGTGGCCAATATATATCTGCTATGGATATTTGACCTATCCAAGATTGATTGTCAAAGTATTGTTGGATGGCATTAACCTGTTTGGAAGATGTTGAAAAAATTCATTAAGGATATTTGACCTATCCGAGGTCGTTTGTCAAAGCATTATTTGATGACGTTAACCTATATGGAAGTGACCATGATAAATCCACCAAAGATGTTTGACCTGTTAAAGATTATTTGCCAAAGTGTTACTTAATGATGTTAACTGCATGAAAGTTGGAAAAAATACACTAAAGATGTTTGACTTATTCGAGGTTGTTTGTCAAAAATTGCTTTATGACGTTAAAATGTGTGGAAGCGGTCGAGGGAATCCACCAAGGATGTTTGATCTATCCGATATTATTTTCCTGAACATTACTCGATGACATTAATTTGCATTAAAGTGGTTGGGAGAAATCAACCAATGATCTTTGACCTATCTGAAGTTGTTTGTCAGAGCATCGATAAGTATAAAGAATGTTATATTTTATTTGTTTATTTGTCAATGAAAATGTGTTGTTTTGGTTGTGTTTGTGTAGGAAAATACAGGAAATAGACAAAATTTTTAAATATGGTAATACCATAATCCCGTCGCGGAGCCATCATTGACACCTACGAAGCGCCAAAATATGGACATGGCGCGCCCAATCTTTGTTTGACAACGCCGCAATGTCGGAGGAGTCAGCGTCGCAAAACTCAATCTCTGTCTACACAGCACTGCGACGCCAAATTTTAGCACCGCTAAGTCAAGGGAGTGCCATGTGGACATTGCGGCGCTCAACCGTTAACATTGCCATGATACTACAGTTGTAACTATTCAGGCCACGATCGATCAGCGAAGCGACGCGACGATTCATTAAACAACGGATGCATGCCAGCAAGCACCGCAGCGGAGGAAACCCTTTGGCGCTGTGACATTAGCTCATTTTTTGGGCGTCATGGTGTAAGTGTCTCGAGCTTCGTGACGCTAGAATCCATTTTATGTGCTTTTCTATAAATAGTTTGTTTGTAATGTTACTAGAAGAGTTCAACCACTTGTTTAATTTCAATCTTTATAGTGCTTCTCTATTTTTTTCTTAGGAGTGACAATTAAAAGAATTTATAGAAGTATCAGATACATTCCATTAGAGTGTTTGACTTGTATTTGTGGAAGCAAATCTGTAAGTTCAATTAGTGTAGATGAGACATTGAACTCATCCGGTGATATCTTTTCTTCTATACTTTTTTTTTTGTGCAATTAATGAAAATGAATATGTTTTACTTGTTTTTCATGTCTGGCTAAATTATCTGGTTTTGAATTTATGGTGTAAATGAAATATGGAGTTCTAATGAATTCCTTTCATCAATAATTTCAAAATATTTTTTTAATATATCAAATCTTTATATAATGCATGTAGTGGTCATATGTGTAGTTAATATTATGTGTAATGTGGAGCATTGGAATAGAAAAGCAGGCACAATCATATATGTTGGATTGGTATGATGCAAGCATAGATATAGTGCTTGTCATGTATCAACTTTATAAAGATGAATTGTGATGAGTATATTTTAACAGTATATGCTTTACTTACTCTTCTAAGATTTGTATAGGGTAACAGACTATGAGAGTTTAGAATGATATTGAGGTTAAAAGAGTTTAATATGTCCTTTGCAAGTAGATATTCTTCCTCATGGGATCAATACTCTACTCTATCACTATATTATTTTACTCGACAAGTATACTTGCGTATATTAAGTGAGTTTTTTATAATTTTTATATCAAAGAAAATCTAAGTATTGTTTAGGGATTGATAAAGCCCTAATTAATTTTCACTATTCTTTAAGTTACTTCACCGCCCCATCAAATTTTTGGTGTAGTTGCTGGGGAAGAATTTGTTTTATTTGCAAATTTACTATATTATTAAATTAATTATAGAATTATACCTACTCATACTTTATTAATAATATATCTATATTGCATTTGGTGTTGTTATTTTCATTGCATTGCATTAATAGTTAAATTATTAGTCATATTTACATTATGTCATTTAAGCGTCGCGGCGCCAGATATCACAACGCCACAGTGCTTGACTTGATTTTAGTACAGTTCCATAAATTGAAATTTAACAGATTTAATAATTATATAAGTAGCGCCACAACGTTTATCTTTGAAGCGCCGCAGAGCCAATCAAACTCAGTCATTAAGCATTGTTAAGTCATTAGTTAAAATGAATCATACGGATTGAAAGTCACATTATTGGTTTCGGGTAAACGCCGTAGTGTTGGAACTAGCATCGTGGCGCCACATCATTTTCATTTTTTGGGCTTAGACTTGTCCAGGCTAATGAAAATATATTGTGATAATTTAACTTCCGACTGCAGTGTTTTTGGCTAAAAATAACAAAAACAGTAGTCAAAGCAAGCATATTAATATTAAGTACTTAGCCATAAAAAAACGTGTTAATGAAATACAATGGTTATTGAGCATATAAACACTGAATTGATGATAGCAGATCCTTTAACTAAAGGCATGCCACCACAAAAGTTTAAGGATCATGTGGTCTGCATGGGTTTAGGTTGATTTGGTTAATTTCATTGGAAAATGAATTTGGTTATGATGTTTTTTCATATTTTAGTTATTTATGTAAACACATTTATGTAATGTTAAACATCATTAAGTTGGACTTTGAATAAACTTAAGATTTATTCATTAAGTTGAATAAGCAGATAAATAAGAGATGTTATCATTGTGCTGTATTGGAGATAATCCTCGTACTTAGAGGACCTATCACCTTAATTCATGATTTGTGTTTCTTATTTTATTTGTGATGAAATATTTGAATCAAGTGGGGGATTGCTAAAATAACTATCATTAATAGTTCAAAATATTCCTGATTAATTTATCATTTTTCAGTTTTTAATTCAACTTTTAAAACTGACCATTTTTAGTTTTAATTTAACATTTAAAATGACCGTTTCTCAGTTTTAATTTAGCTTTTAAAATTAAAATATCAGTTTTTCCCATGATGGGCAGGAATTAATTCCGATTTTTTTAATATTTTGGGTGTCTAAGTCTTTCTCTCTGCCACATCTAAGAAGAAGAAACATAAGCATTATTTTGGAAGAGAAAAGATTTAAAAGAATTCAAAATTAGTAACGAATGCAATCAAATTTCAATGGTCGAAGGTATATAAATTTTATTTATGAATTAGTTTTCTCATATTTTGTTTAGCTGATTCTATATTTCACAAACTTATCTCGAATCAAGCATCTGTTGTTGAATTTGAGAAACTTGTGTAGAATCGACATTAATTTTTCCAACATGTAGAGCTTATCGGCATTCACTTTTAATTTACTACTTTGTTTTCTATGAATATGTTTAGCAGTTAGGATGTTATGGTATAAATATTTATTTGACTGTTTGATTTTGTTAGAACTTATTGTCTTTATATCATTCAAGTGCTTTTTCATCTCTAACATTAAAGGTTTAATTATTTGTTTCTTCATTACTACAGGTATTATCGTAACATCACAGCAAATACACTGATCTTGCTTGAAGCTATGGAAACACATGACGTGAAAACACTGATATATTCTAGCACATGTGCAACTTATGGACAGCCTGAGAAGATGCCTATCACAGAAGAAACTCCACAGGTTAGTATGTGATAATATGTTATCTTTTAAATGCTATGCAGCATGCAGAAATGCCTAATGGCCGGTTTGGTTGGGCATTTTACCTATTTTTCAGTAGCTTGTTTGGTAAGAAATATGGCTGGTTTTTGAATAAGTGCTTTTAGAACGATGCCTTAGGCTTCGTTTGAGATGGCTTTCTTCTTGCTTTCTAAAATAACTTTTTAGTACAAAAATTTTTTGAATTTGAAAATTTGTACTAGAAAGTCATTTTAGAAAGTAGTATGAAAGTTGTCCAAAATGAAGCCTTAAATTGCTTCCTACAGTAGCTTTTTGACAATAGCTTTTTAACCTCTGCTGAAAAAGAGAAGCCTAACCTAGCGAGTCCTTATCTTTTGAATAAAGTTTAACTCTCTAAATAAATCCTCTTTAAAAATGATACATTTGTTTTCACTTGTCCAAAGCTGATGTGTATGCAGGAAACAAAATTTCATTAAAGCCTAGCGTCCATAAGAACTGAATTAAAAAATGTTAACTCATTTTTTTACTTAATTTTTTTGTTCAGGTACCTATTAACCCTTATGGGAAGGCCAAGAAAATGGCAGAGGATATAATTCTAGACTTCTCTAAGAAATCAAACATGGGTGTTACAATTTTAAGGTACTGCATTTACAACAGACTCATCAATCCTAAGTTGAACTTTTAAAGATGATCATTGATTCCCATTATTCTATCTCTGTCAGATACTTTAATGTGATCGGATCGGATCCGGACGGAATGTTAGGTGAATCTCCAAAACCCGAACTACGGGAACATGGTCGCATATCAGGTGCTTGTTTTGATGCCGCATTAGGAATCATTCCAGGCCTTAAGGTATGCCATCATTTCCATCATCTATTAGCTTAAGAGCTCATATGATTGTTGATAGATCAAGAAATGCTTTGAAAATATATAGAACATATTAGAGTTCATCACATGTATACTGAAGAGAAGAACTCATGTTAATTCATTAGGTGAAGGGTACAGACTACGAAACTTCAGATGGAACTTGTGTCAGGGACTATATTGATGTTACTGATCTAGTTGATGCTCATGTTAAGGCCCTCAACAAGGCTGAACCCAACAAAGTTGGCATATACAATGTTGGCACTGGAAAAGGTCATCTATCTACAAATATTTATGATGTTATATTGAATTTCTTCATCTTAAATTTATGTTGTTCCAGTAACACAACATTGAAAGTGAAGAGATGTTGATATGAGTTCTTCTGCATCTATTATTCAGGAAGAACGGTGAAGGAGTTTGTGGAAGCTTGTAAGAAAGCAACTGGTGTTGAAATCCAAGTGGAGTATTTGAACCGCAGGCCCGGCGACTATGCTGAAGTTTACAGTGATCCATCCAGGATTCAAAGGGAGCTGAACTGGACTGCTCAGAATACTGATCTTCTTAAGAGCCTTCAGGTTGCCTGGAACTGGCAGAAGTATCATAGACATGGTTATGGCGCTCCCCTGGCCATGGCGTTTTGAGTGTTATATGTGAACGCTCAGGTTATGTGTGCCAGTATATCCTTGCTGGTATTAGCATCTTTTTCTTCTATGGTAATTTTCTTACGGAATGTGGAAGATTTTAATATTCCTATTTAAGAAATTACTATTGTTTTACTTACTAGTTACCCTTTATTTTATGTATCGTAAAGATATTTTTTGTAATCTTGATATAATTAAGAGAAAAAATATATGTTTGTAAAAAAAAAACTAGTGTTATTAAGTTTGTAGATCAACTAATTCCAAAAATTACAAGGGACGAATAATGAGAAGAGTTGTAACTTGTAAGAGACATGCCAACGATTAATGCTATAAGCTGCATGGATAAACTCCCAGGTACAAACAAAGGAGATTATTCTGTGCGGTCATCAGACGATTCAGAAGCGAATCAGGATGCGTCACGTCATCCGGTACGCAACATTGATAAATGATAAAAAAATGTTGTAGCACATCCTGATTCGTCTCTGGATGTCGTATGGTGATTGCATAGAATAATTTCTCCAAATAAAGACAGAATACCAATATAAGAGCCAACACGTCCATGTGAATTCCATCTACAGTAGATGGCAAAAATGCAGCAAAGAAAGATAAAGGATTCTTTCATAGTAGAACCTATTAATTTTTCATACTAGTTATGCTCTAAACTATGAAAGGTAGTGATCCATTTTGTAGGTGCATGTCTTTCGGTTGCTTTGTTTAGTCAAATGGCATCTTTGAAACCTTGGGTCATTGATTCAAGGAAAAATTATTTTGTGCGGATACAGGACATTGTTCGGAGTCGGATCAAAGCACGCCACGTTACTTTTTTGTTGTGTGCCGCTATGTACCGAATGATTTGACATGTTCTGATTCGTCTCTGAACGATCTGCTATCCGTACAAATAATCTCTTGGAACCAATATGCAAGTGAAAAAGTCAATGCATGTGTTTATACCGCAATTTATCCTAACAAGATGTAAAAAATTTCTCATTTTTTTGGGAAATAAAAAATTCATAATTTTCATAAGGTATTTTGAAAATCTCTTATTTTTTTATAAAAAATTTATGTAATTAAAATCAATAAATTACACTAGGGAATAATTATAATATTTAATTTAAATCAAATAACTTAAAATATGCTCATTCCAATTTTCATGTATTTTTAATATACTTTTATATTAATAAGCCATTCATTTTTTTATATATTTATTACCTTATAAAATATTATTTAATTATTCATTATTTGAAGGTTGATATAAAAATGTCATAATAGAATGTTGAAATAGAGAGCATAACAATATTCCAATCCAAATAAATTTGTGTTGAGGCTTCATTTGATGACATGGCAATAAATTTTTACTGCTTCTTAAATTGATTATTTTAAAACCACAATAATTTCAAACTAGAATTTTTATTTTTCATACGTAGAAATTCTGGCTCCGCTGCTGTGCTCATTTTAATAAGCAGCCAAATGAAGCCTTAATCATCAATTTGAAGCTTTTTTATGCACATTGGGGATCATACCTTGATACAATAAGGTTTGTTGCAAAGTTTTGCATCGTTCTAGGGGTATTTTTGATTACTTGGAATGCAAAGAAGCAACAAACTATGTTAAGATCTTCTGATGAAGCTGAGTACCATGTGTTAGGCCATAACTGCTAATGAACTAAATATGGCTAATCCAACTGTTGAAGGATATCTTCTCTTCATGTTTTACTGTAATAGGTTATAAGAGGAAGAAATCTAGAGGGAGGGAGCATTAGATGAGGGAAGAAGGCGGAAGTGCAACACCCTAGTATTAAATCTTAAATTTTGAGTGAGGGTGGCTATTAATTAAGCAGAGTCGTATAATTTGCAAGCTGATTAGGACAAAGGTGGCTGGGATTCAACTTAGAAGAGATTATTCTGTGTAGACGCTGAACAAAGTTTATAGTTCGGAGACCAATCCAGAATGCGCCACGTCAACAGTATCGAGCAGTACCGAGTCCGGGTACCGAACAAGGGATGACGTGACACATTCTTGTTGGTCTCCAAATGACATTTGGCGTCCGCACATAATAATTTCACTCAACTTAGATACTTCATGTGAAATGAAGAGTGACTGGCTGAATACAGTGTGAACCCTATAAAACTGCAAGTCAACTTAAGTAAAAAGTGCATGAACTAGTTCAATCACCTTGTTTGTCATAATTTACAACCAATAATTTTCAGAGGGAAGACTTTTTCTCAATTTTAGCAGAGTTTGGAAGAGGACATTAAATCTCTTGAAGTATCTTTATAATGTCCTTTTGAGTTAATAAAGTATATTGATATTTTATTTTGTTAATTATTTTAATATTTCAATTTTCAATTTCTTTTAACTAACAATATAATATAAAATAATTTCTCCATATAAGGAGACATGGGAGCTAGAATTTGCATTATTGATGATTAGTTTGAGTAATTGAATTACTTATTTTCTCCTCTCCTCTAACCTAATTACCGGGTTGGCTGCCTTATCTTCAATGCTCTCTCTCTCCCTCACTCACTCTCTATAATTATCAGAAAATTTAATCATTATATTCATTAGGCTATCTCTCAATACTCCTAACTACAAAAGAATAAAATCAAAATATAGAAAACAAAATGAACCTTGAATTCAGATTTGCCTTACTCCACTGGGCTCAGAGCCGTTCATAAAAAATATGTAAAAGCAACGAAGTGAACTAATAGCTTAGTAGGTTACCAGAACTTACAATTATAATTAATGCACGATAATAGAAATAATATGCATGTAATCATTTAGTTCAAAGACAGCATAAGCATGTAACTGTAAAAGCATATAGCAACCATTATAAGGTAATATCATTTCATATAAATAGTAGAAATAATTAAAAGCAGAATAATTCAAATTCAGCGATCAGTAGTCATATAAATGATTAGTACGTTACAATTATTTATTAAGCCTTTAGGGGGGATTTTAAGTTAATATATGAATTTATAATATGAAAGATGTTTTAGAGGGTAAAATATGTAAAGTTTAGGTATGAATATGCAAAATCTCTCATTCAAATATGAAATACCAGTCAAGTTTAAGAACTTAACGGGAGGCAGCGACCGCCCATTTCGCTTGAACATAAATTATAAAAAAAAAAAAAAAAAAGTCAAGACACTTCCATATAATTAATGGCATCATCCACGCTCAAATCCGCCGGCGAGATCCAAAATCTCATCTTTTCCCAAAACCGCAAGCTCACTCACCTCGCTCGTTGCGGCCGCATCGACGAAGCCGTCAAGCTCTTCGAATCCATGCCCGCCCGCAATGCCGTGTCCTGGAACTGCATGATCTCCGGCTTCGCCAAAAACGGCCGAGTGGCCGACGCGCGCCACCTCTTCGATCGCATGGCCTCCAAAAACTTAATCTCATGGAATACCATGATCGCTGGTTACTCCCACAACAATCGCGTCCTCGAAGCCTCCCAGCTGTTTGACGAAATGCCCAAAAGGGATAGTTACTCCTGGACTCTAATGATCTCTTGCTACTCCCGCAATGGGGAGCTGGAGAGAGCAAGGTGGCTCTTTGATTCCATGCCTGGAGTAAAGAATCCAGTTTGCTACAATGCCATGATAGCTGGATATGCCAAGAATGGGATGTTTCAAGATGCCATTGTTTTGTTGACTGAGATGCCGGTGTCAACTCGTAACATGGTTTCGTGGAACTCAGTGCTCGCGGGATATACACAAAACCAAGAGATGGTACAAGGTTTGAAGTTTTTTGGAGAGATGCAGGAGAAAGATGTGGTTTCTTGGAACTTGATGGTTGAGGGATTTCTTCAAGTTGGAGATCTGGAATCAGCTTGGAGTTTTTTTAGGGCAACTCCATGCCCAAATGTCACGTCTTGGGTCACCATGTTAAATGGATTTTCGAAGAGTGGGAATATTGATGAAGCCAGGAGGTTGTTTGATGAGATGCCAGAAAGGAATTTGGTCGCCTGGAATGCAATGATCTCGGGATATGTACAGTTTTTGCAAATAGAAGAGGCTTATAGGCTTTTCGGTGAAATGTCGGAGAGGAATTCTGTGACTTGGACTACAATGATTAATGGGTATATTCGCATTGGGAAGCTTGAGAAGGCTAGGGAGTTGCTTGATTCAATGCCCTTCAAGAATGTTGCAGCACAAACTGCAATGCTAACTGGGTATGTTCAGTGCATGAGAATGGAAGAAGCTGTTGAACTCTTTGAGAAAATTAGTGCAAAAGATGATTTCTGCTGGAATGCAATGATCTCTGGATATGCTCACTGTGGAAGAATGGATAAAGCAGTGGAGTTATATAAGAGAATGCCAACAAAGAGTTTGTTTTCCTTGAATACTATTATCGCTGGGCATGCTCAACAAGGCGAGATGCAGAAAGCCCTGGAGGTTTTCAAGCAGATGAAAGAGAGGAACACAGTAACTTGGAATTCCATTATCTCTGGCCTCACCCAAAATGGATTTTACTGTGATACAATTAAGCACTTTGTGTTGTTGAGAAATGAGGGAAGGAAACCAGATCCGCGCACGTATGCCTGTGGTCTCGCTGCTTGTGCTTATCTTGCTGCTTTGCAAGTGGGAAAGCAACTTCACCTTCTTCTTGTGAAAAGTGGTCATGCTAATGACTTATTTGCTGGCAATGCTTTGATAAATATGTATGCAAGATGTGGAAGGATTTCAAGTGCCAAGCAGGCCTTTGATGAGATGGCTTCTGTAGATCTCATTTCATGGAACACATTGATTACTGGCTATGCGCTGAATGGCTTCGGTAGGGAGACAATATCACTTTTCAAAGAGATGGAAGTTAACGGATTTAGGCCTGATGATATCACATTTGTTGTGTTCTATCAGCTTGCAGTCATGCAAGGCTAATTGATGAAGGACTAACATATTTTGATTCCATGAGCAGAGACCATTCTGTGGAACCTGTGGCTGAACACTATGCTTGTGTGGTGGACTTGCTTGGCAGGGCTGGGAGATTAGAAGAAGCATATAAACTAGTTACAGAAATGCCCATCAAAGTAAATGCTGGTGTTTGGGGTGCATTGCTTGGAGCTTGTAGGATGCATGGGAACCCAGATATCGCAAAGTTTGCTGCAGAGAAACTATTTGTGATAGAACCTCAAAAGACCTCCAATTATGTTCTATTGTCAAACATAAATGCTGATGCTGGGAGATGGGAAGACGTGGAAAGGGTGAGGAGTTTACTGAAAGAAATAGGAATACAGAAGCAGCCTGGTTGCAGCTGGATTGATATAAAGAACAAAGTATGTTCCTTTGTTTCTGATGATTCTATGCAGCCCAGAACAACAGAACTCGGATTTGTCCTTGAGATGCTGTGTGCCCATATTAGAAATACAGAAATCATGCCTTGGTCATCTTTGTTAGACTGTGGATGATTACTTCGGAGAGCTTTTCTGCTGAATCTGAAGCTCTTTTCACATAAACCTTCATGCTGCATAGGATGTTTGAGAAAATAGAACTGATAGATAGAATGCTCAAGTCATGTTAATATTTGACTGCATGTTTATTTCACATGTTTTCTCAAATTATTGGCATTAAGAATTGCATTTGCCCCTCAGCAAAGCAGTCACTTTGTCAGTCTCAGAAGTTACAGCACTTTGCCTCAATGGGTGACTAAAGATTTTGCAACTTGAGGAATCAAAACTGCACGCCTCTATTCATGCCTTCTGACTGCTAAAAGCACTTTAAAAGGTAACATATCTTCTTCAGATTAAAGACGTTGGAGAACCCACCAAATTTTGCGATCATGTAAATAAGTGTTCAACTGAGGCTTTGTTTGTGACTTTCTTACTGCTTCTAAAAGCAGCTTTTTAGTATAAAAATTAAAATTTTTATACTAAAATTTTTATACTAGCTGCTTTCAGAAGCAGTAAGAAAGCCGTCCCAAACGAAGCTTGATTGATACTCTTGATGTCAATATAATAATTTATATATAGTTTTCGTTTGTCAATGCAGCATTTTCTGTTGGCATAATACACAAATTAATGGATTGTAGTACATTTTCAGTTGTAATAATTGTTGATTGAATATTGTAGGAGAGCAGCAAAAATTTATATAGGTTTACCTGTTTTAGTAGAGAGGAAGCTTGCAAATCTGCATTCATAATGCTTTAAGAATCTTTCAAAATTATAAGTATTATGATTAATGTTTTATGGCCATTGGAACCTCAAATATTTGCTAGCCATTGATACTCAAATAGGTGGTTCATCTTTCAATATATCTAAGTTAACCGTTGTATTATCTGTGGTCTTCATATCAATGAAAAGAGTAAGTTTTCTTGTCAGTTTGTCTGAAATAATTGTATGGGACAGTAGTTTGGATAAAATCATTTTTATAGCTTGAACACATAACCTTAAAAGGAAAATTCCTATCACTAGTGGCATGTGTAGCACCTCCTAGTCGCTAATCTTGACCGTAAATTACATTTTTCCTAGAACCGACGATCATAAGATCGTCTTCTTCCTTGAGATTAAGCTGTAGTTCCTACAAATACTGAAGGAGTTTTTCCCTCGTTTCTACACCAATACAACCAATCAGTAAGCCAAAATCGCTTTACTCAAATAGCTCTACATGAGATACCCTTAGATTCTAAGTTTGTGAAATGTGTGCTGTTGGCAATTACCACAGAAAAAGAACATAGTGTTTTAGCTGATTACCTTGAGGTCCACCCTGAGCAGATACTGCCTAGCTTGTTCTCCTTACTACCACCATCCATGATTGCGGTAGGGAAAGTGTAGAGAGCTGTTGGAAAGTGATGGGAAGAGCTAGGATAAAAAAGGAATATGTCACAGTGCCCAGAAGAAATAACCAATGCACTAAGAAGAGTACTTACAAATTGGACTCGCTACATTATCACGCCAAACAATTCCTATAACGATGCCAACGCCCTCTCTGATCTCCAACACTCTTAGCTTAATATTTACAGCACCTTGATCTCCAACAATCCCTATTTATATATATTTCAATCTTACATGAAATATTAAGCTAAGAGGGTTGTCATGGAAGTCTCCAAAAATGGCTTAAGAAACTCTAGAAGAAAGATCCTTCTTATATCCAACACACATATTAAAGAGGAAGCCATCTCTCATATGTATCTTGAGGTAAATCTCCATCATCATATTTCCTATATATCTTATGATCAAAACCTGAGGCTATCAGATGGATCGAGTAACCGTTGACATGATTCCTAAGAAGAATACTTTGGGAAATCTCACACAACATCGATCCATAAATAAATATGATTAATTATTATTGTAATATATCAACTATTTGATTTTTCCTCCTCAATGTGACATATTAGTAGAATTCAAGTTGGATGGATGAAGTGGAGGAATACATCGGGCTTGTTGTGTGATAGAAAAGTACCACTCAAACTTAAGGGCAAATTCTATAAGATGGTGATTAAACATGCAATGCTTTATGGCACAGAATGTTGACCATTAAAAGAGAAGCATAATATTAAGTAAAGTGTTGCAGAGACGAGGATGCTCAGGTGGATGAGTGGCTTTACTCTTAGAGACAGGATACGAAATGAGCATACACGTGAAAATGTTGGAGTAGCTCCAGTGGCAAATAAGGTTAGAGAGAGTCGTCTTAGATGGTTTGGTCATATAAAACAACGGTCTTCCGATGACCCGATTAGGAGAGTAGACGTATTAGATTTAACATATGTTAAGAAAGGTAATGGTAGACCTAAAAAGACTTGGTTAAAAATATTAGAAATTACCTTTCTTTATTAGATCTAAATAAGAATTTGACTCTTAATCGGACACAATGGAGAAAAATGATTCATGTAGCCGACCCCATGTAGTGGGATAAATGCTTGATGTTGTTGTAATTTGCCATATCTCAACCATCTTATCTTATAACTACTTAGGCTTCATTTATGACAACTTTTTTACTGTTTTAAAAGCTGCTTTTTAGTACAAAAACTTCTTAAATTAGAATTTTTTTTATTAAAAAGCTGTTTTAGAAAGCATTAAGAAAGTCACCCCAAATGAAGCCTTAATTATGAATATTCTATGGAGCTTAATATCAATTCATATTGACCATATATTACTATAATAAAAATACTTAAATTTTTATTAAAAAACATAATGAAATAATAGACCATTTTTTTATTTATGAAGTGCCATCTCTAAATAATCCTCCCACGGTCCCATTTGATTATGGGTCATAATATTAGACTCTTGAACTCACCACAATCATTGGACTACAATTAACTAAATGATTGTGAAAGATTGTTTCCAACATGCACTATGGCTGGCAATGGCTAAGGAAGCCTACATGCAATCATTACATCATTTCATGAGCTTATATTTTAACAACTACTGCAACCAAGTGTTTTTTTTACAATCTTGCATGGTTGTGACTAGTTGTCTCTACCTGAAGTGATTAATCGACCATCAAAGGCTATTCTAGTTAATTAATGGCTAATTTTGCATGATTAGAAGATTATTATTAAAGACTACTTTGATTGATCAACTAATTAAAGGTACATAAAATTTGGTTAGTTGATAAACTAATATGGAGATGTTAATCAAATAATGATCATTAATGATAATCCGCTCTTACTTTAGCATAATTACTAGTTATATAGGTTCATGTTATGTGTGGAATCTCATTTGTGTTGATTAATTTGGTTATTATGTTGTCTCGGACTTCAAAATTTGTCTTGTACGCTGGAGGGTGCGTACAACGCCCCGACTTTGTGTTCTGAGTGCCCCGGTGCTAAACGATAGAGAGCATAGCGCCGCAGCCGCATAGATACAGTGCTGCAACGAATCAAGACAGAGGTTCAAGTATCACAGCGCTTCAAATTGGCGTCGCAGCACTGCAAGATGGATTGGATGGTTTTCTTTCTCGTTTTTCTAAAGGGTTGCGTCCCTTGGCTTTCTCTTGTAGTTTGGTGTGTAAGAGATTGAGAATGGTGCATGTGAGAAGAGAATAAAGGAGAGAGTGAGAGAGAAGAGAGATTTCTTATTTCTCTCAATTTTCATAGTGGATTTCTTGGTGTGGTGTGGCTCCATGGTTTTTTTCCCTATTTTGAATTTATTCACGTTAAATCCTGGTGTCCTTTATTTTCGCTGCTTTTACTTTCTTGTTTGTTTCGTCATTGTGACGTTTACTCCTCATCTCCCCAACAGTTAAAATGTTTTAAAACTAGTTTCATGCATACTTGACCATCTGCACTTGCTCTCACTTGATCACTAGTAAAACTAGTTCCAAGGAAATGTGATGCATGGCTAGAATGAAGCCTTGTCATTCAAGACCTTGAGATCTTATAGAGATGGTGGATGATGTGAAACTGATGAGGCCAAGTTAGTTGCGATGAGATTTGATTAGGTGGTTGTTTGGCAATATATTTTAAAATATTAAATAAGAAAATCATTACAATGATTAAGTGTTGAAAATATAATGATGATTGAAAAAATAATGATGATAAAGATAATTTAATGCCTTAAGATAATTCACAAATTCAATATATAAAAAAAATAGTTTGAATATAACTTATTTGAGATAGATTTGTTTATGGAAAATTCACTTGGCAATGCCACTTGAAACAATTTTATAAGGGTGAGTGGCAAATCATAAAATATATAATTACTAAAAAAGGCTTTAGTTTAATGTAATATAATTAAACTATGATAGGCATTTTTTATGGTGGGAGGAGGGAACTCTTGAGGTGTTCAAGTTGTCATCAAATAATGATTATCAACTAAGTCAACTAATAGTTGAAGACTGGCGTCAAAAGTTGGGCGATTGAGGGCAATTAGTTTAGTCATTTTCTTGATAAAATAGATGATTAGGTAATTAAGAGGACAAGTTTTGAACATTGATGGATGTATGTTGTTAGATGTTAGTCATTGACAAGTGTCAGATGACATACAAACTAGAAAATCAAAGATAAATATTATTGACGATCAACTTGGTCATTTTTCTAATAGTAGAGGAACCAATTGAACGAATGAGAGGTATATATTCCATTAAAGTGAATTTTATAACGTGTTATCTTGTTTGATATTTTGATATTTCGAGGACAACATTTTTCAAAAGTAGGAAGAAGGCAACAATCACAAGATCCTCATGCATATGCATCATCTGTATGAATATGTGTGTTCAATATCTATGTTAAAGTTAAACTGAAAATTTCTTACATGTATAAAATTTGGCTGGGAGCCTTGCGACCCTATACTTACAAGCGCAGCGACGTTGACCTCTCTATATTATGAAACTCTAGCTATGAGAGCATAATAATGCTAAGAGTTACATTGCAGTGCCACGTCCTCCTATTTATATAGTAACTTGATAGAGTGTTGCAACATTGGCATCTTGAGCACTACATTATTGGATCAGAAAATGTATTTTTTAATATCTATATCCACTCATGCATTTAAGTAATACTCAAGCCCCCCATTTGTATGCTTAGGAGAGGAGGGGAGAAAGAAAGAGAGGTTTAGGCAAGTACTTTCTGTCGCTCCAATTATGAAAATTATTATGATCTTTGTAGGTGATCTTAATCATATCTTTGTTTTTAATAATTTTGATTCTTATTCATTTTCATTTCTCCTGAAACTAATAAAAATATCGTATCTCACAATCTAATAAACTTTCAGATTGTAGCTTTTTGTATGTTATATATATGATTGTTTTGCTTATTTTATATGATCATATAATATTTTCATCAGTTAGTTTGAAAAATATTTCATTTCATGTATTTCAATAATTATATAGATTTTAATAGAAATTGTTACAATTGATAAAAGTTTCTAAATGTAAACAAAAATATTGCATATGAATATTATGAACAGCTGATATATGCATAGTATGATTCTTGTGAACCCTACTATAATGTTATGTTAGTGATATGCATATGCATCATAATTAACTTTTAGTATTGTATACATGATATGAGATGTGTAATGATTATAGTTTGTGTGTTTAATATGAAACATATGAGGTGCAATATGTGTATGCAACAAAAGCTAGTTTAATATAATCTAGGTTGGTAGAGATATAACCTTGTATAGAAGTGGAAAATGACAGGCTTCCTTTAATAGTGGTTTAGTGGTGTTAACCCATCTATGATATAAGGAGATATAAGGGGATATGACATGATATGTAAATAAGTGTCACTAGCTTGGGGTTAACGACTCTCATGTACCATGCCACCTAACTATATGACATGATATGATGCCCTACCCTAATATGACTAGTATGGGGAAAGCACCACAAAGCACGCTAGATATCCTGACTTGTTTAGTATAATATATGAATATGAATGTATAGATTTACTGAATGTTATAATGTCACAATTCAGATAGCATAGTTGATAGAACACGATGATAACACATGAAATGAATACATGCATATGATATAATGTTTATAATGAAACTCACATGATCATTTAACTACATTATATGACATGCATAGTAAAATACATGACATGCATAGTATTACATGACCTGAATAGTGGTAATTTCAACATGCATCATAATATTAAATATGACATCATAAAAATAAGTTCATATACATAATACAATAGATGGGTCTAAAAAAGTATGTATGCACATAATATGATTAATTATCTTTAATATGCCTCATAACATGTTCTTATAGCTTTTTAAATAAAATTAATTGTAATGATTGTAGTGTGTTTTTCATGGATATGTATAAACCTATTTGTTCACATGACTGACAAGCATACATATTGTTTAGTTGTCTTGCATAGATACATTAGTAGATTTTGGTAACCTACTAGGCTATTAGCTCATTATGTGATTTCAAGGTTTCAACGAATGAAAGGTGCCAGAGGAAAGAGGTAGCTAATCTAATAGGTGATTTCTTTATTTTTTTTAGTTATAGTTTTGTGATCATGAATTCACGATAAGTATATTTTGTTAAAGAATATTGAAAATTCATTGATCTATATAAATGATTGGTTTTAATATGAAATATGCATATGTTTTGAGAATTGATAAATGGTTTTATATATGATGTTTCTATCGGGCTTTTGTATATTAATGTATTTATTAGCTTTGTGTGTTTAATTAGAAGATAAAATAAATTCATGCCAAAAAAGAAGTTGGGGTTGGTCACCCTAATATGTTATAACATGTTATTATCACAGTGGGCTATATTGAGTTGGGTCCATGATAATATAACTTTATTCTCTTATCGTTAGCTCTCTCAATGTTCTTCAATAAAACTTTACAAACACCGTTAAAATTTTCAACTTATGCTTTAATTATAAATATAATTGAGATTTATTCTTACTTTTCTTCACAGTGAAAGTAGTTTTGCATATCAACCACTATAAATTTATGTCCACTTTATGTGTTATTTTTTCTTATTTTGCTTCCTTGCAAAGTAACTTCAACTCAACATTTTCTCTTACTTTATTTCCTAAACTCCTAAACACGTGTTTTTCTCGACTTGCTTATAAAAACTATGTCTTCATTTTTAATAAATGGCTTAGTCATTTTCTTTATATGAGAGAAGACTAAATGATTGAGAAGATGATCATGGAACATTATGTGGTGATGGTTGATATGCAACATTAGAAGTCAAGTGATGGTGGGAGATCAACTTGATTGTTCTCCTCATAAGAGAGGAGACCAAGATACTATAATGATCAACATCAGGTAATCAATGGTTGGAAGATGTTTTTCATCAATCATTAGCTTACATGAAGACATGGTCAGTGAGGAACATTGGAGGTTAGGCAACCATAAATGATTGATTAGTTTTCTCTTAATACAATATAAGATTAATTGATTGAGAAAATAAAAGTTGTATAATTGTGACAAATAAATATAAAAAATGTTGTTGTTGGCAGGCATCAGGCAATGATTAATGGGAACACGTGAGATCAGAAAATGGTAAGGAATTAACCTCATCATTTTCTTATTAGGAGGGGACTGTAAAAGATGAACTTGGACTGAACTCATCTATGCATTTTTTCTCACAACCTGTTGAAGGCACGAGCCACTATTTTCCTTTGTTCAAATCGCCAACTAGCTGAATGCCCTCACTCACTTCCATCTCTCTCTCTTCAATTGCGAAAATCATGGGATTCGCCTGTACCCGCATTAAATTTTCCACTCTCACATCTTCTCTTCTCAATTTAAGAAGGATCGGGGCTTATTAGGCATGGCATATCTCGATCTTCCTCCCTCTTGCCAGCCACCAAACTCTTGTTTCTTTTCTTTTCTTCTTCCTCTTTTACTGATAGTAGCCTATAGCAAAGCACTTCTTCCAATAGGAGTTCAAACTTTTCCCTTTTCTCCTCTCATTCCTCCTTTCTTCCTCTTTGTTCCCTACAAGATGTAGAAATAGATGTTCTCTTCTGTAATGTTCTTGTTATATTTGATTGGTGTTGCCTTGCTATATTATCATAATGCATGAGTTTTAACTTGCTTTGGGAGGAGCTCTCATTTGTGTTTGATGTTTGATTTAATCAAACTCTATATTATTTTTTATCTCATAGATATGTCATTAATCTGAAATTGTTTGTGGAGTTTTCTTTTAATTTTAGTCTCCACATAAGATTTCTTGTTAGGTCATTGATTATATCATATTAATTGATAATTGATTTGGTATTTTCAGGTGTGACTAAAATTATTATGATATTCACCATTATGTATCGAGGTGTGTGCTTAATAGTACTTTTAGCTTCACTTCTTATAAGACTATCGAGTTGTTGCCCTTTGTAGCTTTGTCGGTTGAATATATAATAGGGTTTGAGTTTCATGTCGCTCTTCCTAAAGATAAGTAACTATCATTTATCTTGGGATAAACGCACTGTTCTTTTGTTAGGGGTGATACCCTTTGTTATTTGGTATAAATTTTTTAGATATTCTAGGGTTGTCAATTTATGCTAAATTTCATTTATTGTTGCATAATTATAGTAAACCTCATTTATTATCCATGATGATATTAGCATGTATATATGAGCCAGCATGACCTTGATTAATTATTGCATAAGATTTTATTCATTTAAATCATATAATAACAAATTTAAATTCATGCACATTATCCCTGCTAAATGTAATGGCTATTATTTTTGCAAGTCATAACTATTGATGAAATTCTTAAATTTGTCATAGTAATTGTACAATGCACACATGAGAAAATCTACTTATTAAGAACATGAAACTATACACAACTGTGCAATGGTTTGTAAGTCGATAGAATCCTTACTGATATTGGCTATCCAGGCCAATGGGTCCATAGAGTGACGACTCTATAGAAAATCATTGGATTTATTTGGATTGGCGTTTACCTTCCCAGTAATAGGTACATAACAAACAAACTAATATATTTTGCTTCTGAGGGTTGGGGTAGTTTTCCTTCATATTGTTTTTTCTTTCAAATTTATTTTGTTTGTAGTAGTCAGATTATTTACCTATATTATTATTTGAATTTGTATTAATAAAATGAGTATTTGGTTTCCTTTTTCATTATTTACTCTAATTTATTTTATATTATTGGTTTATGCTTGTTTCCTTCTTATAAGCATAAAATAAGTTTTTAAATCCCTTCATCATGTTCCCTTCATCGTGTACAACCTTCTAGACCCAGGGTGTGACAGGGAGATTATGTTATGTCCCTTAAATTTCTATAAGATATAATTTGACCTACAATAGTTAAATAATATTTGCCACCAGAGTTATTGAACCGTTGAACTGGCCGGTCCGGTCCGATTTTCAAAACAGTGCATAATATAGATATTATTTGTTTTAATTATAATAATTTTCTCATAACTTTATGAGCAGTGTGGATATGAAAATAAGAACTTTCTTATTTATTTAATAACTCCTTAAAAATTATCACATGTCGTTACAAATGTAGATTTTTTTTTTTTTTGGGACCGTTAGGTGTTTATTTTACAAACAGATTTAACCAGAGCCTTCTAGATATGTGGGTGTCAATTATTGACCAGACTCCGATAGCTTGACCCAAAAAATTCCAAAATTGGGTCGGCTCGTTTAATAAATAGGTCAGGTTCGGGATCTAATTTATGTCCCATTTAAAAAAATTGGTGAGGTTAGAGTCAACCCGCTAACTAGAATTTGACCATCATTGAACTTGATATCCATCTTGCCCAACTATGTTCCACACTTGCACATGCAGTTGCGCTCAATGCTTGTACCACCACAACAATGCTCGAACCTGGCACTCACGCTCTCATCGTACGCAGCTTATACTCGCCCCCTGGACCACACCCTCACTCGCTTACTACTTGCCACTGCAACCTAAGTTAGTGGGTCGGGTCGAGTCAGGTCAACTCTTATAATCCGATAAGTTGAGCAAGTCGGGTTAACCTAGTAACCCGACAGGTTGGGAATCTAGGTCTAAATTCCTGAACCCATGTTCGTCTAATCAGGTCGGGTTCATATTGGATTAGTTAAAGGCGCAGGTCAGTTCAGGGGTAAACCTAAACCCAACTCGAATACCCATTGTGACACCCCTATCTGAACATGCTATCATGCTATTTTATGATTATTTTTTCTATATATTTTTAGATCTTCTGATTTGAAGATATAAAATGATTTATAAACAATTTATACTGAAAACTAAATAATTAGCATAATTACTAATATGTCATCATAAGATTATTTTATTATAAAAATATTTATCCACTACAAAACTTATATATAACCATTTCCCCATTTATTTTTGTTTTAAATTATAGAGACTAGAAATCAAACTTGAGAAGAAAAAGAGAGGGGAAGGAGAGAGAAACCTAAGGATTGGGGGTCATAGAGTCATTTTTGGTCAGTCAATTCCAGTTAAAAAATTTGCTCGTCTCCAAGGTAGACTACTTGTTACCCTACCTCTAATTTTAGTTAATTTTGCTTATTTTGTGTTATCTTAATTTTCATTTGATCGAAATTTACAAAGTTGCGATATCTCATTTTTTAACAATTTTTTTTGTGTAACTTTTAGTTTATTATGGTTTTAATCATTCCACATATATTTACAGAAATATATTGAATTTTTATCATGTATTTTTGTATTTTAAGTGAAATGCTCTAATCTAAGAAATTCATATAAATATGAAAATTGGAGAAATAACTGTCAAAACCTCATAATATCAATATATGACATATATACTTCCTATAATTCATATATTATGATCATATATGTAAAAATGAATATGCTAATTTTTCTTATGAATACCACAACTCATGATTCATATGCATATTTTATATGCACTAGAGTGATGCAATGAGTTTAATATAACTAATTTACTATATTATGTATGCTGTGAAATGTGTGTATGTAAGAAAGATTTGCGAGAAATATTTGACTGATTCAAAATGGGTGGAGACATATTATCTTGTATAGAGAGTGGGTCGGCAATTTTTTTTTTTTTAAATAAGGTTTATGGTATAATCCTAAATAATATGAAAATAGAGATATAATAAACATATTGATATGATATGATATGCCATCGAGTAGAAAGTGACGACTTCTAATATGAAAGTCACATGACCTAAATGACTTGTAATATAATTGATTCATGGAAATAAGACTGATATGATTGAGTTTGATTCATGTAAAGTTGGCTTACTAGATTGTATACAAGAAAAATATCATAGATAATTGGATGTCTTATCTTGCTTATAGTGGTTACATATGCATATGACAGAAATATATATGTGATAAATTACATAATTGACATGATATAATTTGCATAAGATATATGATATTATTGATACAAATATTTGATAAGACTGATAAACCTGATATAAATAATATAATATATATGAATCATATGATTTACTTGATATACATACATAGATAGACACTTTATGACATATATATGATAATGACATGTGTACTAATACAATAAGATGCTATATAAATTATTTTATAATTGATGGGTATAGGATTGACATAACTTACTAATCACTATTTACTTAGTTATTAATCATTCATTATGAATTATATTGCTGACATTGATTTTATTGCTTATATGATATGAAACTGATTAGATTGACAACCACATATTTGTAGTTATATGTTCATATTTATATTGACTAAATGATTACATGCATATTATTTTTAGTATCTTGCATTGATTTCAATTATAGGTTTTATCTATTGAGCTGTTTGCTCACTTTGTAATTTTACATATTTTTTAAAAAGGGATCAGGATCCAGGGGAGTGAGATAGGTCTAAGATTCAGATTTTCTTTTGTTCATGTATTTTTTTGTTTTGTAGTCAGAAGCTAAAAAAAAAGTAGACTGATGAATATATGGATTGAGCTTTGGCTATTGTCATGAATTTTGAAAGATGAACCTATTTAACATCACATTAATGCTTCATTACCAAACCAAATTTTTTGAAGAAAATTAGTTAAAATGGTCAAGCTTTGTTAATCATTGTAAATAAGGATGCAATATCATTGGTTTAAAATTTTAGGTAATGTAGTTCTTGTCTCACAAAATTGATTTAATAATATGCAAATTATAGTGCACTTTGTATTTATAAAAGCACTAACTAATTGAGTAAAAAACTTTAGGGATTATTCCAAAAGCCCTGTGTCCACAAATTATAATTAAACATATAATGGTCCAAGGGGATCAATCTCGACCATTAGATTGATTATTCATTATTCTAATATATAAAAATGCAATTGTCATGAATATATAAATAGATTTTATTTCTACAAATTCAAGGGAGATTTTTTAAAAGAGAAGAGTATATAGCTTTGTACATCACTAATTATCGCTCATTGTGATTAATATATGAGCATTAATATAATAACCTCAAATTAATTAACCTTAGTTTATTGAAAAATTTAGTTGGCTGTCACGACACTAGGTGGACAATGTAGTGCCATTGAGCTCTCTAGTTTTTTTGGAATTTGAGAGAGTGTTACAATGCTAAGTCTAAAGCATTGTAGTGCTAGGTTTGAAAATGTATTTTCTTAAATACAATATGTAAAACTATTATCAATAAAATCCTCACCACAACTCTCCCCTTCCTCATTTTTATTTTGGCTAGGTGAGTAAAGAGAGAGAAAGGGAAAAAGAAGAGATAGAAGGAAGAAGAAGAGAGAAAGTGGTGTTCTTGTCAATATTTTCCATCACTCTAGTTGAAAAAAGTGTTTTGATTGTGGTAGGTAACCCTAACCCTGGCCTATTTTAAATAATTTTGTGTTTTGCCTATATTTCACCTTTTTGAAATGCAATTCTCTTATTTTAATAATTTTTTATCGTGTATCTTTTGATATGTGATAGATATCATTACCTCAAGCATTTTTACTAGTAAATATTAAAATTTTACTGAGTGATTTTTTATATGTCATTTTAATTGAAAATAAGTATAATGTCGAGTATAAAATGACCATGAGTCAACTTTGTTGTAATCCAGGATCCCGGGCTTGTAATTTTGATGATAACAAATATTATTGATTGTCTATTTATTTCTCCTATGAGTATTGCATATTTTCTTTTGTGTGTACTAACATTTCAGAATATATATTTTGAATTTTTTTACAAACATTTCAGAATATAATACACTATGCAATGAAGATTTAGGGCACAAGACTGGGTAGAATAGGATGATGTTTACAAAAGTTTGTGATTTTTATTTACTTTTTTTAATATTTCTTGAGTCAAAGTCATATAGGTGGAAGAGTTTTATAAGGGCTACTCCGCCATACCGAGGAGGTGAAAGAGATTTGTAAGGGCTTCTATGCCTTGCTGTGAGGGTAAAAGGAGAGTCACTAGTGTTATTGCAATACTCATAATGGAGGACTCTAGGGAGTGGACGCATGTTAAGATTGACGGAACCATTATAAAACTCGTGTATGTTTGTTCTTGTGTTTACCTTTACTTTTTCATATTTTTATTTCTTGCATCTTACTTATTTCATATATGTGATTTGTGAGTTCTTTGTTTTGTAAAAATTAATTATCTTATTTTTTCTCTAAAAGATAAAAAAGAATATAGAAATTTAAAATTGGGAAAATGTTTTTCTTCTTTGCAAGTATTACTTAAAGTCAAAATAAAGTTTTTTGTTTAGATTGGTGTTGTCGAATTATTCGTTGAATCATAAACTTTTTTAAAGGATAATTTTTAAAGGGAATTTTTTAAACACCAATTCACCCCTACTCTTAGTGTGCATTTATAGTTCAAATCGGTCTAACAACCCAAATTTGAACTTTTAAGCATATTGCTATCAGACATGAATATACATATATTTACTTGTTAATTTACTTAAACGAGCATTTTTGACGTATTACAGATATATTGATGAGTATAATAGTAATTACATTGGATGTATATGATGCTTGCTATCATGATCTATATAATATTGAATGCTTTGTAAAGTTAAGAAAGACTTGGGTAAAAATGATTGACTTGACTTAGATTGGCTTAGAGTCATATTATTTTATATAGAAGGGTGGGCCAACGGGCTTTTTTTTAAATAAGATTTATGATGTTATTCTAAATGATATGAAAAAGGGAGATATAAGGAGATTGATTAATGTAATATTATATGTTGATGGACATGAAGTGACAACTTATTATATGAAAGCCACCTGTGACTTGTGACAAATGATATGAGATTGCTTACTAGCAACATGACTCATATGATTGACACTTGTTAATGTTGGTTTACAGGATGTGATGCAGAAAAAAATACCACATATAGCCATGTGTACTATCTTACTTGCATATGCATATGGCATGAGCATGCATAATGAATTACATAAGTGATATAATAATATGATATGCACATGATACAAGGCATGATCGACACATGCACATGATACAAATGATAAGATTGATACAAATGGCATCTCATACATATGAATCACATGATATACATTATATTTATACATGATATGATACTTGGTATACATATTTTGATACTATACGACATGCATGGATTATATACATAACACTTTTTTAAATGATATTATATTCTTTTCTAATTAGGAAATTAAAAAATATATAATGATGAACTAATTGAACTCTTGGATATTATATATAAATTTTAGAAAAAATGAATAAGATTGTAAATTGAGAAAAGAGTTATAGTTGTTTCCGCTAATTTCTATTCCTTAAAATGAGATTAGTAACTCCTTGTAAATTAATTTAGAGCTTAAATTTAAAATAAGAAAAAAACTTCCAAATTTTTATCATGGGGGCATTATAGTTTGTATTAAAGTAATGGTTGTTGGAAGAATCAGATTATGATAAGAGCTATAGTAATTGATTGAGATGGGTATAAATGGGTAGTTTTAAGATTTATTTTCATTATATGCATTCATAGCATGCATATGTATGATTGATTTATAACTTAATTGAAAAGAGTACTATATTGAATATAATGGATCCATATGAAGTAGCAAATGAGTGGAGTACAATAGCCCCAAAGAATTTTGGCAACATGATGTAGTTCACTAGTTTGATAGATTAGTTGATGAGTGATGCACATAGCAAGCAGACTAAGAGTAATGAGACTAAAGAGGATAAGGACTTATAGATATTCCATATATAACTTGTAACCCCCACTCTTTAAGGGACCAGTCGAGCCACAAGTAGCAGAGGACTGGCTATTAAAGATCTAAAAAAATTTTTTTTATATCATTTAGTATCCAAAAAACATAAAAGTATCACTTTGCAGTGTTTCTATTTAAAAGAGAAGCTGAGAGTGATTGATAGGATAATAACGGGACAAATTTTAGAGAAATGATGAATGCAAAAATTACTTGAGAAGAATTTGTTGTTTGTCTTCATAGATTGGTATTTGTCCCCATCAGTACGATGACAAATGTAGAAAGATTTCATAAGGTTAGAATAGGGAAATAAGAAAGTGATGTAAAATGAAGTTGAGTTTGCTTCACCAGCTAGGTATGCACCTCAACTGGTTAGTACCGCTGAAGGAGAAATGCTATATATATTCTTAAGAAGTCTGAAGAATGAATTGAGAAACCCACTTGTACAACTGAGAATTTAGGAGTTTTCAAAGTGAATGGAGAGAGCCAGAATGGTAGACAATGATTTGACTATTTCTCAGTTCAAACATAATAAGAGTAAAAAGAGAACATGTGAGGAGGTGACCGCATGAGAAAATAATAAGAAAAAAACATGTTTGTTGATATTAGGAGAGGTCCCATGGTATAATTGGCAATATACAAGAGTGATCTAGATGTGGTAGGATATGATAGTGTTATCCGATAACATAATAGTGCTTTAGATGTGGTCAATATGGTCACATGATGATGGATTGCTCACAGAGAGGATTTGGAGATATGGATCTAGGATGGATCAGTTTAGGCAAGCATATTGACAAAGACTTGAAGAATCTAAAATGTATAGTGGAAGTTCTATAAGCAGGACTAATGCAAAAAATGTGAGTAAGAGTTAGAGGCAGCCCACACTGTCAATGATGACAACACCCCAAGTACAACCTAGAGTATATAGCTTGAGTCAGCATGAAATGAGAGATTCACCGGAAAGGTCCATTGATATAGTTTTATGTTATGAATGTTATTTCTTATGATTAAAATGTGTTGCATAACATATTATATGATTGATTGATTGATATGCATGAATGTGTAAATAAATGAGTATATGTTTTGATGGATAATTGATGTGATCAATGATTAATGATTGTATTATGTATGTTAATTAGCAGTTCATAGTGAGAAATGTCGGTGATGATAATTAGTAGTCATTGTTTGACACTAACTATCAATATTTTCTAGCCATCAATTAACATAAATACATATTGTTTGTTGTCAATCATCAATCAACATTGGTGTCTGTTGTTACCCATTGCCTATCGCTAGCTATCAATTGACATTGACAATTATTGATACATATCATCTCCTTCTATCTATCTCCATTCGGCACCAAATCCCTTCCTCGGCACCAAATCCCTTCCTCATTTGATGGCACCTGCTATCTGACTTTTAAGTTTCTCCATCAATCATCGCTTTAATTTCCACCAATTATTGATATTTGATATTCATTAGTCACCAACCTTCTAATGTCATTTTAATCACACTAACTCTTCTCTTATTTAGAGAATAACCAAACTTATTACCCAATTACATAATAAATTTTTAGCTCCCCATGAAGTACCACTCGATTCTAGCCAGTGATTAATATTTTGTGTTTGTCCAACATCCATCTATATCATCCAATTTTCCCTCTTCTTAAAAGAATGACCTATTCAACCACCCATAACATTTGATTTCAAAAATACTTCTTTCCACATAAGGTTTATGAAAGATAAGCTAATCTTTTATGTATTTTTTTCATCTTTAAATATCATTGTTTTTAAAAAATTTTAATTATAATTGACCCAAAAAATAGAGGATGTAAGATGAGTTGCATGCCTATGATATTTGCATATGAGAGTAGCAAGTCAAATGATGTTACTTAATTGAAGAAAAATCACCTAATAAATAAAAATATACTTTGTTAATATGAAATTTAAGTATTTAAATTTAATCATTCGAAGATACACATGTCAAGTAATAACTCATATTTTGATCTAGTTAAATAATTTTTTTATAAGTCAATATAAGTCAAAATTATAAATCATCTTCACCATAATATAAATATTATAGTTATTTAATTACACTTTTTTTTAATAATTTTGGGCATTAGTGTAAATCTTTAAGAAATTGATATTTTATCGGTATAAATGAGGTTTTGGGACAATCATGTGACCATTTGCAAACCAATTTTGCCAAAAATTTTTAAATATTATGAGTTATTTTATAGATATTTTTTAATAATTTTTGAAAGCTCTCGATTTAAAAATATAAAAAAAAAATTATATTAATTTTTTCTAAAATTAAATAATTACATAATTATATTTATATATTATTATTATTTAAATCTAAATATCCTAATCTACTTTCTAAACTTTTTTTAATGTCTTTCTTCTTAAATTGGCTAACAAAGAATGAAGAGAGAGAAATTGAGAAGAAAAATAAGGAGAGAGAAAAAAAGATCACGGATTTGGAGGTTGTAGAATAATTTTCGTTAGTTGACCCTATTGAGAGATATTCTCGTCTCATTGTAAGGAACTATTATTCTATTTTTTGTTTCAATAATTTAGTATTCTTTACAAATTTTTTGTTGAAATTTGTACTTTCATTATCCAAAAATAAGGATAATTTTGTATTGGTAAAACTTTTATTGCGTAATTTTTTATATGTTATAGATATAGAGAATTTAAACTTTTGAGTATTTAAATGTGATTTTTTTTGTCAAGTGCTTTTGAAAAAAAATAGTGATTTACTAATTCAAAATTTAATTTTAACATCTAAAAATAGTATTTTAGTTCAATTAAAACTTCAGAATCTTGTTATAGATGATCTCTAATAATTTGGTTAACTTTTTAAAATGTGAATTTCTATTAAGTAGGGTTTTCTGTTGCGTACTGTTAGGATATTTTGACACTTTTTGAATTAAGCTCATTATGCTTTATTTATTGTAATGCATTAGAAATAAAAATGAGTATGTGATTGAGTAATAGCTGGTCGCTATTACTATTATAGTATTGTAATAACAAATGTGTGTGAGCAAAAAAAAAAAAAAAGTAAATACTGGTTATTCATTGACGTTGGTTAGAGACTGATTGACTTGTATATGATGGTGGGTCGATGTACTTTCTTTTAAATGTTGTGATTTGATATTATTCTCTACTGATTCGCGTGATACTGATTGAGGGTTATAATGAGACGTTTATTGTACCTAAGAGCAAATAGTGAAGACTATGTTTACTAAGCCAACGATTTATTGATATTGATACAATACTGAAAAAATACCGATTAAGCCATGACTTCTTACTTATTTAGTGTAACTACTAAAATGCAGGTTATTGAGACATTATTTATATTGTTGTATAAATTTATTATTACTGTACCGATTTATTGTTATTGTTGTTGCCACTGGTTTTAATGATATTGATATTGATATTGTTATTGATTTACCAATACAAAAAGCTTGATATATATATATTGAGCACGTGATATACTGAATATACTGAATATACTGAACATGTGATTTAGATATTGAAGTTAATACTAACTTAGAAAGAAATACCGAGCAAGTGATTTATACTGTTATTTTATACAATTTTACTGCATTGATATAAATTTAATTTTCTTGGAATGACAGTAGTTTATTTGGCTACTTAGTTTCAAATTTTATTATTTCTTTATTGTATTTTTTAATGGTTTCTCAACTATACTGCTTTCACTACTTATGATTTCTATTATTACCTTATGATTACTGCATGTGGGCTTTACTGTTTTTGTACTAGTTCATGATCATATGATTGTTGCTATCCGTGATTTGACTGCTGACATGCATATTGTTATTTTATTATTCATTGAGTTTAATTGTATGATTTGATTAGTTGCTGGACTATTGAGCTCATTATATACGATTAAATGATTTAAGTCATGAGCAAGGAAGCAGGAGTGAGAGATTGATCAGGATTCTTCATGTTTAAGTTTTTTTTTTTTAATTTTAACTATTATTTGGCACTCATGACATAATAGTTATTATATGATTGTATAGATTCTGAATAATATATATGAATTTTCAGAAAATAATACAACATATATATTGATATTTTGATCAATAGTTTTATTTCAGCTGATATTTATATTGATAAAAAAATTAGATAACTCTGATTATCATATATTAAAAGATAAAATAATAATTCTTTCAGTTCTTAAGATATTACAAGTCATGTATCTCTCTCTCTCTCACACACACACACACACACACACATATATATATATATATATATATATATATATATATATATATATATATATATATATATATATATAATTTTATAATTTTATAATCAAATAAATACATAATACTAAGTGAAGAAGATGTGTCTCATGTATGTCATGTCCTTAATTTGTGGGATTACATGGTCTCATTTACTGCCCATCTTCCTTCATCTTCTCTCAGTTCGCCCTTGCTCACATCTCGGCCAAGAATATATTTTAGTCTCAATAACAGGAGGGATTAGAAGGTCCTATCCGATATCCAGAGGGGTTTGGGTCACTTTCCTTTCCTTCCCTTGCCTCTCAGGAGATTCTTTCCTTCTAGCTTGGGATTTTGAGGTAAACATCAACGCCATAACCATATTCACGTATGTGTTTTCGTATATTCTAGTGTTTTATTGACTGCGGCAGTGTCGGCGATTTGGGCGGTTCTATCTTTTGTTCTTGATCCGTGGAAGCCACAGTAGTCGGCAAGTTTTGAGCTCAGAAATCTCTTATCGCCTTATTCTTCCTTGTTTTTTGATGTATTTGTTTGTCGGTTATTTCTCCTCTTTTTTTTTTTTGGTGGATCCTTATCTACTAGTTGGATGCTTAATTTTTTAATTCGTTTCACTTTCTTTGGTTTTTGTTTAATTATTCTCTTCTTTATTTACTGGGAGTTGAGGAGCTCTATAGTGGTTTAGTGAAATGGATGTCTTTTGATATATGGTTATTGAGATAATCTGCATGTGATGCGGCGTTATATCTGAGTTTTGTGTCTGTCTTCTAGGTGAAACTTGTTCCGTTGCGATTTACTGAATTAATGCATTTGGAATTGGTATGTCTACTGGCAATGCTAATATTGGTGAAATTGTTCGAATGCATGAATAATAACGATTGAATTAGAAGAAAATATCTGAAAGAGTGTTGGAATGCTGGGTAATTGTGAAATGTTTTGATAGGGAAGACTTTTATGGTGTACTTTTTAGTTTTGTATGACATTTGCATTGTTAGAGTATCTTTTTACTGGGTCCTTTAGTTTAATGCCCTGTTTGCAAAATGGACACTTGGAGTAGTATTTAATGAAAGATAAAGAAGTTAAAAATAGACTTATTTGATTCATGTATAACGAAGGATAAAAAATATGATTAGATGGATGGATAAAATTAATGTCCAATGATTAAATTTAAAGCACTATATCTAAGGTAACAATAATAGGAATAGACTATGTTCATTATAATATGTGAAGAGTAGATTTAACAACTCTTGCAACATTGAGCAAGAACAAATAAAAATTAAGGTTTTGTAAGCCGTCCTCCAGTAGTTGGGAAATGCTAATGTATGAGTTGACAATATATTTATTTGTTGATGAGTAATATTTGAGTTTTGGTTCTAGGATGGGTTATTTTAACTCATTTAAGTGAATGATATTTTTTGGCGATTGGAAATTAGTGGAGGGTTATGATGGGGTAACTCTTAGGAAGTTTTCATATAGGAATTTCGTATTTTAAATCATTTTCATGACTAGTTTGTATTGTGTTACTAAAGGAAGACATTGATGAAATCTAAACAATGTTTCACCATAATACCATGCATATTAAGAAGTGTGCATTCTCTGCTTGAAGGATCATCGTTCTCTTTATTCTGATCAATGTAACCATTAACATATATAAGATGGGTCAAAGCTAGTAATTTCTTTTGTCATCAATCCCTTGTTGATTGCTATAATTTATTTTCTGCTTTTAGTTTTACAAGTTTCCATTGAAAATCTCAAAATCTTCTTCTTGGCGTGATCACAATTTTTTTACTAAGGTTCATGAGCAATCTTCTAAAATGAAGACATTGCATCATAAGTTTTATTGAATTTGCACCACTTATTTCATCTGTAATAAACTGGTACTGCTTATTTCTTATCTTTGCTTCTTAAGGAAGAATCATTAATAATGTACTTTGTTTAGTTTATTTTCTTGTAGTTGACTTGTTTCTCGAATTTACCTGTCTTTTCATAGAATGCTATTTTCCAATCTGATTTTTGGTTTAGTTTGCTGATTCTATATCACTCTAGCTCACCATTTTAGAAATTAATTGTGTGCCTGCTTGAGATTTCTGTGGTTGTATATCTCTGATGATTTTTGCAGGAAACCTATTATAATCTGATTTGCCGGCGTGCATGTTTAGCTGTTTACTGGATTTCCTATCTGGCATTTATTGAAAATAAATGGGCTGAATCTGGTATTTCATGGGAGGTCTGGATGAAACTGAACCACCTTTAAAACGTGTAAAAGGATCTTCAGTCGAATCGGAGAGCATTTCAAGCAAGTCATCTCTTCAAGGTCCCATTGATAATTTGGGAGGCCCAAGAACCAGGCCTCTACCATCCGCAGTGAAAGACATGGTTGGTTCTAAGGGTGTTATTAAAAAGGTAGAATTTATTAGGATTATCACAAAAGCCTTATATTCTCTTGGTTATGAGAAAAGTGGAAAAGTTCTTGAAGAGGAATCAGGAATAAACTTATATTCATCTACAGTAAGCCTTTTTAGGAAACAAGTGCTTGATGGTAATTGGGATGAAAGTGTTGCAACGCTTGAGAAGATTGGCTTAAGTGAACAAATCCTGAAATCTGCATCATTTTTGATATGGGAGTACAAATTCTTTAACCATCTGGAGAAGGATGAAGTCATGGATGCTTTGGGGACACTGAGGAATCAGATTGCTCCTCTCAAAATTAACATAAAACGTGTACATGAACTTTCTAGTTGTTTCGTTCAGTCCTCACGACATGGCTTACTCGGATTTGCCAATATGGAAATCGATTCTGAAAAATTAGGATTGAAGCTTCTAGAGGAATTGAATAAACTTCTTCCCCCGACTGTTATGATACCTGAGAACAGGCTAGAGAATTTGGTTGAACAGGCACTTTGTCTTCAAAGGGAAACTTGTTTTCTTCACAACTCTGTAGATAAGACACTTTCATTATATACCGATCATCAGTGTGGAGAAGATCAGATACCATTAAAAACACTCCAGGTTTGAATTTTGTATTATAGATATATTTTATTTGTCTTATCTACATTCAGATATGTTGTTTTTACTAATCTATAGAACATTTTACTTTTTCCCTTCGTACTATTATCCGTATTCTACTTATCTATTCTAGGTTTAAGCTGTTCAACTTAAATCTTTTGCTCACTGCTAGTGGTATTCATAATCATATCTTATTAGCTACTTTTTTTATTATTTTGTGGTGCTTTAAATTTATTTTTAATCACTAAGGTGATCTTCAGTATTCTTTGTTGATGTTTAACAATAGTTTTGGTATGAGAAAAGAGCTATGACATTTCAAAACTTCATCCAAGTGTCGGGAGCTCTCTATGTATGGTACACATTTTATTTGTCGGATGTTATACCCATAGTACATATTTAGGCTTTAATTTCGAGAATTATACATATCTCATATCCCTAACCTTTTGTGGTGCCTGTGTCAATATTCTTATCTGACAATTGAATAAGTTTTCTTTGATAACAAATGTAATAGTCTATGTGAAGCAGGGACATTCTTACTTAGGGGCTAGAGCCATATACATTATTTATTAGTTCTTGAGATTCTTAGATACACAAGGTTAACAAATATTGTATTGAGTATATCAGATACGCTGGGTTGAAAATTATATTGATGTAGACATACCAAGTAATTTTGATGGGGACATCAGATCGTGGAAGGTTTATCAGAGACGTGGCCGTCGATCTACGACCACGATTGGGTCGTTGTATTTTTGATTTGTTTTATGCATTTTCTTATTTATGATGTCTTATTGTATTTGCTTTATTATCTTTCCCCGTTGTACCCTTTTAGTAAGGGAGGTCGTATGTAAGCCCTAGGGGCATTGTAGCCCTTTATGTTTTGAGCCATTATAAGAGGCTATTTATAGCCCCATTGTTCTTCTTTTCAAGTAATGAATGAATGAATGATAATTTTTTTTCCATTGTGATTTCTTTGTGAGATCTTATAAGCATTTGAGAGAGAAATCCCTAGGAGAGGGAGATCGGATCACCCACCAATCTTGGAAACGGCCAGGTTCGTGGTTCCTTATTCTTGTCTTCTCATTAACCCCTTCTCCCAAACCTTGCTGCCAATCATTTGACTCCCCCCCCCCTCCCCCCCCCCCCCCCCCACCCCCCCCATCCCCCCCCCCCCCCCCCCCCCCCCAACATAAACTTCTCTTCATTGGTTAAACTCAACCCCTTGCCCCCCCTTGCTCACCTGACCCCTTTCCCCCACATCAACACCCACAGTTTCCACCTCAAACCGCCGGCCCTAGCCCCTTAGCCACCGCCCCCATCCTCTCTCCCTTCTTTCTTGGGTTTCCTAATTTGGTTGGGATTAATTTGGAATCAATTTGAAATTCAAATAAATTAAATTTGAATTCCAAATTCTTTCCTTAATATAACTATTCTATTTTAAGGAAAGTTCTTAATTTAAATCAATTTGAATTTTAAATTCAAATTGGATTTAATTAAAACCTTTCCTAATTCCTAAATCCAAATTAAGAAGCCTTAATTCCTCCCACAATTAAGCCCCATAGCCGCCAGCCCCTATTGGAGAGAATTGGGGAGTTATTTCCTAAAGCTCCCTTTTCTCTTTTGGAAAGATTTCCAAATCTCCTCAGCCGAATTTTCCAAAGCCCACAATTCTTAATTTATTTCCAAAACCAAATGATTGATTTAAGAAATAAATCCCCATCCCTCATTGTGCCGTCCGGTCCCCTCTCTCTACCTGCCCCCTCTCTCTCTCCACTCCCCCTCTCTCTCTCTCTCTCATTAATTCCACCTCCCCAATTTAGGGGAGTTAATTCCTCCTCCTAATTTTCTCCTCTCTTAATTTCAAAACCGGAAATAAATTTCAGATTTTGAATTTAAATATCCCCTTCAACCTAATCCTAACTCCAAGTGCGGCTCCCCCGTTTTGGTCGAACCCTCTCCTCTCCTTAGCTCTTACTCTATGATGCACCGACATGGACACGGCAACACGGGCACGACACGACACGGACACGGGACACGGGACACGGCAATTTTTAAAAATATAGGACACGGGTGCGGCGTGGACACGGCATAATCACGGACACGGCGTAGACAGATAGCTCTTTTGAACCTTCACCTAATCCACCCCCGCCAGTAGCAGAGCTCATTTTGCTAACAAACCAATCATACATATGAATACACCAAATTAAATTGATATGAAGTGAAATCAAAATATCCCAATAATAAGACAACATGAATACAACAATATACCAGTCTGCCGGGGGTCCAAGGGGGCGCTGCCCCCTGGCGGGGTTCGACCTATACGTCCAGAACCTTGGCGGTGACTAGGTTCAATCCTTTCTTAGACTTAATGGGGCTCAAAATTTTATTGTAAGAGTAATTTTGAAGTTATGCTTATTTTTAAAGTTCATAAGTTGTTTGTATGGGAAGATACCGAGTGGTACCGAGCATGTACCTAGCAGTACCGAGCATATACCTAGCAATACCGAGCATGTACCTAAGTACTGAGCGGTACCGAGCATGTACCTAGCAGTGCCGAGCATGTACCAAGCGGTACTGAGCATATATTGAGCAGTACCGAGCATGTACTGAGCGGTACCGAGCATATACTGAGCATGTACTGAGCAATACTGAGCATGTACTGAGCGGTATCGAGCATATACTGAGCAATACCGAGCATGTACCTAGCGATACCTCATTTAATAACCGGACACGCGTGTCCGATTTTAATTTTAATTTTTTTAATTGCGACACTCTAATGCCGTGTCGGACACGTGTCCATGCCGTGTCCGACGCGTGTCCGTGTTCGACACGTGTCTGACACTGTATACCCTCTCTAAGTGCCGTGTCGGTGCATCATAGCTCTTACTCTTGTGAGGATCCCTCTTCTCTCAAGACATTTAGGAGCTTTGAAGGCGCCATCGGTACCACCACAAACACAAAGCCAATGCATGGCTGATCCAGATGTTGACTACGGCCTCTCCTACAACGAGCAAGGGTTCGTGTGCATCTTGCATTCAACCTTCTTCGACATCAACCCGCGCATCGACCACACCGTGGAAGAATATGTGGAGCGCATCTTGGATACCCTGGTCGATGTTATTGAAGAACAAGTTGGAACCGCGAGTGGAGGATTGCAACCGATCCTTAACGAAGGTTTTCTAATTTCCTTTTCTCGTATTTCTTAACGTCTAATCATTTCTTGTGATTTGATTGTAGTCATGAAGGACGCGTTTGCCCGATTCTGTCGAGCTTAGTAAACGTCTAAATCTTATTGTTATACTAGGAATTTTCGTTGAAAGCTACTACTTTGCATGATATTGTTTTTCTACGATATTTTGATGATTCAAATATCTTGATATGCAACTTAGCCTAAATGAAAGTGTCCGCTCTTACGTTTTGATTCATCGTTTTATTTGCTAATAGTTATATTTGTTATTTCTCTAATCTATAAATTGTGCAAGCTCTTAACCAAACCATTCCAAGCATTGTAGTCCTACATCATCTGGTATCAGAGCATGGTATGCTCTTATTGCATGTATTAGGATCCATCGTAGAGTTCTCTTTTTAGCATTTTACTTTATTACGCATTCCGCCTTTGCATCTGTTTCATTTAGAAATTGATAGGTTGTTGTCCTTGTTTCTGCATTCATTTTGCAAAGCATAAGTGTGTTTATTTCATATTACTTGCTGGCCTTTGCATCATAGTCAACGTAGGTGTCCTGAAGTGAACCTCAATGGACTTGAAATAACTTGGTAGGACTTTAGACTTATTGGTAGGCCAAATAAACAATATTAGTCAGCAACTCAAAGAGAACCAAGCCGACCTAGCTGAGCTTCGTAGAGACACCACTGAGCGATTTGACACACTTGAGCGAGCAAGAGAGCATCCTATCCCTTACACCCCATCGAGACCACTGTCTATGTATGGGGATGACACCTACCTGGATGAGAGGCAACATCGTGCCAGTCATCGAGTTCCCCACCAGGGACATGACCCACGTCATGATCCTGATGTACCACTCATGAAAAATATTAAAGTTGATGCTCCTACCTTTGATGGCACTCTTGATCCCCAGCTCTTCCTGGACTGGGTCAAAGGTATGGACAGTTTTTTTAAGTGGTATAATATCTCCGAGGCTAGGAAGGTCAGTTTTGCGGAGATAAAATTCACGGGTAGGGCGAGCCAGTTTTGGGCCAACTTAGAGAGCCTTAGGGAAGCCAGGAATGATTACCCCATTATCGATTGGCCGTCCATGAAGCGGGAATTCAAGCAGAAGTACTTTCCTCTCTCATACTTCCCCCGATTATTAGATAGGTGGAATATGCTGACTGAAAGCAACAAACCAGTTAAGGAGTACATCGCCTCGTTCGATGACTTCCTGATTCGTTGCAAGGGGGAGACCTCTACCACCCCCGCGCAGATCTTGTCTATGTTTCGGACCGGGTTGCGAGAGGATCTTTGTAATGAGCTGTTTGCCCGAAATTTCACTACACTGGAGAATGCCTACAGCCTAGTGCTTGATCTAGAGGAGACCCGTTCACAGCACCTGAGTTGTTCCCATGACTCTAGGCCCTCCTACAGACCGTCTGTTAGTTCCACTCCTCACACTTCTGCTGCTCGACCCACTTCCGGGAGCACGACCCGACCACCCACGGGTCCTCCTGCACCTCGATCTGATTTTAGGAATAAACCTCCCACTCCTCAGTCCAGTCCCAAGGGACCAAGTGCTTTCGATGCCTGGGGTATGGGCACATCGCTTCTCAGTGCTCCAGTCCCTATAAAGTCTCGATCATCGAGGAGATTACTGAAGACGATCTCGAGCCTGAGGTTGATCATATTTACCAGGTCGAGGATGAAGGCGAGTACTTCGAGGAGGATGACGACACTACTGTCCTCCATTGTCTTCAGAAATTGGATACATCTCCCATCTGCACGTGGTGAGATGTGCGCTATTACACCAGACACCCACGGATGACTGGCGTAGGACCACAAATTTCCACACCTACACCAAAATCAAAGACAAGAACTGTAAGGTCATTGTGGATAGTGGTAGCTATATAAATGCTGTTTCTTCCAGCATGGTATCCAAGTTGGGTCTTTCTGTCGTTCCTCATCCCAACCCGTAGAAGGTAGCGTGGGTCAACTCCACTGCCTTGGAGGTAAAGGAACAAAGCAACTTACCTATCTCCTTTGCTGACTACAAGGAGAAAGTTTGGTGCGATGTACTGATTATGAATGTTGGACAAATTATTTTGGGTCGCCTATGGATTTATGATAACGATGTCCACATTTTTAGGCTTTCGAACACCTGCGTGCTCAAACATGCAGGCAAAAATATTAAACTTTTGCCATCGCAGCCCCGGGTTACGGATGACTCAAAATCCAACCCCATTAAGTCTAAGAAAGGACTGAACCTAGTCACCGCCAAGGTTCTGGACGTTGAGGTTGCTCAAGGCGCACCTCTATACGCCTTAATGGGTCGTGAGATCCTCGCAGAATCTGACGAACCTATTCCTCAAGAAGTTTAACCCATTTTGGGACAGTATGCTGATGTCTTTCCCGATGATCTTCCAGATCAGTTACCCCCACTTAGAGATATTCAACATGTAATAGACTTCATCACTAGAGCCTCCCTCCCGAACCTGCCACATTATCGCATGAATCCCACAGAACATGTCAAGCTTAAGAAGCAGGTCGATGAGTTACTGCAGCGAGGTTTCATTAAGGAGAGTCTTAGTCCCTGCGCGGTGTCAGCTCTTCTTACATCGAAGAAGGACAGATCTTGGAGAATGTGTATTGATAGTCGTGCTATCAACAAGATCACGGTTTAATATCATTTCCCTCTTCTGAGACTGGACGATATGCTCGATATGATGATGGGCGCTACTATGTTCTCCAAAATTGATCTCAAAAGTGGATACCACCAAATCCGGATTCGACCCAGAGATGAGTGGAAAATGGCCTTCAAGACCAAGGATGGTCTCTACGAGTGGTTAGTCATACCTTTTGGGTTAAGTAACGCCCCGAGCACCTTCATGAGGATCATGAGTCAAGTGTTGCGCTCGTTTATTGGAAAGTTTGTCGTCGTCTACTTTGATAACATTCTTATTTATAGTTAGTCGATTAGTCAGCACTCAGACCACTTAAGGCAAGTTTGTGAGATTTTAAGGAAGGAACAGCTTTATGCCAATCCTAAGAAATATATCTTCCTTGTAGATCGCGTCATCTTTTTGGGCTTCATCGTTTCAGCCCAAGGGGTTTCCGCAGACCTTAAGAAGGCGAAGGCTATTGTTGAATGGTCTGTCCCTCAGAACATCCGGGAAGTTCGTAGCTTCCACGGATTAGCCACCTTCTATGGGAGATTCATTCAAAATTTTAGCACTATCGTATCTCCTATTACTGATTGCTATGATGCACGGACACGGCGACACGGACACGACACGACACGAAACGGACACGGGACACGGCTTTTTTAGAAAATATAGGACACGGGTACAGCGCGGACACGACAATATAATTTTTTTATGTAGTATATATATATTAATGTAATATCATATTAAAAATGACAAATAATAATAAATGAATGATATGATAACTTGTCTAGCTTATAATATAAAATATTTAGTACAAAATATCTAGTACAACCACAAAAATATAAGCAAATAATCACTTACTACAACATCAAGCATCAAGCTTCAACTACTAGGATTAGCTTTAGAGGTTTGTTTTTCATTGAATATCACTGCTTTCAACTCTGGCTCAACAAGAGAAAGATTTGTAATTGTGCAAAAAGAGAGGAGATGAAAATACCTTCATTGCCAAAGAGAAATGAAAATGAGAATATTCGATGAATGGGTATTAAATGCAGACGTTGATTTGGTGTTGTGGATAGGAAATAATAAATTTAGTTTAAATCTCGCCAAATATAAGAAATTATATTTTAAAAAAAATTTAAAATATTTAAGATACGCGTGTTGGACACGCGTGTCCAATTTGATTTTAATATTTTTTTAATCGGACACGTTTTCGGCGTGTCCAACACGTGTCGGAGGAGTGTCGTGTCGGACACTGCATGCCTCTTTGAGGAGAAGTGTCGGTGCATCATAGACTGATTGCTTAAAGAAGGGTGATTTCCAATAGACCCCGGCGGCCACTAGAGCTTTTGATGAAATCAAGCAACAGATGGTGGAAGCCCCAGATGAGACTTCCTGATTTCTGCAAAGTCTTCAAAGTAACCTGCGATGCTTCGGGGGTCGGAATTGGAGGAGTCCTCTCCTAGGAAGGTCACTCAGTAGCCTATTTTAATGAAAAACTTAATGATATTCGGCAGCGTTATTCCGTATGACAAAGAGTTTTACGCTGTGATCCAATCTCTTCGTTATTGGCGACACTACATGCTCCCGCAAGAGTTTGTCATTTTCTTGGATCACAAAGCTCTGCGTTATATCAACTCCCAAAAGAAATTAAATGCACGTCAAGATCGATGGGTCGAGTTCCTTCAGGAGTACACTTATACCCCTTAGACATAAGGCGGGAGTTGAAAATAAAGCTACTGATGCTCTCAATCGTCGTATGATGACTACTACTGAGATGAGAGTAGAAGTCATGGGATTTGACCAAATAAAGAGGGACTATTTGGAATACCCCGACTTCAAGGAGACTTACTCTCTCTTGTCCATAGGCAGCATGCGTCTTGTGGACAATTTTCTATTGGAGGATGGTTATCTTTTCAAAGCTCAAAGGCTTTGTATCCCTAGCACCTCCCTTAGGAAGTTTTTTGTCTGGGAACTCCACGCCGGAGGCCTCGCTGGGCACTTCGGTCGGGACAAAACTATCGAAGCCGTGGAGTATCGTTTCTATTGGTCCAGTCTTAAAGAGATGTCGGTCGGAGGGTCAGTCAATTCCACACCTGCCAACAGGCCAAACAACGCAAACAAAACACGGGTCTGTACACTCCTCTGCATGTCCCTAGTTGCCCTTAGCAGGATGTTAGCATGTATTTTATCTTAGGCCTACTTAAGACGATTCGTAGGAACGACGCCATCTGTGTTGTTGTTGATCGGTTTTCCAAAATGACGCATTTTCTTCCTTGCTCCAAAACATCCGATGCCTCTCACATTGCTAAGCTATATTTTAATGAGGTCATCCGTTTACATGGTTTACCCAAAACCATTGTATTGGGTTGGGATGTGAAATTCACTAGCTATTTTTGGAAAATCCTGTGGATGAAAATGGGCACTAAATTATAAATTTTCACTGCCTTTCACCCACAGGCGGATGGCCAAACCGAGGTAGTTAATAGGAGTTTGGGTAATTTGTTGTGGTCTTTGGTTGACGAGCACATTAAGGACTGAGATTTCATTTTGCCTACTGCTGAGTTTGCTTATAATAATTCTATTAACCGAACCACTGGCTTAAGTCCTTCTGAAATTGTATATGGGTTCAAACCTAGACAACCGTTAGACCTTATACCCATGTGTTATATGTATAGGATTTCTGAGTCTGCATCATCATTTGCATGAACTTTATAAAGAAATTGCACAACAAATTGAAAACAATGATTTAAAACTTTTGAGGTTGGTGACTCCGTGATGGTGCAGATTCGTCCGGAACGGTTCCCGCAGGGAACAATTAAGATGTTGCATGCTAACAGTGCTGGACCATTCAAAATACTTAAGAAAATCAATGATAATGCTTATGTAGTAGATCTGCCTACAAAATTCAACATCAATCCCTCTTTTAACATAGAAGATCTAGTTGCATATGAAGGTCCTATGAAAGTCCTGACTTCAACCCATCAAATCCACTCATACAACAACCTTGTGTGACCCCACCGTGTGAGAACCCAAACATACATCCACTACCAAATATTCCCAAATCACCCATGGCAGAAAAGGTGGACTCGATCCTAAGTGATGATATCATATCCACAAGGGAAGGTGGACGAAGAAGATACGTTAAGAAGTTGCATGCTAACAGTGCTAGACCATTCAAAATACTTAAGAAAATCAATGATAATGTTTATGTAGTAGATCTGCCTGCAAAATTCAATATCAATCCCTCTTTTAACATAGAAGATCTAGTTGCATATGAAGGTCCTATGAAAGTCCTGACTTCAACCCATCAAATCCATTCATACAGCAGCCTTGTGTGATCCCACCATGTATGAGAACCCAAACCTACATCCACTACCAAATATTCCCAAATCACCCATGGCAGAAAAGGTGGACTCGATCCTAAGTGATGATATCATATCCACAAGGGAAGGTGGACGAAGAAGGTACTTAATCAGGTGGAAAGGAAAGCCCGAGTTAGAGGATACTTGGTTGGATCGCGAGGAGTTGCAGCAGATTGACCCAGATGCATTAGAGATCTACAAGAGTACCAGAGACACTTACTCGACGGAGTCGAGCTTTCTCCCATCCCGGGTGAATGATGGGGATATCAGATTGTGGAGGGTTTATCAGAGACGTGACCGTCGATCTACGACCACAATTGGGTCGTCGTATTTTTGATTTATTTGATGCATTTTCTTATTTATGATGTCTTATTGTATTTGCTTTATTATCTTTCTCGTTGTACCCTTTTAGTAAGGGAGGTCGTATGTAAGCCCTAGGAGCATTGTAGTCATTTATATTTTGATTCATTGTAAGAGGCTATTTATAGCCCAATTATTCTTCTTTTCAAGCAATGAATGAATGAATGATAAATTTTCTTCCCTTGTGATTTCTTTGTGAGATCGTATGAGCATTTAAGAGAGAAATCCCTAGGAGAGGGAGATCAGATCACCCACCAACCTTGGAGACGGCCGGGTTTGTGGTTCTTTATTCTTGTCTTCTCATTAACCCCTTCTCCCAAACTTTGCCGCCGGTCATTTGACTCCCCCCACCACCACCACATAAACTCCTCTTTATTGGCTAAACTCAATCCCTTGCCCCTCTTGCTCACCTGACCCCTTTCCCCCCACATCCACAACCACGGTTTCCTCCTCAAATCGCTGGCCCTAGCCCCTTAGCCACCGCCCCCATCCTCTCTCCCTTCTTCGTTGGGTTTCCTAATTTGGTTGGGGTTAATTTGGAATCAATTTGAAATTCAAATCAATTAAATTTGAATTCAAATTCTTTCCTAATTTAACTGTTCTATTTTAGGAAAGTTCTTAATTTAAATAAATTTCATTTTATAATTCCTAAACCCAAATTAAGAAGCCTTAATTCCTCCCACAATTAAGCCCCATAGCCGCCGGCCCCTATTGGAGAGAATTGGGGATTTGTTTCCTAAAGCTCCCTTTTCTCTCTTGGAAAGATTTCCAAATCTCCCCACTCCTCCAGGGCCGATTTTCCAAAGCCCACAATTCTTAATTTATTTCCAAAACCAAATGATTGATTTAGGAAATAAATCTCCATCCCCATCCCTCATTATGCCACCAGCCCCCTCTCTCTCTCTCTCATTAATTCCCCTCCCCAATTTAGGGGAGTTAATTCCTCTTAATTTTCTCCTCTCTTAATTTCAAAATCTGAAATAAATCTGAAATGATTTCAGATTTTGAATTTAAATATCCCCTTCAACCTAATCCTAACTCCACGTGTGGCTCCCCGGTTTTGGCCGAACCCTCTCCTCTCCTTAGCTCTTACTCTTGTGAGGATCCCTCTTCTCTCAAGACATCTAGGAGCTTTGAAGGCGCCGTCGGTACCACCACAAACACAAAGCCAATGCATGGTCGATCCAGATCTTGACTACGACCTCTCCTATGATGAGCAAGGGTTCGTGTGCATCTTGCATTCAACCTTCTTCGATATCAACCTGCGCATCGACCACACCGTAGAAGAATACGTGGAGCGCATCCTGGATATCTTGGTCGAGGCTATTGAAGAACAAGTTGGAACCGTCGAGTGGAGGATTACAACCGATCCTTAACGAAGGTTTTCTAATATCCTTTTCTCGTATTTCTTAACGTCTAATCCTTTCTTGTGATTTGATTGTAGTCATAAAGGACGCGTTTGCCCGATTCTGCCGAGCTTAGTAAACGTAGGGAATTGAGTGCACTTCATTGTTTTCTAAATCTTATTGTTAGATTAGGGATTTTCGTTGAAAGCTACTACTTTGCATGATATTATTTTCCTACGATATTTTGATGATTCAAATATCTTGATATGCAACTTAGCTTAAACGAAAGTGACCGCTCTTACGTTTTAATTCATCGTTTTATTTGCTAATAGTTATATTTGTTATTTCTCTAATCTATAAGTTGTGCAAGCTCTTAACAAAACCATTGCAAGCATTGTAGTCATACATCAGATTTACCAATATCCATTGGCTCAAGCTTTTGGGTTATAAATGGGTTTAATCCCTGGTGTGTTTGGCCTAACTTCAATTCTCAGTGGTTCCACACCCTAATAAGTGGTATAATATTTGGGATTAGACGGTTCATGAAATTTGTGGCTCCCATGAAACTTGGCTCCTCCAGTACGATTGAACAAGGTTCAAGAGTGGGTGACTCTGATGATCTGATGTCAGATCTACATAATTTGATACTTGATTGTATTTGAGTGGGAGTGATCAATGATATGAAGAGGCTGCACATGATGAGAAGATTGTTTAGGCATGCTATACTATTGGGTTTACTCCATTAAATATGTTGATGTAGAAGCAACAAGTGGTTGATTCTCGATCGTAGGTTTAAGTTTTTTGGCTTGAAAATGAGTTTTCCATTGGTCTGTCTGGTTCAACTTCACTTCCCCTTTGGCTCAACACTTCTTAAAAATAATATATAATAAACAATGGTGCAATCATACAACAACAATAACAATAACAAGAAGCCTTTATCCCACTATGTGATGCAAATATGTGAATTTTAAATGCTTACTAATGGTACTTGCATAAGTTCATATTCTTTTTTAAACATGTTAATGTGCAAGTATATGGGTTAGTTGGCATGCACATAAATGTGGATTAAGGGGGGCCTGAGAGGGCACATACCTCCTCCAAATTTTAACATAACTTTATATAGGTCGTATTTTTTATTTTTATAATTATAATATTCTTTTTTTAACATAACTTTATAATTTTCTCCATCAAACCTCTTGAAGAAAGAGTTTTTATTGGAGGAGATTTAAATGGACATGTTGGTAGAGATGTAGATGATTTTAAAAGCATTCATGGTGGCCATGGATTTGGAACGACGAATGAAGGTGGCAAGACCATATTGGATTTTTGTTTAGCTTATAATTTTTTAATTGCTAATACCTTATTTAAGAAAAGGAATGAGCATCTCATCACTTATAAAAATGGATATAATACAACCCAGATTGACTATTTTCTTATTAGAAAATTAAATCGTTTAGATTGCAAAGATTGTAAAGTTATTCCGAGTGAAAATTTATGTACCCAACATCGTTTATTAGTTTTGGACTTTAAGATAAAGGGGCATAAAATAAAAAATAAAGTAAAACAATTTTCTAGGATTAAATGGGGGCATTTAAAGAATATTAACAAAAATATTTTTGGAAATAAGATTTTAGATCTTAAGATTTTGTCTGTGCATGAGGATGCTAATATTATGTGGGAAAAAGTGGCTACTGATATTAAGAATATTGCAAAAGATCTCCTTGGAGTATCAAAGGGAAAAGCTCCCAATAGTAAAAATAGTTGGTGGTGGAATCCTAATGTGCAAGAAAAAATTAAAAATAAGAAGTTTTGTTATAAAAATTGGTTTAATTTTAAAAATTCTGATAATTGGGAAATATATAAAGTGGCTCGTAAGGATGCTAAGAAAGCAATATGCGATGCAAAGGCATTAGCTTTTAGTGATTTATATAATAGATTAGATACTAAAGAGGGATAAAGATATATGTATATTTAGCCAAACAAAGAGATAGGAGTAGTAAGGATTTAGTTCAAGTGAAGTGTATTAAAGATGAAGATCAAAAAATACTTTTCTTAGAAGATGATTTTCAACAAAGATGGATGAGATATTTTGCTAAACTTTTTAATGAAGATTGTGAAAATAAGATTGACTATAGTGACCTTAGCACCCTAGATGAAAATAAAGATTTATGTTTTTATCGGCGTATTAGTAAAACTGAAGTTAGAGAGGCTTTAAAGAAAATGAAGGGTGGAAAAGCTGTTGGACTTGATGATATTCCAATAGAGGTGTGGAATTGCTTAGGAGATGAAGGAATTTCATGGCTTACTAAACTTTTTAATACTATTTTGAAGACTAAAAAGATGCCAGATGAGTGGAGAATGAGTGTGTTAATTCCTATTTTTAAGAATAAAGGTGATGTACAAGATTGTGCGAATTATAGAGGTATTAAGTTAATGTGTCATACTTTAAAACTATGGGAGCGAGTTTTGGAGCATAGGTTGCGGCGTGATACTAATGTTTCTCAAAATCAATTTGGATTCATGCCGGGTAGGTCGACTATGGAAGCCATACATTTATTAAGAGGTTTGATGGAGAAATATAGAGAAAATAAGGAGGATCTACACATGATATTTATTTATTTAGAAAAAGCATATGATAAAGTTCCAAGAGAAGTGCTATGGAGAGTTCTTGAAAAGAAAGGAGTCAATAATGCTTATATTCAAATCATTAAAGATATGTATACAGGAGCTATTACTTGTGTTCAATCGCAAGGTGGATTGACCAAGTATTTTCCTATTTCGGTGGGGTTACATCAAGGATCAGCCTTAAGCCCATATCTTTTTACTTTAGTCATGGATGTTCTCACTAGACATTTGCAAGAGGATGTACCTTGGTGTATGCTTTTTGCTGATGATATTCTTCTTGTTGATAAGACTAGAGAGGGAGTTGAAGGTAAACTTGAATTATGGAGGTCAACCTTAGAGTCTAAAGGTTTTCGCTTGAGTAGATCTAAAACGGAATATATGGAGTGTAATTTTAGTAGTAATAGACCTAGTGAGGGGATTGTGACTTTGGGCGATCAAGTCATTAATAAGAGTACACGTTTTAGATATCTTGGATCTATTGTTCAGAGTGATGGTGAAATAGATGGGGATATTATCAGCAGAATTCAAGTTGGATGGTTGAAGTGGAGGAATGCATCGGGCTTGTTATGTGATAGAAATGTACCCCTCAAACTTAAGGGAAAATTCTATAAGATGGTAGTGAGGCCTGCAATGCTTTATGGTGCCGAATGTTGGCCTTTAAAAGAGAAGCATAATACTAAGTTAAGTGTGGCAGAGATGAGGATGCTCAGGTGGATGAGTGGCTTTACCCTTAGAGATAGGATACGAAATGAGCATATACGTGAAAAGGTTGGAGTAGCTCCAGTAGAAGATAAGATTAGAGAAAGTCGCCTTAGATGGTTTGGTCACATAAAACGGCGGCCTTGCGATGACCCGGTTAGGAGAGTAGAGGTATTAGATTTGACTTATGTTAAGAAAGGTAGGGGTAGATCTAAAAAGACTTGGTTAGAAAATATTAGGAATGACCTTTCTTTATTAGATTTAAACGAGAATTTGACTTTTAATAGGACACAATGGAGAAAAAGGATTCATGTAGCCGACCCCACGTAGTGGGATAAAGGCTTGATGTTGTTGTTGTATAATTATAATTTTCACAAAAATATTTCATATGTGTGCCCCTTCAAAATTTTAGGGTTTAGAGTTACATATATCTCTTGGAAAATAATGATTTTTTAAAATGATCAATTTGTGCCTCCACTAAGAAAAATATCTGGCTTTACCATTGCTTGCACATTTGTACTCCAATCCTTATAAAATTCATGGATATCTTGTATTCATATGTTGTGCTATATCACATATTGCTTTCATGTTTTATGCCAAACATTCCAAGAAAATTGCCAGACCTTTTTTGTCTTATGTTCCTACTAATTCAATATGAGATTTACCATTATTGATGAGCTCCACACCCTGTTCCCCCCTGCATGCAGTTATTTCCAAATGCACTCCTAACTTTTCAGGCAGATTGACCTGATATGCATTTGTCAAGGAAGCCACCATTTCTTTGTTAATTATTGTTATTGATTTTGCTGCTTGATTTTTTTTTCTCTGCATATAAGTAAAAGCAATTGAGAGTAATATAGATAGCTTGTGTTGGAAGTAGATTTGTCCTTCAAAAATTATTAAAATTGTAGGCAGGCCTGCCAGGATTGTGAGTGAGAATTGAGTTCGAATTGAACACAAATGAAGGGAGGATGTTGCTTGACTCAGGGTAGGGGTGGGATGGACCAAAATAGAGGATGCCTAACCCCCTATTTATAGGCTTGAGTCATGGTCAATGATACATATTTAGCTATATAAGAAATTACTATCATTTGAGTAATCTAATGTCCTTATAGCTAGGCATGTAGATTGTTTGAATGTGATGCTTGTTGGAAGGCGGGTTACTTTATGAATAAGTATCTTTTAGTTGGATACTGTGGATAAAAAATGATCACTGAGTCTTAGTTGACCACATACTATTGTTAATTATTGCAAGTTGTGTACTTTCAATAGAATATTGCTTAGTTGACACTAACATCCTAGTATGTTTATTTGGTATTGGTGTTTTAGTATTGTTAATTGGGCATTGCTGGCTTATTTTTTTAGATGGTTACCATTTGTCGGGTTCTTGGTTAGTGACTTGTAGTTTACAACTTTTTTATGAGTCTGCTCATTGATAATTTGTTTCAATGAACCATTGATTTAGTTGGGCCAACGCAGATGATTATGCTCAAATTAGTAGCAACTTGGCCCATCTCACTAAATTGGACTTGGTCAACATGAATGTGTGACTGTGTTACTAAATATGACAAGTTCAATGACAGCACCATCATTTGCTACGATCCAACTCTCAAGTCATAGAAAACACAGGGAAAATAATAATAATATTGCATTATGTAGGATAACTAGATAATTTTAAGCATGTCTATAGCTCCTAGTAGATGGAGGGGAAGGCTTTAGACGATATACAATGCCTATAACTGCTGGCTTTAGGGAGAGAAGGGGGATGGGTCAAAGTTTAAGAGTTTCACATCTTTGCTTTCTTTTTGCCCTAATTCTTTCTTAGAGACTTGTTTATAATTTATAAGAAAACATGTAGTCTCACTAATAACCTAATATCAACCTAATACCCATTAAATACTCATTACATTATTTATTTTCTAGTAGTTTCACATCTTTGCTTTCTTCTTCCCTAACTTTTCCTAAAAGGCTTGTTTAGAGCATATAGGAAAATATAAAGGCCTACTAATAACCTAATAGCAATCTAATATCCACTAATTATCGATTACATTATTTGTTCTCTAACATGATCACTTAAGCATGATTTAAGCATAAAACTATTGGTGGGATACAATGAAAATTTTGATGTATGAAAATAGCCAAGTTACACAGACTTTGAACTTAATGGCCATTAGAATAATTGGGAATCAGGGAAACTAAAGAAGTGAGAGAAAAAATGGATGAAAAGATTGATGCAAAAGGAAAACAAAGATGAACAAGATTGAATTTTTCCACTTCTTTTGTATCTCATATCTTTCTTCATAAAGAAATTTGCAAGGCATGAATCAAGTGGTTTATAGAGCAGGATTGTGAGCGAATGGGCATATAAAGTGCCAATGACGTTTTTTTGACACAAGCAATGGATATGATATTTAGTTTATATTTCTTTAAATTTACCTTGAATGCGTATTTTTTGGTAAAACATAAGACGTATAAAACAATCCTAGTAAAATTATGGAAGTAATGATATGTTAAATAGAAGTTTAGTTGTCGACTTTAGGTAATAAGGGCTTTGCTCTTTTTGTGTAGAAACATTTTGTTTCATTTTGTATTGTTGGTGTTCCTCCTCTACGTGATCGAAAATACTTTTAGATAATCCTATGCTATCATAACCTGGAGGATGACTTGGAGTAATAGTTAGGTTGTCTCAGTTGTGACTTTGAATTCAGAGAATTGAGTCATAGAAATAATATTTTTGTGCATGAGTATGGACGTGTGCATTGGTGGCATCATAATGCAATGGTTACACTTCTTAAGTTGTTAAATCCAGATGAACATACAATCATGATGTAGAATGAGAGGCAAAAAAAAAATTGTTCCTTTAACTTGTTTTTCTGTTGTTTTTGATGCCCTGTTTTTCCAATTATTGCTAGGGGGATCTAAACTTCTGAGACTTTAATTTGCTAGAAGTTAAAGTAAACACCGCCAATATTTTTAATACTTTCTTATAAATCTTTCTTAAAGCTCATTTATGTATGTTCTTTTATTTTTTGTTATAATTCTTCATAGTTTATCACTTTATTTAATTTGTATTGTTGAAGCAGGTATTGCAAGGGCATGATAATGAAGTATGGTGCCTACAATTCTCTCATGAGGGAAAATATTTAGCATCTTCATCCAATGATAGATCCGTGATCATATGGGAGGTAACTTCTTGTTTATATGTTTTTGATCAGATACTCATTGCAATCATTATTTTTATTGAGTGGTTTGCCTCTTTATTTACATGTTGTTTGGGATTTTTTTATCTAAAATTAAACTAATTATTTTTTTCATAACAAATGGTTTTCTTTTAAGTTGGATTGTTTATTGGCTATAGTAACATGAACAACTGCCTACAACAATAATTAAGTTGCATCCATTGTTAGCCTGGAGTCGCAAGTTAGAATCATGGAAACCAATTGTGTATAGCTCCTTTGGTAACGCTGCTACACCTCCAATTACTTGTGTTGGAATAAGCCTCTTATATTGCGAATAAGTTTTAACTGAAGTACGAATAATTGGGTTTAATTTTTTTAATCATAGTGCAATGTCCGATGTATTTTACTAATGAAATTTATTTGCATTGTTGATTGTGATTTTGTTATTTATTCAATTTATCTTTATATTCATTCAAAATAATTAATAGTGTGTTGGTTAGCTGACTCCATTATAATTTGGAGGTTCTAAGTCTTAATTATGGAAACGTTCTCTCTGCAATTAAGATATAAGATGTTAATATCAACACTTTATCGGACCTTGCATTGGCAAGAAGCCCATGCACTAAGAACACCCTTTTTAAATTTAAAGATAAGGCTATCAAAGTATTTTAAGTTTTCTCATGTCATTGCTCTTGGAGGTTTCTTAAAAAAATACAATACAATTTTGTGATATAGTAGCTGTTTTGCATGTTGAGACTTGGCATCGGATGCTAATAGATTGTAGTAGATAGTTGGACAGAGTGGAATAATAGAAAGGATACTGGATGGTGTGTTAGGAAAAACCTACTTGTTTATGAGGAAGCACCTATTAGGAACAAATACAATGAACCAAGGTTTAAAATTGCGTAAATAAGCCTTGATGCGTTTTTCATCCGTGAGGTGAAGCTTAAGCCTCGAGGTGATGTGAGACGTAAGCCTCACGGACGAAAAATTGCGTAAATGAGAATTTAAGTATTCTAGCAGGTAAATAACAGTAAGAGTCTATGATACAATAAAAACATCTAAATGAGAAGTGAACTTAGTGGAAAACAATAAAATAGATGCAATATATGCATCTCATAGCATAATTCAAAGTACAAAACTACAAATTGAAGTCTATCAAAAGTCAAAACTCCCAAAGTACAAATAAGATAAAACATCTAAAATCCAATCATGTCCCATCACTAAATGGGTCTTCAAGTGAGGCATCTTCATCTTTAATTGTATCTATGAATGTTAAATCTTCATCATCTTCAATGTTACCAACTTTTCTCTTCCCTGTTCAATAAGAATGATTAGTGTGTTGTTAATTGTATATATTTTAAATATAATAGCACATAATAAATTGTGAGATACCTTTGTTTGCTTGTTGTGCTGCAGTACTAATGGATGTGTGTGGTGTGGTACTAGTGGATGTGCCCGCTTGATCTGCTTCGCCCCTCAAGACATCCACACTTAGATCTTCTAGCTGCAAGTCTGATAATGACAAATCTGTCTCATCATCTATGAACCACTCATTATCAGACACCACATAATCACACACCAAAGGGTCCTCATCATCTTCAACCCTTTGTTCCTCAACCTTTTATCTCTCAATCTCTTGTTGTGCATAATATACACAAGAGAGTTCATTTTGAGTGTTGAAAGTTGATTTCTTCTTTTCGTTTGCACTTGACTATATGTGCTCCAGTTTCGCTCATACCGAGAGGAAGAACAAGTGAGGTTCAAAACTCTAACTTCAAAACTCTATGACTCAAGGGTGGAATCACCAAATTGCATCCACCATTCAACTATTTTCAATAAGACCCATTTAGCGAGCGTTTGACATATTAAAGTATTATGCATGTACGGATACTTTGCAAAAATAAGCTTACATGGAGAGCGTTTGACAATAGTAGATCTTGGTGCTTGCAGATCAAAAAATCACTCTCTATTCTGAATTAGAACAAGTTCTAAATCTGCAAACTCCCTGGTGGACTGGTCCGGTATCAGCTGCTCCATGCAATGGTACAAGCCCAGCTTCACCTTTGGATATGATGATTTCCTCTCTGAATGTTGAAATTGAGGATTGAGATAATATGTCGTTGCATATAGATGATGGTGTAACTGGACCTCTCATCGAGCATCGATGATATCCCAAATCTCTCTATAACTGGCCTCCTCTCCTCCCAAGTTATGTGCAATCAATTCCTTTGCCTTATTCATTGCATTATATATAAAACCAATGACTGGTTTCTTCTCACCATCCACTAATTGTAGCACTTATACTAAGGGTCTTGTGCTCAATATGGCATAGGCCACACTTGCCCAACATTGCCAGCGTGAGAGGCGGCAAGAAGGCCGGTTGAGGGAAGCTAGGGCATTTGGAGTGCGTGCGGACTGTGGCTCATTCGTTCAGTTCGGGTAGGCGGAAAGATGAAAGGGAAGAATTTAGTTTTTTTATTAACAACTTAAGTGTGTAGGACCCAACTCCATGAGGCGCATGCCTCACCCTTTATTGTGCAATTGCGCCTCAGGAGTCATGAGGCGTAAGCCCCACCAAGTCCCAAAATTGCTTAAGCAATGAGGCTCTTTTGGGTAGAATTGCGTAGAGGCGCGCCTCTTATTGCGCAATTTTAAACTATGTAATAAACACAAAGTAATAACAAAAAGATTAATACGGTTTGGCCAAAAGAGTAGTCAACTTCCAAAGGACATGAGAGAATGTAATCTACTATCAAGAAGCTACACTGTTGTATGTTCAAATAAGGCATACAAATAATCTCCTTCAAACCCAAGTACACTCAAATTTTCTAATTTAAATTTATAAAAAAGGTCATTTCTGATATTTTCTAGCCAAGTCTTTTTAGGTCTACTTCTGCCTTTCTTAACATAGGCCAAATCCAATACATTTACTCTTAACCTGGTCATCGAAAGGCTGACGTTTTCTGTGTTCGAACAATCTAAGAGAAATCTCTCTAATCTTATCTACCACTATAGCCACTCCAATTGTTTCACATATATACTCATTCCGCATTCTATCTTTAAGAGTAAATCCATTCATCCACCTGAATATCCTCATCTCTGCAACACTTAATTTTATTCTTCTCTTTTAATGGCCAACATCCACGCCATCAAACATTGCAGGTCTCACCAACAACTTATAGAATATTTTCTTAAGTTTGAGGTGTACTTTTCTATCACACAAGCACCAACTTTTAGTAGTAAAGCATCACAAAATTACCACCAAAAAATTTGTTGAAAATTTTTCTAGCTTCTCAAAGAAGGGAGTATATGATGGTGTAAGAGGAGGAAGAAGAAGTCAACATTAACACTTCCATTCATCTTATCCTCATTATAACAAACAAGAGCTATACTTTGAAACCTACAAAAGTGCCTCAACGACGGAGCTAGAGATGAAGCTGAAGGCTTCCTTGCTTTAGGAGTGCGAATCAGCTTTAAGCTTTGAGGGAAAAAAATGTAGACATGAGGTTGAGGAAAAGTTCAAGGATCTTGAGCTATTTTATCCTCTCCAAGTTCACATTTACCCTCTCGCTGCAAGGCTTTTGAAGATGAATGACGTCACATAGGGGTGTCAAAATGGGTTTTCGGATTAGATTCGTGTCCAACCTAAAAATGACCTGCCCTCAACTGAACTCAACCCGATTAGACAAACATGTTTGAAATTCAAACTCGGACCTGATGCACCCTAACTCGGGTTGACCCGATCACCCAGTTGAGCGCTATTGCACAGGTAATCGCGACTGCACGAGGTGGGTGAGAAAAGCGAGGACGTTGCACGAGCGGGCAAGCGGAGACGAGCGCAACTGCGGACGGACAAACCGTAAGGACGAACGTGCGAAGACGAGCACACCTGTGATGAACGGGTCAGTTCCAGGTTGATTTCGAGTTTTCGGGTTGACCCGAACCCGCGAGTCAGAATTTGAAACCCAAACTTGACCCATTTTTCAAATGGGTTGACCTGAACCCAAAATTTTAGGGTCAAATTTTCGAGTCGTGTCAAATATTGACACCCCTAGCGTCACATTGTTGCGATGATCGACTAAGCTTTGGACTAGGAGGGATCTCCTTGTTGAGGTCACCATCAAAGAAGGCATATTACTAGTGGTGATCAGTTCTCTTCTTGTTCTCACTTGCTTGGTTGCTTGTTATGCTTGGAGCCGTAATTCACATGCTTAAAAGGGAAGTGAGATATTTTGGGGAGAAATAAGGTTGGATTAGTTCAATTTAAGAAAGTTAAACTCTGAGTTATTACATTCTCTCCATCTTAAAAGGATTTCGTCCATGAAATTCAAATCAATTTGAATTAATGATAGACAATAGAACTTACACACATACCTAAACGTCAAAGCTTTTTTTTCATTTTAACATTGGCATAAAGAGTCAAACATAAGTTCAAGTATTATAGAAGCCATTTGAATGAAAGAATCCATTGGCCCAACTAATTAAGAAGCTTAATCGAAATGAGGTGTAGGTCCAATGCATATCAATTTTACATACAATCAACACATCAAATGTACATTTCAAACACATGATAGAGACCCATCATGCCTATCAAATATGAAGTGAGGCATACACAACATGAAGTCCCGCTTAATCCAGCCATTCATTTACAAACAAAGAAATGGGATGTTCCCGTCCCTCACATATTTAAACAACCAACTGTATGTGAGTATTACAAAAATAACAATCTTATTCTTGAAACAATCAAACAAACACTAAGACTATAAGACTATAAGATGAAAACACATTGTAACCTAGCCAACAAATTTCACGCTATAGAGCAGTCAATAACACCATGCATAGCAATTTCAAAAAGTAAAGCCTCTCAACATAACTCATTCAAATTATAGATACCAAAAGTATGATAAACATGGTTTCTTAGTTTTGCATAAAATTTTGCTAACCCATAAAATTTCACCTGATAATTATTATTGTACCCAAGTTGTCAAAATATGAAATTTAGTATATGCACCTTAATATGAGAAGTAAGATCTTTTTCTCCTACTCACCCTTGCACAACGAAAGCATTACAATAAAAATGAAATATGAGGTTACACCTTGCTCGCTACAACCACATGAGTAAAGCAAGTTTATTAAGCAGACTCCACTTCAAAGAATAGTCAACACAATCATCACAGACTAGTGGTTAGCATTCACACCTATGTACTGTGGTATTAAAATATTTGTGTCCGACTCTTCCGAAAGAGTTTATTTGGATCAAATTTTTAGAAGTCAGATTGGATTGCTGATAAAATGCTACTTAGAGATTTCACCCTCATTTAGGATTTGGTTCTAGTTTTTTCACTGGCATGAGCCCTCATAGTTAATTACCCCTTGGATGGCGAGAGGGAACGTTCAATTAAGGCTACTCAATAAATGCAAAATTCTTAGCTTATAGTTATAGCGATCTTTAATTTTAGAGTTGAGAAACATGCCACTTTTTTTTGCTTAAAGCGAGTTGTCGAAAAATGATGATGAATTCTATCAAGATACCATAGTTTCATTGTCTTAGATTGTCATGCACCTAGCCTACTTAATCAATGGAGATAGTCAACCCAACATGAGTGAAAGATCTTTGTTGATAGCCATGTTTTGTGTCGTCTAAGAGAATATTATATAACTTGGGCTGAATGTTTTCTAAGGGGATAATATTAAGTTGACCTTAGCAAATAAAGAATTTTGTGTCTTATCTAATGGCATTATATGATTCACTACTCAAGGAATTTGGGGTCATTGGAGAACTTGCGGGCTTTGGGCATGACTATAATTTAATACTATTATTTTGCAATCGAATCAATTGGCATAAGGCTATGGTACTTAGTGGTACCATTTGGTGACAAAATCACTCAGTTTGAGGATATATGTCACGTTCTCGTGGATGATCTTTTGAGAGTGATAATAGTGATATACTTAATGTATCATTGACCTTTTGCGAGCTCTTGTGAGCTGATTTTAATCATAAATTTTTCACCCTCTACAAACTATTGTAGAGATGGGGTTGTTGCTTTATGCTTTAAGGCTAGATTTTGCTTGATTAAATACATATTTTATGTATGCATATATAAATTTATTTTTAATTTTATATTTTATTTGGATTTAAGCCCAAATGATTTGCTATTAGAGTTTGGATGTATTTTGATAATAGAGTCCCAATTGGTTGAGGCTCACCTTCAACATGGCCATCATTAAGGGTATTTTTTTATTGCATTTAACTTTTGGAATCCTATCTACTCCTTTTCTTTGCTGGTAGAGGATTGGGTTTGAATGTTGTAATATCATTTAAGTTTATTTGGACATTAATGACCTTGTCCACTTTACCCCCATATAGAGAGGATCAGGTTATGGGTGAATTTACTTTATTGGTTTGAAGTTGAGAATTTGCATTTTTTTGAAAGTGAGTGTTTTTTTTTGTTGGAATCCATGGACTTATTTAAATTTAAAAAAACAACAACTCATAGTTTTATGCTTTGTGACATAGAGAATCAGACTTAAAACATGAGACTTACAACCTATCGATAAGGTAGCCAGTTCGACGACGTCGTGCAATTTGTTGGTAGATTTAAGTTTGAAAGAAATTTTTGTAAAATTTCAAAATGGTCTCTTTTTTAATAGCTGCATAGTTTTTGGAGTGAGAAAAAATCGAGTTATTTTTTTTTTAGCTTGTGTAACTTTCTCTAACATTAATTTTATTTCACATGCTTATTGGAGCATATACAAATATTTTGACTTTGAGCAATTTGATGTATCTCTTAGAGAACGCATGCAGTTCGCAGCTCATTTTTTAGTGCATTTGCATGATGCACTTGATGCATTTTGATGTGTTTGAATGATATGCTTGCATAATTTTCTGCCCATTTGCATTTGCATTTGTACACTTTAGTTTCATTTGCACATTATACTCGCAAGCTATACTTGCACGCCTTTTAAAGCACCTACATGATTTTTGAGGTATAATATTTGAGTTGAAGATAGCCTCACGCAAAATTTTTAATAGCATTCGTCTGCATGTTTTTCGATACACTTAAATGATGCACTTACATGCATTTAGGCGTATTTACACGATATAGTTGCATGACTTTTAATGTGTTTGCATTAATTTTCATGCACTTGTACAACTTTCAATGCACTCACACACCTTTCAAAGTGTCTGTATGATTTTTCAAGTATCATGTTTGAGTTGAAGTTGCCTCATGTAAAATTTTGGCAGCAAAAAAATTGAATTCTCGTATTTAACTATTTGCTCTAATATTTTGTTGTTGGAATGTGTGCATAAATTCCATGTTGAGCTTTTACCAGGCTGCATTTTGAGTGCTTGTAAATTTACTTTATGGACCCGATTGCGAATAATTGTTAGTGTTTATTACATGTTTTTTACTTGAATTTAATACATAGTTTTTCTTAAGTAGATCCCATAGGGAGTGGTGTTCTTGCCTTTCAATAGAGGCTCTCAATTATCCGTCATTGTATTTATTTATTTATTTAGTGCATATGTAGTTTATGATTTAATAATATCTGAGAAGTCAGCGAGCTCATATTCACGCGGGCTACCAATTTCCCCGTAAATCTTGCGTATGTCTTATCTGTGTTAAATTATATTCTTATAAGTTGACAACATTGCATTTTGAATGTTTATTTTGTCTCATTTTGTCATATCATTTTCATTTTTGGTAACATTAAGTGGCCTAGAGGTTCATTTCTTTGTTACTTTATGTCTTTTGCAAGCTGGTCAACTAAAAATTCGACACTCTTAGCATCTCCTCCTCATAGGAAGCATTTATGGGGAGTGCTAGGCCTTCCCACTATGCTTAAAAAACATGCATTATTGGTGTCTTAAGACACCGCGACCATGGGACTTCATACTATCATGCTTAAAAAGACATGTATAAGCCTTCAATACATGCATGTAAGCATACATCGATATATTTGTCGCGTTGAAATAGTGTGCACAATACCTAATTATAAACTTTCCTATTTGAACAACACACATGGTACTTATATTGCTGCGCGACGTGCTTGCTTCTTGCATTTTTATCTCTCGCAAGTGGCGCCATTGATGAAGTTGATAGCGAAGGAACTTTTGTGGTGAGTTTGACGAGAGCAACCATTGATGAAGTTGATAGCGAAGGAACTTTTGTGGTGAGTTTGACAAGAGCAAATACACAAGTCTTTTTTTTCTTTAATATTTTCGTTTTTTTCTCTCCTTTTTTTGTTTTGGGGGGGAGGAGGGGGAGGAAAACACTTCTCTAATTTTATTTATTTGTTTTTATTTTTAGAGAGTGGAAGGTTTAGAGGGAGAAATGAAAGGAGATTTAGGTGTAGAAATAATAAGACTATGAAAGAGATAGAGGGAGAGAATAAGAGAGACAAAGTGGAAGTGAGGAAGAGAGATTGAGAGGTGGAAAAGAGATACAAAGAGGCTGTTGTCTGGAGTTGTGAAGGTTTGTAAGGGTTTAGCAAGGAAGAAAAGGGAGAGCGTACACTATTGAGACGGAGGTTCACCAGGTTGGTTGAGGAAGATGGAGACAAAGAAGTAAGAGTGTGTTGCAGGCTTTAGGTTGGTCGTTGGGTTGCAGGTATGAGGTCATTGGGCTTGGTAGCGTGTGTGAAGGAGAAGGTAAGTTTGACAGATTATGCGAGTTACTAGTGTAGGTGGCGGGCTGCTAGAAGCTCGAGGTCACATGTGAGAGAGAATGGCCAGCAAAGGGAAAGAGATACGAGTGGGGGTTTCTAGCAAGGCTTGCATTACAAAGGAGCTTGGCGAGAGGGACCTAGCATGCAAGAGAGGAGAGCTTTGGGCCAAGGAGCTCGTATAGCCATGCTGAGGCAAATAGGTGAGCGATCAGGTAAATAAGGCTTAAGAGGAGAAAGGTACACCTGACTACCTCTTTTTGTTTTTACATGCCGCTATTACCATTGATGCCTTCTTTCGCTAGTTGTTGAAGTGATTCCCTTCTTCTTTTGTTATTGCTGGTTCGGGTATGAGAGGCGGATAGAGGGATGTTGGGTAAAAGAGACTAGAAATTGAGGGGTTGCTCACGTGAGGAGGGGGAGAGAGATTGAGGAGAGTAGGCGAAAAGGGGCGATGAGAAAAATGTGCAAGGTGTGATGGGTTTGTTTCTCAGGAAAGAAAGTTGAAGATGAGAGGGATGTTTGTGCTATAGTTTGGTGTTGGGAGGAATTGGGGAGAAGAGTAAATCGTGGATATGACGGATGCTTGACAGGGAGGTTGAAATGGTTTTTTTTTTTCATAAAATAAATAAATAAGGTGCACGCTTAGATCAAAGAAAAGAGAAGAAAAGTTTCGGCATTTATTTTGCGCTTTATAGATTTGTTGAAAGAAAATTATCATATTTTGTTTTTGGCAATAATATTCGTCTCTCTTTGATGCATTCTTTGAGTAAGGGTCATCACTTTAGTTTTTTCCTTGGCCTTTCTAACAATTGAGAAGATCTCCTTGATCAAGGCTACTTGAATTTATTAAGTTAGATAGCCTTGAAACTTGCTAGCTCTTCTTACCATACCCGTAGAATGAGGATCCATTATCATCATCATTCTTATGGCTAGTTGAGTAAGAGAAGCTGATAGCAATGTGGGCTCCGAAAATTCAGGCCCGGCCTCCCTTGCTGTTTTTTTTCGGGGGAGTTTTAACGGATTAAGTTCTGAGGTAAATTTTGGGAAGACAGATGAATTTGTAGATAAGACACTACCCAGAGATTTCACACTCATTTTGTGTGGACTTTATGATCTGGTCTCTGGTCTACTTAGTCAGAGGAGGTAGTCGACCTAACCTGATAGAAGGATCCTTGTCGGCAGTCATAGGTTGCTTCGTTCAAGGGGACCTTATAGACTTGAGGTGAGTGTTTGCCTAAGGGGACAAATTTGAATTCACCTTAGCTAACAAAGGGCTTAATGCCCTATCGATTATATCCTATTGATTTATATTTCAAGGACTTGATGCCACTAAGGAACGTATTGACTCTCGCCATAATCGTGATTTAGTAGTGCCATTTGGCAACAGAACCACCCGATTCAGAGGGCCCCAGGTCATAACCGTTTATCTGCGGTGCCATTTGGTGGTGAAACTGTCGATTAGAGGACATGTACCACATCTTTAATAGCATGAGACTGTTTTGAGAATGGATTCTAGTGATATTTTCGACTAGGCATTAGCTCTATGTGAGCTGAAGTAAATTTTAATTTGTCTACCTCGGCAAATTGTGTGGAGGTTGGATGTGTTTTGCCTTAAGTGTTTAATGGTTCATTTCGATTTTAAATATATGGATTTTTTTTTATTTTCGAAAATTTTGATTTTCGAGCATTTTGAAATATTGGAATTAATTCCTCTAGTTGAGATTTGCATTCAAAACGGCCATCATCAGGGTGAATATGGGGGCATTATATTTATGGGTTGAATCTTGTCGATTATATTGACTTGTCGACAGAAGATCAGGTTCATTGCTGGCTTGAACTAATTTTTTTTGTTGGAGGCCTTAAAGGCCTTATATGAACGTATAATATAGATATTATGGTTGACACCTTGACCGTATATTTATTTGATAATTCGAACCCTGTCGACTCCTATCTATCCATATAGAATGATCGGGCTCAAATTACGTTTATTTATGGACCCGCGTAACATCCTTAGACGTCACGCTATCAATAACATGCTTGCCGGAGCCCATGCGGGTTGTATGATTACACATGGCCTTTTGTCCACCTATGTATATATAAATTACGGTGTATGTGTGGGGGTATTCTTGGAATATTTGTAAATGCCTTATGTCCGCTTGCATGGATATTGCAGATCCGGTGGCTTGACGTCATACTGGTTATCTGCATGTTTTGTACAGGTAGACTGTCGTGCACTGCTTGTCATTTTCTACAAACAGATGATTGTGCATTGCTTATCGCTTTCTGCAGGTGGATTGTAGTGCACTAACGAATCCCCTGCTCTACATTTGTAGTTACTGTCAAGTTGCTTTACATACAATTCTTCTAATGCTAGCCATATACATTTGTATTTGCTGCAGTCTTCTTGTGCTCGCTCATATACAATCTGTTTTATGCACAACGAATTTTCTACAGTAGCTCTTAAGCATCTGCATTTGCTATGGTGCTTTGGCACTTTGCTCGTAAGTGATATTTGATGTGTACGACGGGTCTCCTATAACTGTTATGATAGCCTGTAGGTATGTTTGCATTTGTTGCATATCATCTGCTTCTATTTGCAAATGATTGATGTATTTAGCTGCCATTGGATGGAGTTGACTACAGGGGTACTACAATGTTTTTGTTACAATAACTTGTAGGTGCTTTACATTTGTTGGAGGTGTTCTGCCTCTACTTGCAATGGGCCAGTGTATCAACTTCTATTGTGTGGTTATTGACTATAAAGAGGCTATAACTTTTACTATTTGTCAGTGATCATCACCCGTAGGAGCATTATTGTGTATGCGATGAATCCCTTATCACTGCTAATAAGCATTTGCATCTGCTATGATCTTCTCCCTTGTTGGTAGAAGATCTATTACGCCTTTGATACATTTACCATCGTTGCTTGTAGATAGGGCTGATGTATTTCAACATTGGTAAAAAGAAGGTTGTATTCTCCACAATCACTTGTGAACATACTGCATTGATTGTGTATGATTGATATAGATGTCATAGCATTTATTGTATGTTGTGCAATATCTTTTGTAGGTGGAATATTGTTCGCATTTGATGTTTGCTTGCCATCAAATTACATGCTGAATCCATCTGATTGTAGTTGATTGCATGATTGATATAGATGTCACTTGCTCTCATTCATAGGTTGACTCAGCTGAATACTCATAGCCATTTTATTTTCATCATTTGCATGCATTGAGAGCTTGTCTTCCATTTGCTTGCTTGCATAAGATTTAAATGACTTAAATCTTTCTTAATTTGCAATTTCATCCAAATTGAAATGATAATTCTTTAACATTCCACCGGAGTGTTGTGTTATCACCAAGTTAAGTTCATGTTCATTTCCCATCTGGATTCGAGTCCAAGTCCTTTATAGTCAAATTGCAAGTCTTTGCTTGTATTTAAATTGTTCAAATCTTGTCCACTCAATATTCAAATCAAGTTCAAGCTTTAACTCATTTTATTTAGATTAAAATATCTTATTAATCATTTAAGTTTTGGAATATGTTTTCTGCTGTCTTTAAAAGTTCATGCCTCTTGTAGCTCATTCAAACTTGAGTTCAATGTTGACAAATTTAATTAATGTTCAAATGGAATTAAAGTCCTTTTCATTGTCAAAATTCAAGCACAAGTTCGAGTTCAAGTTGTCCAAATTTTGATTCAAGTCCTTATCTTTTTTACATACAAAATTTTGTCAGCCTCTCGACGGAGTAATTATTCCATCAGGTTACCGAATGCATCCGGAAACCAATAACAAAGCGCCACGTCACTAAAGTGCTCAGTACAGCGCGCTCGGTACACTCGGTATGCTCGGTATTGCTCGGTATTTTCACCGGATGTAATAATTTTTCCTCTCGACGTCTCCCATGTTTAGGGGAAAACTACAGGAGTATGGGCCTTCCCACCACGGTAATAAAAGCTTGTATGGTAGATGTCTTTAGACACCACGGTTGTGTCTTCATTCCCACCACGCTAATAAAAGTGTGTATGGGGTCGGTGAGGGTACTTATTTGAAAACATAGTTGACTTTCCCCCACTTAAGGGTACTTATAAGTAGCCCCGTCTTGCCGTAGGCATCGCACCAAGTTTTCATCCCACCACACGCAATAAAGGCGTGTATAGGTGGTTTTCCGGTGCACTGCGAACGCCGAAATGGGGCTTTTGGATCACCCGCTTCGTTGCTAGCACTGCGACGCACTTCCTCCTACCACGCTAGCAAAAGCGTATATAGGTGGTCATTTTGTCGCGTTGCAAGCTTTGAGGTGGGCTCTTGGAGTTTAAGTTTAGAGGGGTTATACTTGCGTGATGACAAGGATGACGACCAAATGTACAACAATATTTTGTTTCTTTTGTTATATTTCTTTTCTCCCCTTTTTTTCTCTTTTTTTGCATTCTTTTTTTTTTTTGGTCATTGTTGTTTTCTTAAGTAATAATAATAATCATAATGAATATTAATAATATTATTAATATTTGTAACTAATAGTTAATGACAATGACTAATAATAATAATGACAATAATAATAAAATAACATTACTAATATTGATAACAACAAATACTTATCAAAATTAATAATACCCCATTCTCACCTTGTTGTTTGCGGCTTGTGAAGGTTGGCAAAGGAGAGGTCGGACAAGGGGCAAATTATTGGGTCAGGTGACCAAAGCCATCTCTCCGTTCGGTCGCCAATAGAAATGCGCCATCTGTCAGTCGTTTTTTTAATTTAATATTAACGCTTTATATCTTGTCAGAGTTAGCGACCCGACCCGATAACGCTATTCATTTGAACTTTTAAGCTTTTGCCGCCCTATTTTTTCATTTTGAGACCCGTGAAAGACGCAAATATGTGCTGCTGTAGAAGAAAAAACGAGCCAGAAAATTGCAGAGAAGAAATGGACTGCTCAGTGAAGAGGGAGGTGGAAGAGGGAGTGCATGAATCGGAAAGGATGCATGAATCGGAAGGGCTGGTGCATGAATCGGAATCGGAACATGTGCATGAATCGGAATCGGAACCTAACTTAGCCGGAAATTTCTCTGGTTTCAACATATCGGTAAGTATCTTGGAAAAACGAGTTAGAAAGTTGTTTGTAAGCAGAATAAATTTCTTAAGCAGAAAGTTGACGTAGGTTTCAGCTCATTATTCTTAGGATTTTTGATTTTGCGATTTTTAAGCAGAATAAATTTCTTTTGTCGAAAAAGTAAAAAAATAAAAAAATCTAATGTTGTTGTTGCTTAGCATTCATTATTGATTTTTAGGATGAAGATGATAAATAAAAGAATGCGCTATAATTGCGCTATGATTGCGCTATGGTTGCTTTATGGTTGCGCTATGGTTGCGCTATGGTTGCGCTATGGTTGCGCTATAGTTGCGCTATAGTTGTGCTATAGTTGCGCTATAGTTGCGCTATGGTTGCGCTATGGTTGCTCTATAGTTGCGCTATAGTTGCGCTTTACTTGCCCTTTACTTGCCCTTTACTTGCCCTTTCAGGCTGTATACAAAGATGAGACAGAAGCATATGAATGTTTTTGCACTTATGCTCACGATAATGACTTTAGTGTCCGAAAGGATCATCACAGTTTTTGGCCAAATTCTAGGAAGATAAAATCGAAGGACTTTGTTTGTTCAAAAGCTGGTTTCAAAAAAAGTGATGATCATAATTCAGGAAAGAGGAAGAGATTCATTAGACCAGTTGTCAGAACTGGTTGTCCAGCCATGGTGAGGTTTGTCACTGATGAAGACGGTTACTGGCATGTCAAAAGATTTATTGAATCCCACAACCATGAATTAGCTAGCCCAGCCGACCGACACCTTTTAAGATCATGTAGGAATGTTATTGAGGAAAAAGCTGCCGTGCTAAAATTGATGACAAATGCAGGGATTAGAATCGTTGATGCATATGCCTACCTTGCAGAGGAAGTTGGTGGATGTGAGAATGTAGGATTCTCTAAGAGGGACGCCTTCAATTTGATTCAGAAGGAGAAAAGAGCAAGGATTGAAATTGGTGACACTAATTCTTTGATTCAATTATTTAAAGATCGACAAGTTGAGGACCACATGTTTGCATGGGATGTTCAATATGATGATCAGGATAGATTGTTAAATTTTTTCTGGGTTGATGGCAGAAGCAGGATAGATTATGAATGTTTTGGAGATGTGTTGATTTTTGATACTAGTTACAGGCTGAACAAGTATAATTTTGTTTGTGCGCCATTTGTTGGTGTTAATAATCATTGGTAGAATATTTTGTTTGGGGTTGCTTTTTTGTCAGAAGAAACAATTGAAAGTTTTACATGGTTGTTTAAAGTATTTGTACGAATAATGAGTAATAAATATCCAACAACAATATTCACTGATCAGGACCAAGCTATGGCCAGGGCCATAGAAGTTGCATTACCTCACACTCGTCATAGATTATGCCAATGGCACATATTACAAAAGGTTCCATCAAAAGTTTCCATCTACAATAGCAATAATAAAGTTAGAAGACTCTTCCATAAGTGTATGAGGTGGTGTGATTCTGAGGAAGTGTTTGAGGAAGCGTGGGATGAAATGATCAAGGAAGGGAATCTTCATAACCATGAATGGTTGCAGGATCTTTATAAGATAAGGAGAAAGTGGTCAACTGCTTTCAACAAGGATTCCTTTTGCATGGGCATTTTATCAACGCAGCGTAGTGAGTGTACTAATAATGTGTGTCATGGCATTTCAAAGCCAACAAGTTCATTAACTGATTGTTTTCTTGGCTTGGAAAAGGTACTGATGAATTGGCGGCGAAATGAGCAAGATGAGGATTACAAATGCAGTCAATCTGAAATTGTTCCCGTGATAAAGAACAGCTCAATATTAAAACAAGCTGCTAGATATTACTCAAGAAGAATATATTCAATTTTTGAGGAAGAATTTATAAAGGCTGTGGGAGAAATGAGTATAGATTTTGTCTCGACTGATTCTTCAAAGTATATAGTCAACTACATAGAGAAAAAGAATCAAAACCATCCTTGGGTTGTTCACTTTGATGCAACAGAAGGTAACATTCAATGCAGCTGTAAGAAGTATGAAATTATGGGATTGCTGTGTTCTCATTGTTTGAGGGTTTTTAAACAGTTGGATATGGCTAAATTCCCTGAGAAGTACTTATTACTTCGTTGGTCAGCAAGGGCTCGACAAGTTTTTTATTCAGGTTACTTGCTTAATTCTCAAAGAAGTAATAATTTCCAAAGTGGTAGGGGATTCATATTCAGAAATCAGGTGAGCAGGTTTGCATATCAAATGAGCACGGAAGCTCAAGGGAATGAAGAGGCAGAGGAGTTTATTCTTTCCTCATTGCAAGACATGTATAAAAAATTATACTTAATTCTTGGTGGCAAGAAAAGAAATCAGAAGGATGTTGCTAGTTCCCAAGGTGGAACTGCAAATTTGAAAGATCCTCTAAAGCGTAGACCTAAAGGCATATCAAATGCAAGACTGAAAAGCCATTGGGAGAAGAAGAAACGGCCTAAAAGTAAGTTTTTAATAATTTGTTAATTATTTAATTCCTAATCCTAATACTAAAACTCTAGTTTCTTACAGATAAGAAACCTTTGGTGGGGGATAATCCATTGGAGGAACCTTCTTCAACACAACCTTCATCAACACAGATGAACTTTTCAAGCATGCCTGAATGTTTCAGTGAGGAATATATAACCGGCATACCATCATGCCAACCTGGAGCTGAATACACCAAGTTGATGATGGATTTTCTTTCTTCGGAGTTGGAATTTAATGAATTTGCAATGTAATAATACCTATTTGGACTTATTGATTTCATTTATTGGTTGTAATAAAAATTTTTATATAAATCATGCTTTATTGGTTGTTAAAAAAATACTGATGTTGTTGTTGCTTAGCTTTTATTATTGATTTTTAGGATGAAGATGATAAATAGAAAAACTTAACTTGTTTGATATCTAATTGCGCTATGGTTGCGCTATAGTTGCGCTATAGTTGCGCTATAGTTGCGCTACGGTTGCGCTACGGTTGCGCTACGGTTGCGCTACGGTTGCGCTACGGTTGCGCTACGGTTGCGCTACGGTTGCGCTATGATTGCGCTATGGTTGCGCTATGGTTTCGCATTTATAAATTACAGATTTTAGAGAATGCTCATTTATAAACAGAATATAACAGAATATGCACATTTTGTACAACAATCAAAAACTATATAAAAACATAATAAAATGCACATCAAAAAGTATATAAAAATATAATAAAATGTACATTTATAAATCATGGATAATATTTACAATAAGTTACAGATTGTTTACTTCTTTGTTTGTAGAAAAAAAAATATGCTAACTCTGTCTTAAATTTTGGCATATGCTTTTGCCAATCTTTAAGAGCATTCCAGTCTATTTTTTTTCTTTGCACGGCCTTTTCCATATATTTACAAACGAACATTCCACAATCGTAGTCGTTTGATTGTGTTGGAATTCCACGAACCGCCTGGACATTCCATTTCGTAATATCGCTTGAAAAGCATCCTATGATGTCCTCGTGCAAATACTTTATCTGTACGAATAAAACATTATAAAAATTTATATTATGTATATAAACATAGTAATCTTGATATAACTTGAAATATGAATTTGAACTTACAACTGTATGACAAATATTCTTGTGTTCAGGATTTGGTAATGAATCATACATTTTCCAGACTTTTTCCTTCAATTTTCCAACAAGAAGAACCCAATGCTTCTCGTGAATTATGGGCTGCACAATAAGTCTGCTTTCTTGAATTGAAACTGGATTAATATGATTGATAAAAATTTGATATTCCTAATTGTATGACTTGTAAACCTGCAATAATTCAGTTTTATAAGGAAAAACAAAAGTGAAAAAAAGGATTAAAATATTATTTATACTTACCCTGTACAATGGAGAAACGTACAAGTAACGATGAAATTTCTCAGTCATTAACCTACTCTGCTCAAGTAAAAAGAAAGCAAAAGCATCTACATGGTTATCTGCTAACCAATCATTTGTAAGCAGCATGTCAATATCTGATCTTTTTATCTCGATATTTCCATATTCAAAAATTACGTGTTCCCTACAAAAACAAAGAAAAATTTAATGTTAAAACGCAACTTTAATAAAACCTTAGCGAAACCATAGCGCAACCATAGCGCAACCATAGCGCAACTATAGCGCAACCATGGCGCAACCATAGCGCAACCGTAGCGCAACTATAGCGCAACCATAGCGCAACCGTAGCGCAACTATAGCGCAACTAAACTTACTTTGTATTAAATTTCTTGAAACATTCATCCATCATTCGTTGTTTTTCCTCTGTTAGAAATTGCTTCCCTGGATAATCCATATTTTCCAATGCTGATCTTGTCTCAACTATTATATTTTCTACAGAAATAACCTCTTTATTCTTCTTTACGTATGGTATGATTGGTTTTGATGAACTCTCTTCTTTTTCATCATTTTCTCTTTTTCTCTTTTGTTGTGGAAGTTCTTCGGCCATTGGTGGAGGTGTAGGTATTGGTTGTTGTGGGGGTATTGGTGATTGTGGAAGAATTTCTTCGGCCAATGGTGGAGGTGGAGGTGGAGATATTGGTGGTTGTGAAAGAATTTCTTCGGCCAATGGTGGAGGTGTTGGTATTGGTTGTTGTGGAAGTTCTTTGGCCATTGGTGGAGGTGGAGGATGATCTTGTATTGGTGCCTGTCCTGAAGGATACATGTTGTGGAAGTTCACGGATTTGAAGCTGGAGGCAGATGTAGATACATGCAGCTTATCTGGATTGTGATCACACTGCATTTGAAATTCAATGAATTTGTACTTCAGTGAGTCTTAATCAGCCTGCAGTTTCTCCAAAATATCTTCAACTCTATCCAATCTTGCTCCCACATTATCTTGAATTTTATTCAACATCTTCTCAAAAATTTCAAAACATTTATTCTGAACAGCCTCTAAATCTTCCCTTCTAATGGGTGGTTGTTCAGCAAAAGGTTGACTGGTTGAAATTTTTTTGATAGGTGGACGGGTAGAAGGTTTAGTTGGCGGCAGAGATTCAGTTTCTGGAGGTTCATTATGAGGAGAATCAGGGGGAGAGAGAGGAGGAGAGAGAGGTGGGGAGGGAGGTGGGGTGGTGTCAATTTTCTTTCTAGCGGAAGCCTTAATTTTCTGGGGTGAATGCAATTTTTGTGGTTCATGACCTGAACGGGTTTCCAAGTTTTGTATGGCAGTAATGTCAGCACCGTATTTTTCGGCCTCTTTGGTCACATTGTCAAGACAAATAAAAATCTGCAAAAAAAATGAAAATTTATTAAAGCGCAACCATAGCGCAACCATAGCGCAACTATAGCGCAGCTATAGCGCAACCATAGCGCAACTATGCTATAATCTTAACATAATTTGCATCAGGTAAAAGAAAAAATTACCTCGCTTTTCTTTAAAAATTTAAATAATTTGGCTGCATTATCTTGAGTAAAGTATAAATCTGTATACCCCTGCCATCTAAGAAAATGTGGTCTTATTTCTGAATCGGTTGGTTTATTCAAAGAAAAATGTTCTAAAAATCAAATCTGTATAATGCCAAAAATAAAAATTTTAATGTTAACATTTAAAAACATTAAACATGTAGAATAACCAGTAGGAGTGGAAACTTACCAGTAGAAGAGGAAAAAAGCCATTGATGTAACCCAATGGTTTTTGTTGTTGAAACTTCTCAAAAATTGTATTGAACTCCATAACCATGAAGTTCCTTAAGCATGAAGCCCAGTTAATGGAACTGAACTCACTTAAATTATTTGCTACAGTTGTGAGCCTTCTAGGGGTTTTATGACTATTTAGTGGAAAGAAAAGGTTAGATAACAAAAACATAATAAAGGTCTTTATTTTTGTTGCATTATCAGATAATCTGTCTAAGTTTGACATTTCTGTTTTAATTTCAGTTGACAGAGGTCCATTTAGAGGATCAATCCTCCATTTGATATCAATGCCTCTGTTTGGCATACCTGTCAGAAAATTTCAGTTGTTAAAGTTCAAAAAACAAATAGCTATAAAAAATTTCATATTCAAAATATTACCTGTCAACAAAGCAACCTCGTCAGTAGTGAATTTCAGAACATGACCGAGGACGATGAAGCCCTCATCAGCAGGACTCCAGAATTTGAGAACCTCAAAAAGAAGAGGTATACACTGCTGGACTGCGGGGAACCTCAAAAATTGATGAATGTTCAGATTCTTCAATGTTTGCTCCACTTCATCATCAATGATCTCGGCAAAAGCATCACAATGTTTGCGGAAAGAAGTAACATAACATCTAGATGTTACTGGCCTTTGATAGGGTGTCCTCATCTATAACAAAAAGAAAAATCAGAACTATATCGAAACCATAAAATAGCGCAACCATAGCGCAACCATACATTTCGTAATTAATTAGCTTAAAAGAAGTTTAAAATTAAAAAAAAAAAACAAAAAATTGAAAACCACATTGAACATATATGCTAGTTTTACAACTATTACTAAACCCTAAAACTTAGAAGATAGCGTAAACCTTTCGTATTATTTGCTTCATCCATTTACGAAGAGAAGAAGCGTGAAAAATCAGAAAATAAATATTTGAACAGTATATTACATTAAACAAACATTGGTAAAATTATAAGTAAACCAAACCCTAAAATTTAACGGCAATATAACTTTAACGCAACGAAAGCGCAAGTAAAGCGCAAGTTAGGCGCAACCATACCTCTTCCTGATTGATGATCTTCTATAGTCTCGTCGTCTACCTCCGGCAGGAATAAGCAAATGCAGAACCGAAGGTAATGGAGGAATCCGAGAGCGCTTACCAGAGCTGGAATGCGGGTGAAAATGTCGCTCGAAAATAAAATACGCGGCGTTTCCATTCTTTCTTTTCTGGAATTCAAATGAATAGCGTTATCGGGTCGGGTCGCTAACTCTGACAAGACATAAAGTGTTAATATTAAATTAAAAAAACGACTGACAGATGACGCGTTTCTATTGGCGACCGAACGGAGAGATGGCTTCGGTCACCTGACCCAATAATTTGCCCGGACAAGGCAAGGTTAACTGGAGTGGGATAAGAGCAGAGGGGAGGATTTAGGTCGGATATGCAGTTAGGGCAAGATCGGGAGGAATAGTTGTGGTTGGGTCGGCCTGGTGTCGGATCTAGCTAAGGCGTAGAGGTCGGAGGCTAAGGATCTTGATGTATTGGGACAAGTGACGACTTGAGGTAGGGAAGTTTTGGCTGTAGTAGGGGAAGAGGAAAGTTGGACAGGGTTCGATTGGCTTGGAAGTAGGGCTTGTGGTAGATCCGGAGTCGGGCGGCTACAGGGATGGATCGGGTATGGAGTTCAAAAGTCAGGAAGTTCGGCGTCGATCTTATAGCTTGGTCGGCAGTGAAGGTCGAGTCGGAAGCAGCGATGGGAGCCCAAATGGTTTGGTCGTGGGGAAGAGATCGGAAGATTGGAGGAAAGTAGCAAATGGGGGAGAGGAACTGAAGGCTCATTCTCATCTTCCTTTTATCGACCAAGTGCAGCAGTGTCGAGGCGACTGAATCACAGGATTTACGGAGAAGCGACTTTGTGTAGGCTGTCGGAGGATCAACATGATTTGCCGAATTCCTTTGACGAAATGAGGTATTTGAGCAGGATTTGTGGAGGACTCGACGGATACGAGGTATGTAAGATTTTAACCGGGATTTCGGGGATTTGCGGCAGAGTGCGGTATGCATTTTAATTCTTTTTTTTTTTGTTCCTTTGGGTATAACATCTAGGTCAACAAGCAATTTGGTCATATTTGGGATTGTTGAGCCTGACCTTTTGAACTCACTTGAATAGTAGACTAAGCCATAGGAACTTGTACATTTTCAACCTGGTTAGTTAAAGCTTTATAGACTTAGAGGTCTTTCTTGATTTTGAAGTTCTTAGCGTGCCAAACAGATAAACCTCTGACTTTTAGATACTATGTGCATGCTTGTTGAAAAATTGATCTTCTATCTCACTCTCTCTTTTAATTAGATGAAAGATATTGTTAATGATTTCAAATGTTATTATTGGATATTGGCTAATGATTTTACATATAATTTGTGGGTTTTAGGTGAAGCAGGATATCAAACTGAATAAATATTTAAAAATGCTTCATCTCTTATAAGAAATTTTTTGGTGTTCTTTAAATATAAGAATTCTAAAAAACATTCCCTATTTTGCAGGGGGGATTTCATGAAACTATGATGATAAAATTATAAAAAAAAAGTTTGTCTTGCTGAGGGATTTTCATAATAGTTTAAAAATACTTTTCATGTTATAAGAGAGCTTCACGAAAATTAATTTGCATGTTGGTATATATAAAGGAAGTATTTTCTACATAAGGGGGATTGTAAGTATAGTACTTCTTGATTTGGTTGCTATATATAATATTTTTTCAAGTATTGACTGATGATTAGTGGCATGAGTTATTAATGATAAAATAATTTTAAACCAATCACGTATAATTTTAAACCAATCACGTATTATTTTAAACCAATCACTTATGCTTTACAAACCCTGGTTTCAAAAGAATTTTAAACCAATCATAAATTCAAGGCATTGCTCATCAAAGTATTAATGATAAAATAATTAATTAAGCAAATTTCTGTACTTAATGATCCTGTGAATTTTATCCTAATTTATACTTCATCCCCAAATAGTCACGTATTATTCTTGCCTTCTTTATTAATCTTTTAGTTACAATAAACTTAAAAACATTATTATAGTAAACCAATTAAACATTTGTTTGCAATATCAAATTTGCATCCCCTTCTTCTAAATTAATGATTTAGCTAAACCTGGAGTTGAATAAAGTCCATTAACTCAGTTTCATTACACAACCCTAATCAATAATTATTATGCCACATTTGGTTTAATATTTAGGTAGCCTCTATTTAAGAGAAATTATTTCTATATATGAAATCAGGTTGGGGTTTTACTAAATCAGGAATCATATCCCTAATGCATTACAAAATTACCATAAAAAAATAAATGTTAAGAGTTTACCTAGTTTCTCAAAGAAGGAAGAAGATGAGGTGCAAGAGGAGGGGGAAGACATCAACACTTCCTTCTCATAATAGCAAACCAGAGCTACACTTTGAAACCTAGAAGTGGGACTCAACGATGGAGCTAGAGATGAAGCTGAAGGCTTCTTGGCCCTCGTAATATGAACCAACTTTAGTTTTTGAGCGGCAAATTTCATACATAAGGTTGAGGGAAAGTTTGAGGATTATGGGATTTTTCATCATGTACATGTTCTCCTTTACCCTTTGGTTGTGAGGCATTCGTACACATGACATTACATTGTCATCGCCCTCAACTAGGCTTTGGACTACAAGGGATCTTCGAGGTCAACATCAAAGAAGGCGTAATGTTGGTGATGATCAATTCTCTTCTTGTTCTCGCTTGCTTGGTCACTTGTTAACCAAAGAGCCCAAATTCACGTTTTTAAAAAGCGAGAGGAGGTGAGGAGAAATAAGGGTGGACCAATTCAGTTCGAAAAGGGCTACTAAAATCTTATGAGAATTTGAATCCCATATGATTAAGAATACATAAAGATTTTAGATTCTTCCTGGGATCAAATATAATACTAGACTCAACTTACTATCATATTCACACCACCATGCATTTCAACTTCATTATATTAAGGCCAATTGTATTGCACATCATATTTTTTTTCATATAAATATAGCCACTAGCACATGCTTCATACTTAAAAAATAGTTCTTTATAAGGATGTATATGGTGCAAGTAAACTGAATTAAGAATCCACTCATCATTGCATATGAGTCATATTGTCATTAAAAAAGCACTTGAATCTGCATCTGACAACTTTGTAACAATATTAGCATTTGTTGAGTTATTCTCATTATTTTGTCATTTGTGTGTTGCTGCTTTATCTTTAAAGTTAGACAATCTCTCTTGGCGCACCATTTCGTTTGCTATCAAAGCAAGCTACATCCTTTTGCTTGTCTTGCGACTTACTTTTGTCATATTTAAATGTAGAGCCCGCCCTTCTTAAGAAATCTCCTCATAACCAAGAATGCCATCACATGCTTTCCATCTTCTGAACCCTCGAGCTTCTCATTTATATCCTTAGAAAGAAAAGAATTTTGATATTTTTTAAATTTGTCTTTTTACTATATAACATATGTCATAAAATGATTATAAGAGAGGAATAGTGCTCAAGATTAACAAAGTTTGATCATCATAATCAGCTATGGATTCTCCATTCTTCAAGTTACTAAAAATAGATTTAAACTCATTAAGATGTGATTTAATGAGCATAATTTCTTGTGTTTGTAGCAATTACATTCTTCACTTCTAGTAAATTTTGTTGGACATGCTTTTAATATTTGTACAGAAACTCCAATTTGAGCTAAAAATCGTATTGTTGTTTCTTCCAAAGACCTTTGTTATGTCCTCATCTAACAAATATAAATAATCGGAGAGAGCATTTTTGTCCATCTCTCTCATATTTTTCCCCCTCATAGTTTCAAGCACATTTGAACACGCTATGAGTGCCTTCGCAAGTCCCTGCTAGACTAAAATACGTCGCATCATGGTTCACCAAGGCATTGAACTTCTTTATCTCATATTTCAAAATTTCAATTTAAGCTTTGATGTTAGTTAGAAAAAAACATGCTTGTTTATGCATAAGTGCCTCCTAGGAATGAAATGATGAACATGCAAAGTAATGATAAAGAGGCTAAGTTATAGAAGGCTCAAGCTTTATTTGTTTTGAATAAAATAATACTCTATATAGAGGAGAGTGAAATCGATCCACTATCAAGGTCTTACATGTGCAAACAAATAGGGTAAATAAATGCTCATCATCCAAACCAAACTCATCCAATCTCACCATAAACAAAGTTTTGAATCTCTCTAGCCAAATAAACATGAAAATTTTCTAATATCAAGAGAGTTGAGAAATGATAAACATAGAAGATCAAGATAATATCAGAATATCTTCACTTGAGTGTTCTTGGAAATGGCACAACATTTTCTATGGCATAGTCATGCTTATCTATAGCACAACTGCACTAACTCCAACACCATTATGCTTATTACACATAAGATAATTGGCCATGTGTTAGACTGGTCCATGCTGAACCGGTCTAGCCGGCCCTAGGCAAAGGGCCGGCTCAAGTTTACATGAGGCAGACCAAGCAGGTCTGTACCCTAGGAATTTCTGCTCGAGGAAATTATGGGGCCCACTAGGGAATCCCATTAGGAAAGAGGGGGTGGCTAGGGCTTTATAGGGATTTGCCTTGTGTTGTTTAATTGTATGCTTTAAGTAGGAAGGAAATATTAGGGTTAGGATTATCTGGATGTTTGTGATTGATTTTGTGTCTTGTTGTTTTGCATTCTTGGGCTCTAGCGGTGTCTAGTGATTGGGATTGGGACAGAAGATCCTCTCAAATTGAGGATCAACTGTATCTTGGTATTTTCCTTCCGTTATCTCTGATTATTGTAATAAATTGTTGTTTTTCTAGTTTTTCCTTGGAGTTTTGTGGAGATTTCATGTTGTTTTTCCAAGATTGATTGGTTTTCACTTGAGATCCTCAAGTGTTTCCTATCATCATGGTCACAAACAAGGGGAGAAATTGTTTCACTCCTTTTTCTCTCTTTTTTTTTTTCTTCTTGCTCTTAAATTTTTTTTCCTCCAACGCCTTTTCTTCTTTTTTTTCTCTCCCTTTAATCTTCTTATCAGTTGTCAGCTTTTAGTTGTTTTGATTTTACTTCCGTGTTTTTCTGTTCACTTGTCATAACTCTTGATTTTCATGGCCAACAACCCCAACCACCTTGTTCCTTGTCGCACATAGCACACATGCGTGCATGATAGCCCTTTCACCTTCATGCACTTCTAGGAGTCTATGGAGGCGGAGTTTAAATAAAAATTTTATTCAAATTTTGATTTAGACCTTTCCATAATAATGTTTTTGCAACAAAATTCTGAATCAGTTAGTCTAAAAATATATTTCAAATAAAAACATATTTATTTGAATTTTACTCGTTTCCAATACTTGCATCAAATCAGTGTAGTTGGACTTTTTAACAAATTTTGTTATATATGATATGGTGAATGAAATGCAATGGAATAGGTGGGAAGGTAGTAGATGAGCTTGGGTTTATGCGGAGAACAAAAAGGGATGTTATGGTAGCAGTCATCTTAGTGTTAGAAATAGTGGGTGAGAAGAGCGGTTCAAGTTAGGTAGTTTAAGGGGTGAATGTTGGAAGAGGTAGGACGAGAACATGTTTGATGCCCACTTCTACGCTGCATTTTTCTTTGGTTTCTCCGGATGTTCAGGCAATTTTGGTTCCCCTCATGTTGAGATCTCTGCTTGTCTTATGCTTATTTCCTTAGTATTCAATGATCCATAAACTAGCAGTAATATCTTCTACTCACACTCATGATCTGACTTGAGAGTAAATTTTGAAGAGGAACTTAAAGAGGTCACCTATTATTTTAAATTTTGTTTCAGGATATCCTAACTAAAAATTGGTTAGTAAAAATTTTAAAGTTTGCTTTGAGATGAGTGCAATTCTAAGCTAATTAATAGTGCACTCATCTCAATTCTCAAAGCAAATCCAAGGGATTTGAGATCCTTCTTGATTAAAAATATAATTAGAAAATCTTGTCTCAAAATTTTCCCCTATTATTTTGCATGAAAATGCACAAGGCACATGATGATTTTGTAGATAGAACTAGTCAGCATTAGCAACAAAATTGGCTAGTGCTGAAAAGTTGACCTTCTTGGCATGGAGTTCTATTGCTTTTTTTTCTTGTGCTTCTTGTTAAAAAATTTTCTGTATATTTCATAATAACCCTAAATGTATTGAGATGTGCTTGAAAATTATTCCTTGAATTTACAAGGATTACGTTGTGCTTATTCTAGGTACTTAACCACTCCTGTTGAGCTATCTTATCATTAGTTTTGCATGATGCTTTGTGCTCGAGGGTTCTCGATTATTCTTTTTCTCAAAGTTCCTTATTCTCCAAGCCTGGATTGTAGGGAATTTTGCCGCAAAGTTGACAAGAATGCTATATGAAGTTATGCCTTGCTAATTTTCATGCCTCTAAACTCTGATTTCTAGACTATGGTGGACTGTAAGGACACATTCTCTACTACTAGTTTTTCCAACTATTGGAATCCTAATCAGCCACATTTTGGAGAAATTATATATTCTTTTGTTCTAAGAAATGTTTGAGAGCAGAAACTAAAGATACACGGAAACGTACTTCTCTGTGGACAGTTCTTTTAATAAAGTGTTACTTTCAAAATTTTAATTATTTATTAGATAACCTATGACAACATTTTTTTAGTGAAAGATGAATAGGAATTTTCTTAAAATAATTAAGAAAAAAATCATTCAAGCTTCTAAGGTATTGATTAAGTTGTCCTTGAGACAAACTTGTGACACGTCTAACTAGAATTTATGACGGGAAATAAAACTTGAGGGTTTGGGCCTGGGATCATCGGTAGTTGTATTTATTATATGTAGGAGTTTAGAGGTTTGAGTTACGGAAACAACAACTTGTTTTATAAGGGTAAATTTGCATATATGTGCTCTTTCTTTGAAACTTGTAATTTGCATTAACAAAGAAGAAACAAAAGTAATTATAGGTGTACAAAACTATCACTATTTTCCTTCAACAAATAAAAAAAAAGCAGAAGGAAGGTTGTCACTATCATGAAATTTCTAATCAAAATTACAATGTAATACATAGCGTGCACAAAAATTAGCAACTTTGTTGCATCACCTTGAAATATGATGAAATATCACACGACGGAATTGATGCAGGAAGGTGAGGTCTGGAGCAGCTTGTCGCTGACTTTTCCACTGTTCTTTTGTAAAGCTTTAGAGATAATTAGTGACACTTTCATTGTCATCTTCTATGGTGATACCCTTGAGGTTATACATCCATCGCTCATATGCCTGAGAGGAGGCAACCAATAAAAAAAACATTCACGCTCAATGAGGTGCTTAATGAAAGCATGGCTTCCATTTCAGTATAAGTGATGTCCCAGTGCTCACAAGCATGGCTGGCCACAACAATAAAGTCCCATGTTTATTTCTGATAAATGCCCAATTGTCATCCTTGCATGATGATAGGAACCTTTCGTCCATGTTAATTTTGAACCATCCAAGAAGGGGGCCACCACAAGTAAGAAGTATGCAGCGCCGGAGGCCGAGTAGTGTCCCGATGCTTCTAGATGGGATAAGTCCAAGAACGAGTGAACAATTCAAGAATAATGGCTGAACGGTTGCTTCCTAGCATTCCTAACTCTTCAACTTTGGTAGACCGCCAAACAATAGATGCGAGATCGCACGATGTTGAAGTCGTTGAGCAAGCCCCAATTGATTAAAGTTTGCAAAATGCGCTGCAGGTTGTTGCACTGGACAACAACAAAGGAATTATCTTCATTAACCTGACAGCCCCAGGGGCAGGTGGTCGAAACACTAAGCCCTCTATAATGCAGCCACTGATTTGTTGGAATTGTATTTCTCATGAGCTGCCACCAAAAGATCCTCTCCCTTGGGCGGAGTTGAAGCTTGGTTATCCACCGGCACCGATTAGATGGGCTGGAAAGCATGGCATCATACGCAAGAGCAGTCATGTTCTTACCAATTGGGGCACAAATGAGCTCCAGTTGATCATGATTTTGTATATGCTCTTTTCAGATATTGTATTGGTAGTAGGTTTACGCACTAGGTATACCCTTTTTTTAGGAAAAGTCTTCACTATTTTTTTGTTCCTATTATTAATTTACATGATTTTTTTTTTTTAACAATCGTGCATTCTATTATTTAAAGCTTTTGTTTTTTGTGTATACCTCTTATGAATTCCATAGGTCGAAGTTGAAGCCTTTGAAAGATAGAATTCTTTAGGGTTTTATAAAAGGGAGCATCTCTCATTGTTTTCTAGTTTTCCAGGGATAGTCACAGGATATAAATGTTTAAAGATGCATTTATTACTGCAGGTCCATGAAGATGCAGAAGTTTTATTAAAGCACACTCTACATGGTCACCAAAAACCAGTCGTAACGATTGCTTGGAGCCCTGATGACCGCTATCTTCTCTCGTGTGGCATGGAAGAATCCATCAGATGCTGGGATGTTCACTTAGGCGTGTGTTTACATGTATATGAAAAAAGTGGTCTTGGCCTAATCTCTTGTGTTTGGTCCCCAGATGGGAAGCAGTTCTTCTGCTGCGTTACAGACAGGAGCATATCACTGTGGGATCTAGAGGGGAATGAAGTAGATTGTTGGAAAGGGCAGCGAACAACAAAGAATTCAGATATGGCTGTCACGAAAGATGGCAGACGTATCATAACGATGTGCCGGGAAATGACAATACTGTTGCTTGACAGGGAAGCAAGAATCGAGAAATTGATTGAAGAGGATCAAATGATCACTTCATTTTCATTGTCAAAGGACGAGAAGTTCCTACTGGTGAATCTTTTGAACCAGGAGATTCATTTGTGGAATATAGCTGATGCTCCTTTGCTTGTAGCAAAGTATGCAGGCCACAAACACAGCCGGTTTGTCATAAGGTCTTGTTTTGGGGGATTTGAGGACTCTTTCATTGCAAGCGGAAGTGAAGATTCACAGGTGCATCCCATTAACTTTGTTTTTTTCCTCTAAATTAAGTTGAATAGTTTGTGAAAGATTGTCAAACAAGCATGCAGAATGATAAACTACAAGGCCTTTTTGAGAACAAAAAATCCTTTTACATAATAGGTAACCTTGCTTACTGGATATCGTGGTTTTATTGGATGTGATGTAATGCCATTCTATATCGATATCCTTCCTTTTATCTTATATATATATATATATATATATATATATTATAATTTGGTAAAGAAAAGTTCATTTCTCTCGTCCTGGTAAATTATGTCCTTGGAGAGTAGCCTTATTGTGCTGAAGTTCAAATTTTCTGTTTCTCCTAGCTGAATTGGCAAAAGCTCTTTTTGACTTGATTTCACCTGACATGCTCTTTGAATATTCTGAAGATAACTCGGATTTTGCATATGCAGCTCTTTTAATATAGAGAAGCCCATTTAGTGTTGTTTATTTGCCTGAATGCCTTCTTCAGATCCAGTAAGTTTGGTTTGAAATCAATCTGTATTAGACAATTTTTGCTATTATTGAAATCATATGCATTGTGTTCCTTCTTCATCCTCTTTTTGGTTTTTAATGAAAGATTTACTCTTAATCTTATTTTTGTTTCACGAACAGGTATATATCTGGCACAGGAAAGCTGGGACTCTGATTCGAGTCTTGCCTGGGCATTCTGGTGCAGTAAATTGTGTTAGCTGGAACCCTGCAAACCCTCACATGCTTGCATCTGGCAGCGATGATCACACAATTCGTATATGGGGAGTAAGCAAATTCAATCTTAAGCGGAAGGATACTTTAAGCAATGGATTCGTCCGCCAATGCAATGGGATCAGCAAATGACCCATGAACGGAATAAGGAGAAAAGGGTAAGAAAAGTCCAGAGGATAAAAGAAAATTGGAGCTCATTAGGTACCAGCTTTTCTTTCAGCCATTCCTTCATTCAGCAATGTACATCTTTTTTTAACCCTTTCTGTTATCTGTTATTCGAGTGGCATCAAATAGCAGATAAGCCTGTATAAATATACCAATGCTAATTGCTATTATGTGAACTATTGAGCATCTTTTCAAATATTTTTTCTACTCTGAGTTGCTCATATAAATTTAGAAAAATCTGAGAGGATCTTTCAGGTGTCTTGGATCAGTTGGATTGATGTAAGGTCTATAGAATCTTTACTATGAAGACAACAATTTGATTGGTGATCTTTTGAGATGGTGTTGGAAGGTTTATGGAGATAAGGTTATGAAATTAGAAGTTTTTATTTTTATTTTTAGTGAAGGTTGGGGTCAACTCCGTTTCAGTGGTTTAGGATATTAGGGAATTGAATGGCTTTTGTATGAATGGTTAGTGTGAATTTTTTTTTTTTTTAATTTGCTGGTTACGGTAGGAAATTATTTATTTGTATTGGGGTTTTGGTTTAGAAAATTTTATAAGATGGTGGTTAGATATGTAATGCTTTATGGTGCAAAATGTTGACTATTAAAAGAGAAGCATAATATTAAGTTAAGTGTTGCAGAGATGAGGATGCTCAAGTGAATGAGTGGCTTTACTTTTAAAGACATGATACGAAAAGAGCATATACGTGAAAAGGTTGGAGTAGCTCCAGTGGAAGATAAGATTAGAGAGAGTCGGCTTAGATGGTTTGGTCACATAAAACGGAGGCCTTCCGATGACCCGGTTAAGAAAGTAGATGTATTAGATTTAATTTATGTTAAGAAGAATAGAGGTAGACCTAAAAAGACTTGATTAGAAAATATTAGAAATGACATTTCTTTATTAGATTTAAATGAGAATTTAACTTTTAACAGGGTATAATGGAGAAAAAGGATTCATGTAGCCGATCCTATGTAGTGGGATAAAGACTTTATGTTATTGTTGTTGTTAGCTTTATTTTTTAATAGGATAAGAATTGTATAATTTTGATAAATCTATTGACCACTTTAAAAATACTATCATTTTCTCAAAGAGCTCTTGGAAAGCATACTATGAAATCTATGGAGGGGTCATCCCAAGGCTAGTAAGGGAAAAAGAAGGACAATATACTTGCTAGCTATTTGCTTAGTTGTTTGGATAAGGACGCATTCCAAATCTTTTTTATGAAAATATAGGAAAACTTATATTCTATTAGATGGATGGTTTTATCCTTCCCAATGTGTCTCGTTGTACCTTAGAGTATAGCTTGAGGATAAAAAAAAAATCTCAAAGAGAATATATATGCTTGCATTATTTATTTCTTTTATAAAGATATTTATGAATAACAAAAAAGAGGCCAATCAGAGCAAGAGTTTTATTCATGTTAAGGGAGGAAAAAACTAAGTATAATTATCTTTTATTCTGAAAAAGTCAAGTATGATTCTAAGGGCTTCATTTGGGACGGTTTTTTATTGTTTTTTAAATTAGCTTTTTAGTATAATAACAACAACAACAACCTCAAGCCTTTATCTTGTTATGTGCGGTCGGCTAAATGAATCCTTTTTCTCCATTGTGGCCTGTTAAAAGTTAAATTCTCAATTAAATCTAATAAACAAAGGTCATTTCTAATATTTTCTAACTATGGCTTTTTAGGTCAAACTCTGCTTTTCTTAACATAAGTTAAATTTAATACATCTACTTTCCTAACCGGATCATCGGAAGGTCGCCATTTTATGTGACCAAACCATCTAAGACGACTCTCTATAATTTTATCTTCCACTGGAGCAACTTCAACATTTTCATGTATATGTTCATTTTGTATTCTATCTCTAAGAGTAAAGCCACTTGAACCTCATTTTGTTGTGGTCATATTTGGATATTATTTGGTCATCCAATTTAGACTTTGAACCTTTTAAATTTGCTTCAGACCCACGATTTGGACCTATTTGGGCTCGAATTGGACCGATTTGCTCGTCTCTTCGAGGCTTTCAGTTTGACTATAAGTTTGTTGAAATTGGAGTTCATATATTTTCTTGATAAATTTCCTATGAAATGTAGTCAATCTATGAAGGCTTTTAATATTAGTGAAATATTTTAGTATTGGCCACTCCATGATTGACCTAACTTTGGCAGGGTCAGATTGGAATCCAATAAACTATGAAACTTGGGAATATGATTCTTTCTGAAGGAAGAAACACTAATTCATGTTCATGTAGAGTTGGTAAGTGCTTGTGGTTTCAAACGCAAGGTTATATAATCAAAATGTGACTTTTTTTTGTCTAGGTTATAGAAGAATATATATCAATAAAGTAAATCACCAAGTTATTTTTTTTTAATGAATGATTTGAGTTTTTTTATCATAAATCTCATGAATGTATTATAAGCATTGAAAAATTATAAGGGTATGACTAACCTTTCTTGTTGATCATATAGTGTCTTAAAAGTAGACTTCATTCATCATAGAGCCTTAACCTAATTAGGTGGTTGTCACTTGATAGGTTTATTTTGAAGGAAAATAATAAAATAATAAAATAAAAAATAAAATTAAAAAAAGATTTATTTTGAAGGAGATGGTTGAACCTAGGGCTGCAAACGAATGGAGCCGAGCCGAGTATGTGAATGTTCATGTTTGTGTTCATTTAATATCATGTTGTTCAAGTTTGGTTCATGTTTGTTCGAGCTTTTATTGTTTGTGTTCATGTCTGGTTCATTTAAATTAATGTTTAGTTCATGTATCGAGCTTTAAACAAACAAATATGAACGAGCTATACTTTTAGATGTTCATTAACTTAGTTTGGAGAAGGATGAGCGGAGAAACGAGAAGATTCGTTAGAGTGCCTCGACGAGAAAATATGAAAGAAAGAAAACCTAGTTCGATGAAGCAGGAGTTGGGGTTTGCGGGGAGAAAGGCGAAGACGTTACAAGATCGCCATTCGCCCTTCCGCCTTCCTTAGCCCGCGCATTTGGGAAGAAAAATTAGGGCTCGGGTCGGGAAGATAAGATAACGAGCCATCAACAGAAATAAATTAGGACTTTGCTGCTCAACCTGCCTCTTTTTTTGACATTGATATCATTAATTTAAATTTAATAAAATTACTTAATTAACATATAATATAATATTATTTATTTTAAATTTTATTATTTAACAATAATTATATCATTATATTATAATAAATATAAAATATTTATATTATTTATATTTATTAATTCTATAATTAAATATTAATTATTTTTATCAAACTTATTGACAAGTTTAAATCGAACACGAATCGAGCTTTTATCGAGCTTAATGTTGAGCTTGTTCACGAACTTCCAATGATGTTGTTCGCGAACATAAATGAGCCGAACGCATTAGTGTTCAAGCTTGTTTATTTAAGAATCAAGTATTTAAAATATTGTTTAAGTTTGTTTGTTTAGTAAATTAATCGAACCGAACAATGAGTAGCTCGTCGAATGTTTGGTTCGCTTGCAGCCCTAGTTGAACCATAAATAAGATTGAGTTAAATGTTATTTAAACTTAAATAATAATTATTCATTTTATATAAGTAATATATGACTCAAGCTTTAATTTGTTCATGTAATTTTTAAAAATTATTAACTATCTAACATATGATATAATATACATTTTTTTATAGAATATAAATTTAAATATTCGTTGCTGATATAAGAAAAAAAAATGTACTCAATTTATTAATTAAATTTATTATATTATTACAAAAATATATAATAATCCATACTACATATGCTATATATATTCTTTTATATTTAAAATGTTTAATATAATAATAAAAGTTAGTTATAGATTTTAATTAATGCCAATAATTGTTGGGCTAGAGGAAGGAAGAGAACAGAAAATTTCCAAAAAAATTAAAAATAGGAAACATGCAGCTCTCACTTAGCAGAACGCGGAAAACGATTTTCCGTTTTCATTTAAATCATAAATTTAATTCGTGCTTTTTAAAATATATAATTTTGTTTTGCACATCCTCTTTGTTTTAAATTAATACTTAAACCAACTTCTTTTTCAATAACAACAACATTAAATATTTATCCCATTATATAGGATCAATTATGTGAATCTTTTTTTCTTCGTTGTGTCCTATTAAGAAACAAATTCTCATCTAAATCTAATAAAGAAATGTTATTTCTAATATTTCTCTAGCTATGTCTTTTTAGGTCTATATGTATCTTTCTTAACATAAGTCAAACCTAATACATCTACTTTCATAAACGGGTCATTGGAAGACCTACCAAATCATCTAAGGCGACTCTCTCTAATCTTAACTTTCACTGGAGCAACTTCAACCTTTTCACGTATATGCACATTTCATATTTTGTCTCTAAGAGTGAAGCCACTCATCCACCTGAGTATCCTCATCTCTGCAACACTTAACTTAATATTATGCACCAATATTCTGCACCTTAAAGCATTGCATGTCTCACCACCATCTTATAGAATTTTTCCCTTAATTTTGAGGGGGATTTTTCTATCACACAACAAGCCCAATGCATTCCTACACTTCAACAATTCAACTTTAATTCTACTAATAATATCCCCATCTATTTCACCATCACTCTAAACAATAGACCCAAGATGTATAAAATATATACTCTTCATATTGACTTGGTCGCCCAGAGTCACAATCCCCCACTAGATCTATTAATATGAAAATTACATTCAATATATTTAATTTTATATCTAGTCAAACAAAAACCTTTAGACTCTAAGATTGACCTCCATAATTCAAGTTTACCTTCAACTTTATCAATAAGAAGAATATCATCAACAACAAGCATACATCAGAGTACAACCTTTTGCAAATGTCTAGTGAGAACATTCATGACTAAAACAAAAAAGATAAGGGCTTAAGCTGATCCTTGATATAATCCAGCTAAAATAGGAAAATAAAATTTAAACCTACTTCTTTTTATAATTTTGCCTATTTCTAAAGTAAATGTGTAATAACCTCAGATCAAATAGGATTAATAATGTTATGATACCAAAATTATTTGGTTTAAAGGCACTAAACTGGAGAAAATATTCAGGTGTAGCATCTTTTGTGTGCAACTACAGAGAAAAAGAGAAATTGAAGAGTGTTTGGTGGGAGATTCACTCTCTTTCAAAGTATTTTCTTCTTTATCTCTCTAATTTAAATACATATTATTAAATGAGAATGATAGAATGTATTCTTCAAAATTTTAAAATAATTAGAAAACTCCATGTTAAAATAGATCTCTCTCTCTCTCTCAAATATATATATATATATATATATATATATATATATATATATATATATATATATAAGAGGCATCCCTCCAAATTTAAGTTTTTTTTATTTTTTAGTGAGAACTTATTTTTCTATTAAACATGGGCTAATCATTTGAAAATTTTCAACAAATTTTAAAATAACCAAAGAGTTCCTTTTCAAAATAGATTTCTTTTAAATTTTTTAATATTTTCTATTTTTAATAAAAAAATATTTTTATTTAAACTTTAAAGTCATAAATTGATTAAATAATATTCATTTAATTAATTAAATATCTAAAATAATTTTTCTATTATGTATTCTATAAATTATTTTATTTTGTCTTTTGATTAATTTAAAACTAAATAAAATGATATTTCTTTGCTAATATTAAGAGATTTTAATAAACTTTAAATTTAATTATAAATGTTTAAGAAGTAAAGAAACAAAATATTTATCATCTTTGAAGATTAATATAAATTGAGCTTATCTTAAATTGAATTGAGCTAGTTCAAGAGTAAGGTTTTGTTTGGAGCAACTTTTTAGATGCTTCTTAAAATAATTTTTTAGTATAAAAATTAAATTTTTTTTACTAAAAAACTGTTTTAAAAAACAATAAGAGAGCCATCTCAAATAAGGCTTAAATTGAGCTTAATTCAAATTTAATAAGGTTCCAAGAATGGATAGCAAATTTAATCATAATCAGTTCTACTTGAGATTAATGATTGATTTGGGATGGTTGCAGAGTTTTATAAATATAGTTATAAAGTTGTGTAAAAAAAACAGCTTTGTTGAAAATTGCTTTAGCTTGCACAAAAATTTATTTAAAATTATAAGAAAAATAATGGTCAAACAGAAACTTTGATTATAGTCTTAAAAGCAAAGCAAATAGACTGTGGCCCTAAATTTAGCCTAAATTGAATGATTATGAGTTTATCTTCATACAAAATTGGATCAACTCAAGATCAAATCATTAATACCCTATAATAATCTTTTAAAAATAAAAGAAAATACTAAAAATAAGTAAATAATTCCAATTTTCTCAACTTAAGACCTCAGTGGATAACATCAAATGGAGGAGATAGAGTGGTAAATTTGATGTATTAAAAAGATTTAAGCATTAAATAAGTAGAATATTTTAAGTATTAAATATATCAATATAGACCTAAAAGAAGATATATAAATAAATTCCGCAATTTTAAAATTAATATATAATATTTTTTTTTATTTTTATTCTCTCATATATATATAAATATATATATATTCAATAAGAGATCATTGGTTATTAGTGGGCTGATGATTTTTCCAATAAATTGGAAGGCATATAGGCTATCGTGATTCGTGGGTTTAAAATTGTGGAGCTGAATGGCAGAATACAATGAATATTTTTATAGAAAAACTTAAATTCTTAGCAGAGCAAACGAAGATCTGAAGTAGGTATTTAGAATAAATGCGCAGAACAATAAGCATCTTTATCTTTTTTATGGTGCTTCAATTCTTAGTACAATTAATTAAGATACGAGAAGCTTGTCGGCTCCGGTAGTTCTACGCAAGATCAGGGCTTTCTGCTTCGCCGGACTCGACGAGTATTGCGCTTACCACGGCGCAGGGCGCTGCTAAGAGATGAGATAACGAGCTCCAAGGAGGTTAGGGTTCTTAGGGTTAGGTTATAGGCGGAGTGAAGGAACGGTTTAACCTGATTTAATTTCTGCGTCTGGTATATTATGCTGTAAAATGTGATAATGATAGGTATTTTTGTATATCCACTTCACGTAAAGTACAAAGTTATTGGCTGCTGCAGTTCTTCTGTCGTTAGATCTCAACGGTTGTATTAATCGCTGAAGTGAGGTTGTCGATTCAACCGCTGGTAAGGGATGATATTGCTGCAATCTGCGTCGAGATTTCTCCTCCAGATCTTGCAGAATCGTCTCATCAGGTGAGACGTTCGTATTTTTATCACTGTATCTTTGATAATCTTGTTCTTGAGTTCATCTTATTGTTTTAATCGGGCTGCAGTTCCGAGAAAAGTGTTGATCTCGACTGCCATTCAGTTGAATTTGATGATGTTCGTTATCATATTCAGGTAATTTATTTATCTTGTGTGTTTTTTTTGCTGCAAATGTGTTACATTTGCTTGTCATGACTCCACTTTTAGTTCAGTCACATGACAAGACCACTGCAAAGTGTTTAATTTGCATTAGTTTTGTTCAATGCAAATAGTTTTTTTTAGCGGAGCGAACTGTGCCTTACTTGTGAAGTGCTGAGAATGCTTTTTTGTTTGTTTTGCAGTTCTCTGTGAAGTCCCCTCAGGTGATGCTATTGTCAATTTCATTACCCATTCCACCACCAGAGACCGTTTTCGTGAATGGCCTTCCATTGGGTGCCATAGAAGCAGTAAAGGGAGCATATGGAGAGCTTGTTCAGATTCTGGATCCTCCAAAAGATGGATATAATCTTACCATGAAGCTTAACTTTACTAAGCTTCCTCAAGATGAAGGTATGAAGAGTTTCTTTACCAAGATCATTCTAAACTTTTTTGCTTTGCAAGATTGTATGTGAACTCACAAGTCGGCTTGACGCACTTACACCCTTATATGTGGTTCATCCATAAATTTCTTTGTTGATATGCTTAAATCAATTTCAGCTTCTAAATGCTAATCATGCAATATAACATTTGACTTTTTAAGGCAAAAACTTAGTTAGCATTCTTTTTTTAGTTAGTTACTGACTGAAAGGTTCCTTCACAACTTGCTTGTGCTAAACCTGCTTGGTTGCAGGTAAGCGGCACTAAAATCGGGAGTGGGGAAGTTGAAACTATTGGTTTGTTGATTGGAAATTAAGGTTAGGAAGAGAGCATGCTACATCAACTAGAGAAGTACAATCTAATAAATTTTATTATTTGGCTGCCCCTCTTATTTGTTCTGAAGTCACTCGTATGTGAAAGTGTCACTTGGCTTACAAATAATTCTCTTAAGTGATTTCTTGAGCTCACATTTCTATACGTTGGCAGTCCCACATCCTTTGACTTGCTAGCTACTAAACAAATCATTAAATGTTAGGACATAGATTGGGCTAAGGGTAATAGGAGCAGTTTTATTACAAACTTGCTTTAGAAGTGAAGCGAAGCAATGTACTGTCCTAACACATCATTTGCCTGCAAATTGCAAGCTCTTAGCAAAGCGCACTTGTCACAGTGCTTTGTTCTATCACAGTGTTGTGTTGCGCACTTGTCTTTGGTTCAAAATGAAGTATTGATTTAGATCCTATGGCTTGGTTTAACATCTGTCACAATCACTAGGCACAAACACTTGCTTATTATCATTGGTTCTTTAGTTGTTGATCTTTAGTCCTCAATTTTCTCTAATTGGATATAGTCTTGTCTTGGTGGTTCTTTTCATGCTCTCTAGTTTTTTTTTTTTTGTTGCTACTGACTCTAGTAGCTTTTTGATCATAAGTTTCTTGATGTATTTTTTGCATGCTTCTTGATGCTCATTTTCCCACTTTCTTTCGCTTCATGTTGCCTGTCTCTCTATCTCAAGCGATCTTTCAATTTTATGATTATTCTTAATTTTTAGGTATTTTTTCATCAGTTTGTCACTTTGTCTTTTATATCTTTGATTTTTTTTTCTTTAAGATAACTAAAAATTATTGTTATTAAATGTATCATCATATTCGCTAAAAATTATTACTTCATATAGTTTAAGTTTGATTGATTAAATGACTATCGAATGCACATACTATCTGTACATATGATTCACAATATGGGCTCTCTAATTAGTAAAAGAGCCACTTTGTTTTGCTTTTTGTGTATTAATGCAAAAAGAATCTTTGCACATCACATTGCACTGAGCATTTTGAAAGCATTGAATATGAGAACTCTGTTTTGGTGGAGCTGAAATTGAGATTGAAACTTTAATGTCTCAAGAACAAACACTAAAGTAGGACTCATATATTTTTTGAACTTTTGTGAAGGGAATAACTTGATAGAACAAGTGTTTGTCTGTTTGGGTTTTAGGTGGGCATTTAAACATTGTTTTTGGGAAAAAAAATCCTTGATGTAGGAAGTGCTATCTTATCGAAATCAAGATTTCTGGATAATGAAGTAAAATGATGCTTATAGCTGCAACTATTACTGGAATGTTGATGTTGAACTCTAATGAGGTAAATAGTTATCTTGAAGACTTATGCCATGTACTGGCCTAAAAAAAACTTTTTACGGATACAAAAGAAAAAAGCATGCAACCAACTTTTTGTGTTCATGCGCTTGGTGCTTTACGTTACTCCAACTTTTGTGAAGGATTTTGCAGTGTTTTTTTTTTTTGGATCGAAAGTTGAAATGGACTGAAAATATGAAATCCAGGGATATTGTGGAAATATGATAGCTTGTGCTATGGTTTGAAAATTAGATTAGATTTTAATTTTGATTTGTTTTGCTTCATGTGTATACAATTAGCTTTTTAAAGACTCTTTTCATTTCAAATTTTCAACATTTACAAGCTTGGTGCTTAACTTGTTAGTTTTGACTTGGTTATTGTTAGGTCGACACCTGAGCCGGCTCCTGGACCGGTCCTGGTCTACACCAGGCGGAAGCCAGGCGAACAGGGAGGGGGGCGGAAAAGCTGAGGGGCACACTTGGAGTCAATTTCAATTTGTGGGAGGGAAAATTTGAATTAAAAGGGGTATTTAGGTCTTTTGTAATACTCCTTTCATGTTTAATTAGGGAGATGAGGGGAGAATTAGGGTTATCTGGAATTTGAATCTTATTTGGAGATCTAGGTTTTGGTTCTTGGGCTCTTGGCGTTGCCGGAGATTGTGGAGAGTCTTCCTTCCTCTCGAATTGAAGGAAAATTGTATCTTTCTTATTGTCTTGCTTCTACTATTGCAATACAATAGATTTGTGTGGTTTCTTCTTAGATTTCTAGCGATTCTTCCTATTTTTTCCCTGTTTCTTGGCTGAGTTCTGCTGTGGACAGCAGTTTTACATTGGATCCACTTGGTTTTGGTGAGAAACTCCTATCAAATTGGTATCAGAGCGAGATCCGGGCGGTGGAGGGCTATTTTTTCCACTGTTTCGCTGCAGATTTTCGCAGATTTTGGGTTGTTGGAGCCCCTGAAAACAGCAGTTTTTAGGGTTTTTGAGAGCAGCAGTTGAGTAAAACAGCAGTTTTTGACTGTTTGGAGGGAGATTCTTGCTGTCTGGAAGAGTTTCCTAGCGTTTCGGAGGCATCTCTTTGGTTCCCATGGCATCTAAGCGGGTAGAAGTCTTGGAGACCGAGATGGGTCAATTTAAAGCGGATATGGAGGAGAAGATGGCGACATTGAGCGAGAATGTGGAAGGGAAATTCATGGCCTTGGAGGAGATGATGAAAAAGTTGTTGGAAGGGCAAGCAAGGGTTGTGCCAGCGGAGGAAAGAGGAGAAGGTTGTGGGAGCAAGGGTAAGGAGAAGGTGAATCCATAAGAGGAAGAGAAGGTGGAACTGCTTGACAACAACAGAAGGATGCCACCTCGGGAGTCCATCAGGCGTGAAGAACATGACAGAAGGGGAGACTTCAGGGAAGGAAGAGAAGATGATTGGCGACGTCGGAGGCCTGACCCATTGGCGGGGCACGAGGGGAAGATGGCTACCGGCGGCCAAGGAGGGAGGATGAGCCCCGATATGGTGAGAGAGGAATTTGGGAAGACCCTATAGCTTGGGACAGAGGAGGCCATGGGGGGAATAGGGCATACGGGGTGGACACGAGGGTCAGGAAGCTGAAAATGCCAGTATTCGAGGAGGGAAATGTGGATGAGTGGATCCACAAGGTAGAGAGATATTTTGCAGTGAATGGCCTGATGGAGGAGGAGAGATTGATGGCTGCTAGTATGTGCTTGGAAGGGGCGGCGTTTGCCTGGTTCAAATACATGGATAAATGGGAACCAGTGAGGACCTGGAGGGAATTCAAGGAGGCTATCAGAGAGAGATTCAGGGGGGGCAGCCCATGGGAGATATTAGAACAGTTCTATGCCCTCACTCAAGAGGGAACAGTGGAGGAATACAGGAAGAAATTCGAGAGTTTGGTGGGAGACATGGAGGGCTTATCAAACAGTACTTTGGGGGGAAACTTTATGAAGGACCTCAAGCCGGAAATTAGAGATGCTGTGAAGGTCATGAGACCAAGAGACTTGAGGGAGGCGATGGAGTTGGCTCAGTTGGTGGAGAACCAGAAGACCAACGCCCGAAGTTGGAGGAACAACTACTCAGGAGGTCCCACCAGGACAACTACCACTTACTTGGCTCCAAAAGGGCCAAGCCCTAGTTTCCCTAGAGAGAGTGGAAAGGAGAAGAGCGGGGTGATCAGATCTACTGGAAGCTTCAAGAAATTGACTGAAGAGGAGATGCAGGAGAAGAGGGCCAAGGGCCTTTGTTTCAGATGTGAGGAGAAGTTTGTTCCAGGGCACAGGGGCAAGGATCGCGCCCTTCGGACTCTCACCGTCTATATAGACGAGGCGCCTGAAGAGGGTGATGATTCTGATGAGGAGCAGAGTGATCCCCAGTTGGAGGTAGCCGAGGTCTCCCTCAATTCTGTGATGGGATTTACTCCTAGCCATACGATGAAGGTGAAGGGGAAGATCCTTGGGAGGGAGGTGGTGGTTCTGATTGACAGTGGGGCAACCCATAATTTCATGTCCACCCAGGTGACGGAGGAGCTTGGGATGGAGCCTACTTAGACAGGCAGTTATGGGGTGATGATGGGGACAGGGAAGATTGAGTCCAGCACCGGGATCTGCAAAGGGATGGAGATGAGGCTATAGGAGATCAGGGTGGTAGAGGACTTCCTACCCCTGAAGTTGGGTAGCACAGATGTCATTTTGGGCATGAAGTGGCTACAGACCTTGGGTGAAACCAAAGTGAACTGGGGGACCATGGTGATGGAGCTGATTGTAGAGGGGAAGAGGGTGAAGCTGAAAGAGGAACCAGGATTGTCCAGAGCTGGAGTGTCACTCCGATCAATGGTGAAAATCATCCATGAGGAAGGAGGAGGATTCCTTGTGGAGTTGCAGAGCCTGGAGAAGTAGGAGGGGGAGGAAAAGCCCATTCCCGCGTTGGTTTAGCCTCTTCTGCAGGAATTTGAGGATGTGTTCCAACCTCCGGTGGGATACCACCTGACAGAGAGCAGGAGCACCAGATTATCCTGAAAGAGGAAGTATCCCCTATCAGTGTGAGGCCTTACAGATACCCTCAGGTGCAGAAAGATGAGATTGAGAAGTTGGTGGGAGAAATGCTAGAAGGAGGGATCATCCAGCCCAGTGTGAGTCCCTTCTCTAGTCCAGTTCTGCTTGTGAAGAAGAAGGATGGGAGTTGGAGGTTCTGTGTTGATTATAGAGCTCTCAACAAGGAGACTGTGCCTCATAAGTTTCCTATCCCTGTGATTGACGAGATGATGGATGAGCTACATGGAGCAGCCTTGTTCACCAAGGTCGATCTGAAGTCAGGCTACCACCAGATCAGGATGAGGAAGGAAGATGTGCAGAAGACAGCCTTCAGGACTCATGAGGGCCACTACGAGTTTCTGGTGATGCCTTTTGGCCTCACCAACGCGCCTGCCACATTCCAGGCCTTGATGAACCGAATCTTCAAGCCACACCTCCGCAGGTTTGTGTTGGTATTTTTTGACATTCTAATCTATAGCAAGACTGAGGAGGAACACCTAAAGCACCTGAGAGTGGTGTTGGGTGTGCTGAGGGAGCATTAGCTGAAGGCCAACTTCAAGAAGTGTGACTTCGCCCAGGCACGGGTGGAGTACCTAGGGCACGTGATATTCAAGGAGGGAGTTGCTGCAGATCAGTCCAAGATAGAGGCGATGCTAGCATGGCCTCAACCCAAGACCTTGAAGGGGCTCAGAAGATTCTTGGGACTGACAGGCTACTACAGGAGGTTCGTGAGGGGATACAGCACCATAGCGTGGCTACTGACAGAGCAGTTGAAGAAGGACAACTTCTTATGGGGGGAAGCAGCTTCAGAGGCTTTTTAGAAGCTGAAGAAGGCCATGACGACGGTGCCAGTGCTTGCTCTGCCAGATTTCAATCAGATGTTTGTGGTGGAGACAGATGCTTCAGGCTATGGATTGGGAGCAGTGTTGATGCAGAACCACAGGCCCATAGCTTACTTTAGTCAGGTATTGTCGTCCCGGGCGAGGCTGAAGTCTGTATACGAGAGAGAGCTGATGGCTATTGTACTGGCCATCCAGAAGTGGAGACCTTACTTATTGGGCAGACACTTTATTGTCAGGACTGATCAGAGGAGCCTGAAGTACTTGTTAGAGCAGAGGATGGTCACAGAGGAGCATCAGAGGTGGTTGTCCAAGCTGCTGGGATATGATTTTGAGATCCACTATCGGCCGGAACTAGAGAATATGGCAACGGATGCATTATCACGCTGTATGGGGGAGCTCCAGGGGATTGCTGTATCAGTACCAGTACTGATAGAATGGGGAGCCATCAAGGGGGAGAGCATTCAGAATGAGGAGCTAAGGAAAATCAAAGAAGATGTGTTATCAGATGGGAACAACCACTCAGGCTACTCAGTTGTGGGAGAAAGACTGTACTATCAGGGAAGGAGTGTGATTCCAAGGTCTTCCATCCACATTCCCCAGCTGCTACAGGAGTTTCATGGGAGTGCCATAGGAGGGCATTCAGGAGTGCAAAAAACTTATAACCATTTAATTGCTGAATTGTACTGGAAGGGGATGAGGAAAGATGTAGAGGAGATGGTGGCGAAGTGTGATATCTGCCAATGGAGAAAGTACCTGACGATGGCACCAGGGGGATTACTACAGCCTCTAGCCCTACCAGAGAAGGTTTGGGAGGAGATTACTATGGATTTCATTGATGGGCTCCCAAAATCAGAAGGCTACACAGTTATACTTGTAGTGGTCGACAGGCTGAGCAAATATGCTCATTTCATTCCCTTGAGACACCCGTACACAGCGGTGTCTGTAGCAGCAGCATTTGTGAGGGAGATAGTCCGCCTGCATGGGGTACCAGAGTCCATTATTTCTGATAGGGACAAGGTGTTCCTGAGCCATTTTTGGAGGGAGCTATTTAGGATGCAGGGAACAGTACTGAAGAGGAGCACAGCCTACCATCCACAGACTGATGGGCAGACGGAGGTGGTGAATAAGAGCTTGGAGACATACTTGAGGTGTTTTGTGTCTGAAACACCAAAGCAGTGGGCCAAATGGCTAGCTTGGGCAGAATACTGGTACAATACCTCCTTTCACACTCGGCTACCAAGATGACACCTTTTAAGGTGTTATATGAGAGGGACCCCCCACATTTAGTACACTACAGCCATAGTAGTACTCCAGTATCTGCAGTGGATCAGCATTTGAAGGAAAGAGATTAGGTGTTGGAAGAGCTCAAGAGGCATTTACTTAGAGCCCAGCAACTTATGAAGAAGCAGGCGGACGACAAAAGGAGAGATATACAGTTTGCAGTTGGGGATAAGGTCTACTTGAAGCTCCGACCATACCGGCAGAGGACTATGTCCCAAAGGAGAAATGAGAAGCTTGCAGCAAGGTATTTTGGCCATTTTGAAGTGGAGGAGAGAATTGGAGAGGTGGCCTATAGATTGAGGCTTCCTGCAACAGCCAGAATACACCCTGTTTTTCATGTCTCACAGTTGAGGAGAGTGGTGTGGGAGCATGCAGTGAGCCCAGAGCTGCCCAGCACATTGAGGGAGGACATGGAAGTGACATTGGAGCCTCTAGCGGTAGGAGTGCGCATCAATGAGAAGGGGGAAAAGGAGGTGAATATTAGGTGGAGCGGCCTCCCAGACTATGAGGCCACTTGGGAGCCACAGGAGAGGATTGCAGAGCAGTTTCCTGCTTTCCACCTTGAGGACATGGTGGTACTTGTGGAGGGGGGTAATGTTAGGCCGGCATCTGAGCCGGTTGGACTGGTCCAACCTGGACCGGTCCTGGTCTACACCAGGCGGAAGCCAGGCGAACAAGGAGGGGGCAGAAAAGCTGAGGGGCCCACTTGGAGTCAATTTCAATTTGTGGGAGGGAAAATTTGAATTAAAAGGGGTATTTAGGTCTTTTGTAATACTCCTTTCATGTTTAATTAGGGAGATGAGGGGGGAATTAGGGTTATCTGGAATTTGAATCTTATTTGGAGATCTAGGTTTTGGTTCTTGGGCTCTTGGCGTTGCCGGAGATTGTGGAGAGTCTTCCTTCCTCTCGAATTGAAGGAAAATTGTATCTTTCTTATTGTCTTGCTTCTACTAATGGAATACAATAGATTTGTGTGGTTTCTTCTCAGATTTCTAGCGATTCTTCCTGTTTTTTCCCTGTTTCTTGGCTGATTTCTGCTGTGGACAGCAGTTTTACATTGGATCCACTTGGTTTTGGTGAGAAACACTTGGAAATCCAAGTGTTTCCTATCAGTTAGCTCATTGTAGCAAATTGCTGCTAGTCTTTGTCAGAGGAATCTTTTTTTTTTTTTAATAATTTTGAAGAATCAACTAAGCTGAAAATTGAAATTTATGGAGTTGATCATCTTCCTGTTTTGAGTAGAGAAATATTGACTAGAGCAGTTTGTGGTCAATTGGGGAAAGCTTAGTTATCATTTTCTGTTTTAATCTTGTGAGTGTATTATTCTTCATTATATATATTTCTCTAACAGGATAATGAAGTTTAGCATCACTGATATGTTTTCAATAACAAGAGCTAATACAAGCTGGCTCAAGATGAGATGCTGTTATGATGAACTTCTTATAATTTAACAGTCGTTCAATTCATTGTGATATTTCTTTCATATGCCATTCAGAATAACATAATTAAAAAAGGGCATATTTTAAAAAGGATTATTATTAAAGATTAAATTAGCAGAAGGAACATGATTAAGAAAATTTTAAAAAGGATCACAAATAGATTTTGCTTTTTTGGTTGAATTAAGATATTGCAAAACAATTTTGCGTTTTCTTTTAAAATGTAATTTTTCTTTGAGTTTTTAGCTTAGAGAGATGGAGAGAGAGAGAAATAGATAGTCATATGAAGCAGAGAGAAAATATAGATAGAGAGACGGATATAGACGGAGTGAGAGAAATAGAGAGAGAGAGAGAGAGACAGAGGTAAATGGAGAGAGAGGGAAATTCATTTAAATTTAAATAATTTAAATTTATATTTTAAATATTTAATTAAATTTTAATTTACTTTAAATTGTTTAGTAATATTTTAATTATATTTTAAATATTTAATAAAATTAATGTAAGATATTAAAAAAATTTAACATGATAAATATTATAACTATTATATTTATTTTAAATCATGTAATTTTTACTAACTTAAATATAAATATAATTTAAAATTAATTTATTAATCATATTTATAATATTTAAATTTAACATACTTTAATTGATATATATATATATATTTAAAATTACTTTATTAATCATATTTATAAATATACTTTATTAATTTATTAAGTATGTTACTAAGGTATTTAAGTTAAATAATATTAAAAGTTTATAAATTAATAAAGTATATTAAATATATATATATATCAATTAAAGCATATTAAATTTAAATATTATAATTATGATTAATAAATTAATTTTAAATTATATTTATATTTAAGTTAAGAAAAATTGCATTGTTTAAAATAAATATAATAGTTATAATATTCATCATGTTAAAATTTTTTAATACCTCACATTAATTTTATTAAATATTTAAAATATAATTAAAAAGTTACTAAAATTTTTTAAGTTAATTAAAATTTAATTAAATATTTAAAATATAAATTTAAATTATTTAAATTTAAATGAATTTTCTTCTCTCTTTGTTTCTCTCTGCCTCTCTCTCTGTTTGTATCTGTTTCTCTCTCTACTTCATATGACTATCTATTTCTTTCTCTTCATGTCTCTAAGCTAAAAACGCAAAAAATAATTGCGTTTTAAAGGAAAATGCAAAATTGTTTTGGGTTTTCTCATTTTAACCAAAAATGCAAATTTTATTTGCTTGTATAATCCTTTTTAATTTTTTTTAATCATATTCTTTCTCCTAATTTAATCTTTATTAATGATCTTTTTTAAAATTTTCCCTTGAAAAAATCACATAGAACATAAAATCACAAAATTAGTAAATGAACCATGTTGAATGTTAACTTAAAATACTACTAAGGGGTATTGAAAATTTTTTCTCATCAAGCACTAGGGGTTTTAATATTTAACCCAACTCAAACTTTGATTTGAACTTGACACAAAAAATTAGGATTTGGATTAACCCATGTAAGATTTAGGTCGAGCTTCTGTTAGCTTAAATGGATCGTGTTGTTATATGAATGTTAGGTCATTTTCGTGTCGAACCTGAATCAAACCAGCGAATCATATCGACATCCCGATCAAGTGCAAATTTCTATGCATAATTTCATATAAAAAATCACTCAAAGGATCAAACAAACTCAAATTAAAGTTTTAAAAATTAATTCTTAGACCAAACATATTCCAAAATTTTTAAACTTGTTACCAAAATAATCATATCTTCATAATTGTTCCAATGATTGCACAAACACTGTAATTGGATGATGAAGGGAGCCGATGATCTGGTGTACCAATGTAGGTCGGCTTATTGTGTTCATCCCCTCTCTATTGAGGCAATAGATGACGATCTATGATGCACATACATGGACACGACAATATGGATATGATAGGACACGGTTTGGATACGGTATTATGATTTTTATATTTAAAAAATAATATATAAAAATTGAATAGGTGTAATAGTAACAATAATTTAGAAATAATAAGTCATTAAACTAGAATTTGTGCTTAAATAATTAATATTAGGATGTTGAGAGTTGGGCATAGATTTCGTGTATCAGACATCGAGATAGGAGACGACAATGATGTCGAGAGTCAGGTATCAATGTCAAGAGGGCGTTTGTCGTCGTTGTTGAGAGGGCATTGGTCGTCGATGTTAACCAAGTTGTGGATGTAGAAATTGCTAACGTCATGCATCATTGGCAAGAAAGTGTCAGACTTCGATGTGGAGATGATTTTGAAATGTCGATGTTGTAACGACGCTAGACAACTTTTAGATGATATCGAGTATTGCTGTGAAATCAAAGTCGCAACCCACTAAAGAGAAATCATAATGAGAATATTCGATGAATGGGGTATTGAGTGTGGGCGATTGATTTGGTGTTTGTGGATATGAAATAAGAAATTTAATTTGTATATTTTAAATAAATAAAAATTTTAAATATAAGAAATTACATTTTAAAAAATCATAAAATATTTAAGACATGCGTGTCTAACACGCATATCCAATTTGTATTTAATATTTTTTTTAATTAGACATGTTTTCGACGTGTCTGACACGTGTCAGAGGGGTGTCGAACGCGTGTCGTGTCATGTCGGACACTACATGTCTCTTTGAGGAGAAGTGTCGGTGCATCATAGATGATGATGAAAATCATTCATTTGTGTGCAGTTTATCTATTTTGATTATAACTTAGTAGAGCTTCTATGGTTTCTACTTGTCTTCGATTTATGAGGAGTCAACGATGTTTGATTGTTCTTGAGAAAACACATTTTTGGCTCAAAAATTACAAACTATTGTTATCGTTTTCGTTCGCCTAGACTTGATGCATAAACCTTTCTAGAATTATTGTGGCATTTACATGGCTTTAATTCATGAGTTGTTTTACATTGCTAGATTGCTTTTGGGGAGATAATATTTTAATGCCTAGATTGTGGCCTATCAACATCATTCTTTGTTGACCCTAATTTTGATTGTTGAACTTTTTCAAGATTTTTCTACTTGATTCAACTGTTATCATGATCCATCATCTTTACTGGATTTGTGGTGTCAAGAATTTTGAAACTATTTTATCATATTTGATCGAAACTTTGTTCTTGGGGCCATCATCGTACCAATGTTGTTTTTCATTGATCAACTGGCTGACCATGCTCGACTTAATTGTGTTGATTGGGCCAGCCCAAGGGATGCTCATCTGATCACTTCGTAATCCGTGTATGACGTAATCTAATATGTCGTTTGTTTATAAGGATGAAGAATATTTCAGTATACCAGGAAATAAGGAGCCATTGAGTGAAACACTCCTCTTAAGTCTATGAATGGGTCCACTGTTCTCATTTTCCAAATCTGATATGTAGAGATTATGAAGAATTCTAGAGCTCTGATTGCATTTTGAAGCCCTAGATGTCTGATCTAATGGGTCTTTGATCCTCCAGTTCACCAATTATGATTATCCAGTTCACCCTTCTTTTAGGAGAATGGTTGTTTCTATCAGCCTCCAAGTCATTTAATCTGGTGTTCTCAAACTCTCTCTTTCTGATGTTCTCGAATTCTCTGTACAAGATTTTGGATTCTCCATCTTGATGTTCCTGAGTTTGGATTGTATTTTGAAGCCCCAGATGTCTAACCTAGTAAGAATTTGATATGGTTTACACCAATTCTGGTTATCTAGTCCACTCCCTTCTTTTAGGAGAAAGGTTGCTTCTGCGCAACCCAGTGTACTTGAATTATCATCTTGGTTTTCGTGGGTTCTCAATTCTATTGTTCTTGGATTCTCCATTATGGTATCAAAGGATGCTCCTTGCACCACCACTTTTTGAAGATTTAGCTGACAATTATGATACTTTCTAAGCCTCTATTCTTTTGTTGTATCAGGCCATTTAATCCCCTTCCCCATCATTTAGGATAAGGGTTGTCCAGAGATTGTCTCACTAGCCTCCATCACCTGTCAACTTTTGGTTATTTAATGAACTCTTCATTTACAAGAGGGATTGTTTTACTCACCTTCATCGCCGGTCGACTTTGGATTGTTCAACCTCTCTTCCTCGAGGAGAGAGGTTATCTCAACTACCTTTGGCAACTTCCTGGCCCCTCGTTGTTTAGCCTCCGCTTTTGAACCAACTTTGAGTTGATTTTCATAAATATCTTTGTAAAGACTACTTTTTGAAGAGAGTTTTGTATTTTCATCATAAAGTAATTCTTCGACAACAATTTCTCAACCATACAAATTCTCAACCTCCGTTACGAAAGTAAGAACCCTTAGACATTGATGCAGTCAAGACTTGTTATTTTATGTTTTTTTTTTCTTCTGTTTTGGATGTTTTGTAATTTTAGTTTGTATTACCCTATGATGGAAAACAACCCATTTTCATGTCGGGTTTAGTATTCTCAGGTTAGTTCACTCTGTTGTTTTCTACTTGTATGTTTTCTTGCTCCTTGTCTCCTGTGACTGCTCGGTTTTCCTATTGGCTTCTTATTTTCTATGTTGTCTTCTCATATTCCTTGCTGGCTGTTCGGTTTCCTTGCTGCGGACTAATGGGTTTCCCTATTGTTTGCTGCTTGGTTTCTTCCCCTTGCTGATTCTTATGCAGGAAGTTTAAGTGTGGGCTGAATTGACGGTTCTGATTGGTTGTTTTGGTGGCAGTTTTATGTGATATATTAAATATTGTTCCCCATACTTTCTCTATAAATTATGGTTGATTTCCTTTGTGCAAGAGCAGTTTTTGGAGAGTGATCTTTTAAAAAACTTGAGAATTTTTCTAGCTTGCGAGCTGGTCTTCTCCCTATCCGCTATCACTTCGTCTCGATCTTCTTTCTACTTTTTCTCTTCATGGTTTCCCTTACACTTGTATCTTTATTCTCTAAATATTGTAATTAGTAAGGTGGTGTTGTGCCTTGTTCTGTTGGTATTTACTGGAGGAGCATAGGCTTTTGCTAGGTCATAACTTTCTGTGGTGAATCTCTGGTTTGTCTTTTCCTTTGAGCACATTTTTCGATTTTGTGCTTTGCATGTGAGGTGATCATATATGATTGTTCTGAGGGTATTTTAATTTCGTTGTTTGGTTTCTTGTGTCTTCCTATCTATTTTCTCAGCTTTGTTTTCTACTTTGTTTCCGTTATTTGTGTTTGTTTATGTGATATTGAAAGGAATTGTCATAGTTTGTATTTCTAGTGTTCATAAATTAGGTTTCATCATTGGTTAGAGCCTTAGATTGCATTAATTTAGCATCAGAGCACTAGGTTATCAGGCGAGTCTTCCCTTTCTCTTAAAAAAAATATAGTAAAAATAATCAACAAGCGGATTGGCAAAGTCTGTTTATGCAATAAATGGTTAACCTACAACAATAAATGGAAGTAATGACTAATACTCTGGCTGCACTAAATTTAAGCAATGCTGATTCCCAAAACAATGAAATGATGAGGAAGCTAAAACAACCAACTTGAGCTCCAAAGGGCATATCTATTTTGAAACAGAATGCAGGATCCAATAAGGTGACATTTGTATTCCAACGAGCAGATTCTAGCTTTATGCAAAACACACTTTTGAGAATGCCTATTGATGAAGTTGGTTCTACAGTTAATCCTGATTCAGTTCATAATCTTGGTATTAAGTTGCAATGTTCCCTTTTGGAAAGGAACATCCTAAAAAAAAAAAGATAGGCAGCCATATTATGCTTTACAAGATGCTCAGTTTACCATTTATCCAATCAATGATATTGTGGTTAAATTTGTATTGACTAATGCGTTGGCCAATGATGTTACTTCTCAAATGCAGAGGCTACAAAAGAATGAGGAGACTCTAATAGCAGACAAAGTTGAAGTCCTAGATAGGTTGGTAGTATGTGAGAAATAATGTATTAAAAGAAAGAGTGGGGTGCAAATAAAGACTGACAAAGAGATTCATGACCATGAAAGGAACAATGGAGAAAATGTTATTCTTGAAAGGAAATCTGATGAGGTGACGTTGCAGTATGTTGATAAACCTATCTGTTGCAAAAAGCTACTGAATAAAGTAAACGTGGAAGAAGAGAAGGTGAGGCAGCCAAAAGAATTGCAATTGGGGACAACGACCATGGTGGAAGCTGCTGATAAAATTTTTATAGTTTATTAAAATATCGAAGGGAGTATGCAACTTATAGAGGATGAACAACTTAAATGGATGAAGCTAGCTACATCAAGTAAAGTTTTATCATCCATTAATTTACTTGACAAGGATACTTTGGATAAGCTTCATTCTTTTGAAGATATGTTAGGTGCAGTTCCTCTTGAATCAATGTTAATGAAGAGGCCTTTTGTTGTTCCGTCGTGGACAGATTCTGATGAGAATGTTGGAAACCTATTCATGGTTTGGAGGTTCTTAGTTATTTTTTATGGTGACTTTGGACTTTGGCCTTTCACCCTCGAAGAGTTTGCACAAGGTTTTCATGATCAAGATCCTTCTATTGTTGAGAAGATGTTAACAGGAGTTGCCAATCATACAGTTGTGTGGAACTTTACCCCTTACTATTCTCGATAATGTTATGGGTATCTTTACTACCCAAACAAGATTTGGAGTGCAACGACGATTCTTGATTAAATGAAATGGACGTCCCCCTGACTGATTATTCTTGGATTGAAGCTGAGGAGTTGCTGATTCGTCGTCCTGATATCTATTAGCGTGTTACTGAGGCATTTTCATTAAGAGATGAGATTTTTCCACCATGGGTGAATTGATGCAGTTAAGACTTGTTATTTTCTATTTTTTTATTTTCTTTTGTTTTAGATGCTTTGTAATTTTATTTTATATAACCCTATGATGGAAAACAACCCATGATCATGCCGGGTTAGATGCTCTCAGGTCAGTTCACTTCGTTGTCTTCCACTTGTATGTTTCATACTCCTTTTCTCCTATGATTGCTCAGTTTCCTTGATGTTTGCTTGGATTCACTACTGTCATTTCGTATTCCCTGCTGGTTGTTCAGTTTCCCTGCAGACTGCTCGGCTTCCTTGCTGATTGCTGCTCGGTTTCTTCCCCTTGTTGATTCCTATGCAGGAAGTTTAAGTGTGGGCTGAATTGGTGGTTATGATTGGCTGTTTTGGTTGCATTTTTATGTGATCTATTAAATGCTATTCCCCCTTCTTTCTCTTATAAATTGTGGTTGATTTCCTTTGTGTGGGAGCAGTTTTTGGAGTGTGATCTTTTAAAAGACCTAAGGGTTTTTCTATCTTGCAAGCTAATCTTCTCCCTATCCCCAATTACTTCATCTCGATCTTCTTTCAACTTTTTCTCTCCATAGTTTCCCTTCCACCTATATATTTCTTCTATATGTATATTGTAAGTTGTAAGGTGATGTTATGCCCCGTTCTGTTGGTATTTGTTGGAGGAGCATAGACTTGTGCTAGATCTTAACTTTCTATGGTGGATCTCTGGTTTGTCCTTTCCTTTGAGCACCTTTTCCGATTTTGTGATTTGCATGTGAAGTGACCATATATGATTGTCCTAAGGGTATTTTTAACTTAGTTGTTTTTTTTTTTTTTTTTGTCTTTCTAATTATTTTCTACGTTTTGTTTCCTACTTAGTTTACATCATTTGTATGTGTTTATGTAATATTGAAAGAAAGTGTCGTAGTTTTCATTCCTACTGTAGGTTGCATCAGACTTGGTAGAATTAGTGAGACTACTTGTAACAATCTTATGTGAATGTTGAATAAATTACTTGCAATCCTCTTCATTTTTGTGGTTTGGGCAAAACTGTCCTTCTAGGAGCTCAGCCTTTGTATCTAATTGATATTTACCTCAGTTTCCTATATTTTATTTTGCGATGTGACTTATATTACTTTTTTATGTTTATATAGAGCAAAGAAAAGCTATTTTGGTAAAAGTTGCTTCTGTGAGAGAAGTTGTATTGGGGGCTCCACTAAGAATGGTCTTACATCATCTTGCATCGAGGACTACTTTCCCTAATATGGGTCAACTTATTGCTCTAGTGCATAGACCTAAGGAATCTTTTTTCCTTATTCCTCAGGTAACGGTACTTTTCACTGCCGCCTTACTTTTATATTAAGTAACTTGAATTATCTATATATATCAGACATTTACTATTATGATATTACTTTTATGCAACGCAGGTATGGTATTCGAATCTATTTCTTGATAATTATGTGTTGTTCAGGTCGATTGAAATTTTAACTTTGGTAGATTTTTCTGTATTAACACGCTTAGAAAGTGTAACCTTTAATTTGTCCTTTGTCCGTGCATATCCTATGCACATAGGTGACATGAATTGAGAAATGTGTCAAGCTTGGAGACATTAAATTTGATACTATTGCACTTTGAAGAGAAAAAAAAAGTATAGAAAAGAACCAGGTCTAATTCCTTATTTCCTCTTATGACAGGTTGAAAAGGTCACTGTTATCTTTCCAATGAGATTTAGGGATTCCGTTGATATTGTTCTGGCAACTTCCTTCTTACAGGTAAATATATCTAAACTATGAATCTTGTGATGCTATGATCAATGTTGATAATTTCATTTATTGTGTCAAGAATGGAAAGTAGCTTAAATAATAATCTTAGCGCATTTTTAAGTAGCTATAAAATTTGCATCCGGATAACTCAATCATTGCATACGTTGAGTACAAAATAGTTTGATTATTTCTACAATTATTCCAAGTGGTTAATCTCACAATTATTTATAATTTAGCATGACCCTTTGGAAGTGCAGGAATTTGTGGAGTCAAGGAGAGCTGCTGTCCTTAGTAATGCACCTCTCTGTACATGGTCTCCAACTCCTCCTCAAGAGCTCAAAGGAGTTCCCCCAGATGCAGTAGCAGCAAATGCAGGATTTGTCACCTTTGGTATTGGCTAAACACTTAACAAATCATTATACGTTTATAATCGTTCTTAAATAACCTTATTGGTGCAGTGATCTACCCTCGGCATGCTGATGCTCGGAAACTTGACAAAACAGCTTGGAGTTTATCAACATTTCATGCATATGTCAATTACCATGTCAAAGTACAAATACTTTTGCTACTCACCACCTCCTTTAAAAAGTCCATTTTTTTATGATTTTCTTGTTCAATGGAATCTTTTTAATTATGCTATTTTGATAGTAGGTCAACCATTTTATATTAGGCCTTACATTCCTGTGTTAACTTTTGGCAACTAGGTAAACTTGAAACAAAAATACATAAAAGAAGTTTATTATTCCATATCATCTTTCAAGATGAAGCTGCCCTAACCTACTCCATCAATCACGTCACCGATGCCCTCGGTGTGCCAGTTTATTGAAAGGTCAAAGGCATGAACATACACTCCATTTATCATTTTAATGATATCATAGTTGTTAAGTGGGTGGGTTAGGATGTGGATGAAGAAATATGTTCTTTAGATTGCTCTCTTAGTTTTTCTCAGAAGTTTCAAATTTTTTACAAAATTACATGTGCATCTTGTTCTTATGCAGTACTCAGAAGGTTTCATGCACACCAGGATGCGTCGTCGTGTAGAGACGCTCATTCAGGTATAATCATGAATTGTTATGCTATGGTGCTTTTATTGAATATTTGTTCATTTGAGATGTATAGACGCATTTACATGGTTACCTAGGTTATTCAGACACTTTACAAGTCATACTATTTATGTTTTTGTTTTGGGATGCTCATTGGTCCTTTTTGTATTTTATTTTGTGAACACTCCGTGCACGCCATCATATGGCTAGAATGTTTTATCAACTAATAGAAGTATCATTTGGTTAAGTCTTGTCATAAATAGTTTAAGTTTTATAATTCAATTCGTTCAGCTAATAAACTGAATGGAATTTTAAGCTTTAAGTTGTTATAAATGTTTTTACGGATAATGTTTTTTTCTAAAGGTACTTGTTGGCATTGTTTTTGTTTCTGAATATGAGCCATTATGTCCGTATGAAGCATCATGTTGATTGTGCTATATTGTGCTTCATTGAGAATTCTGCTTGCTGCGTTTTCTAGTGAAATAGAACAAGTTGCTTGAATTTAAGTTTAGGTAAAACCCCATCACCATCTTCATTTTCGTTTGTATGATCAACTTCAACCGTTAACATCCCACTTATCTCATGTCCTTGAGCTGCATCTTATGTTATTTAGGGCTGCATCTTATCACATGGATTTCTTTAATCATCCATTGCGTTTTATTCTTTTTTAAGTCTGCATCTTATGCTAGTTGATTTACCAGGAAATTATTAAATTGGGATTTCCTTTTATGGCTTGTATAGTTAGGTGTTCATTTTAGTAAAATTTCCACCATTCTGTGTGGTTGTGGCAAATGCTGTTTAATTAGAACTTCTAAGATATAACAGTAACTGGTTGTGTTAGGTTAATTGGGCTGTCTAGGTTTGCCCTTCTCATGCAGTTTTAGTTTTATGAGAAATAACAGCCATTAATGGGAGGAAAGTAGGGGCATAGGATTTTTACTTAAAAGAACACACGTCGGTATGGGATAGATTGTGGTGTGAGGAAGCTCTTAGAGAGGGGGAGGAAGGTGTTGCTTTAAGAAAGCCTCGTCGACGCAGGATGGACCTAGCGTGATCAATTTTGGTTATGTAAACCATTGTTTAAACTTGCGCAATATGAGGCTCGCCTCAACGCAATTCCAGTAAAAAATGCCTCGAGGCTTACACGTTGGCCCTTTTTTACTAGGCTTAAGCCTCATCTTGGATGAGACCCACCTTGAGGCAAAAGCTCCAAAAAAACCACGTCTTCTTGCACTCCCAAGCCGTAGCAACTTCCTCTTAATTGTCTCGACCTCCAACCCACCGCCTCACCGTAGACACAATCGTCGTAGCTACCGCAGGAGATCACTAGAAAGGCGCACACCACCACCATCTCCTCTTAAAATATCGGAATATTATCTTTATGTTGATTACAAATACTTACGTAAGATGAAGATTACTAAAATAAATGAAGAAGAAGCAGATTGAGAGGTATTGGACCCTACAAGATGAGGTAGGGAATAAACTAATTTATTATGACAGTGACTCAAATAAAAATCCCTTTAGTAATGATAGTACATATGATTTCTGAGTTGTTGTTAATTATTTTAGCTTTCTTTAAAAGTTAAAAGTAGATGAGTAGGCAACTATGTTGCACCCATACGGATACGGCGACACGAATACAACATGATACAAACACGGGACACGTCAACTGTTAAAAACACAGGATGCGGGTGCAGCGCGAACACAGCATTATAATTTATAAATCATACATAAAAATTAATAAAGTAATCAAGGCATAATATGTTACTTCATAGTTCAATGGAAAGTTAATATGTCATCCTTTAACATATTATTTGAATATTATATAAAAAATCATTTTTAACTTTTAATTTGACTTTACACAATTTTTAGATTTTGAGACTTATGTCTCGCCTCACAAACGAAAATCCTTAATGATATGATATGTGGTGAAAGAGAGCTAGCATGCAGCCTGCTTCTCTTCCTGATAGATTGAATAGAATTTGGACTTTTCAAGATGTTTTTTATTCCTTCCAAAAGTAGCAAATGAAACCCATTGTACGTTAGATTTCCATAAAAAAAAACTGTCTCAAGTTGCTTGAACTAGTTCTCCATGCAGCCAGAGGTTTGATAATACATTCATACCGACAATTCAACCTTTTCCTCTACTTCAAAAGAGTAGTCTTAGATGAGTTCAGTTTGGTACTTGAAGTGTTTTAAGTGCCTAATATATATATATATA